>CM061553.1:45397271-45987271 GCA_030864225.1 Capsicum baccatum var. pendulum | reverse complement strand
AGGTCAACTTGAAGTAGGTTGCACAGACCTTGGAGTTGAGGTTCAGGAGAAAAAGGTATGGTGGACGAGTGTTAAGAAAACCAAAAGCACCCCTATCATAGTTTAGGCTTAGAGGTGTCTAAACTTGTCATCCCGAAGGACTTATCCTTTGTGAAGTGTTATAAACATGAGCTTCCGTCGAGCTCTGGTAGTGGATTATGCTCTATCTATCATCATGATGAATATGGTTATGCAAATCATCAATGAGTGAGAGTACTTCTCCATGACATGAGAGAATTTAAGGGATTTTTTCTTCTCCTTCTTGATCATCGAGATATGCCAAAGGGTACATGTGCCCAAGGAGAGAGCTGACTCTTTGGAGGAGTGTGAAATGCCCTTCATCCCACTAAAAGTAAGGGGTTCACTAAGTGGGAGCAATAAAAAGAGATATATATGGGTATATGGTGAGAATAGAAGGGTCAGAAAGGGAGAGGAGCCTAGTACCCCTCTCCCCTATCTAGCAGCTTGATTCCCTTGGGTGCTTGGATGTAGCAGTATTGATGCTATTTGGAGCTACTTGGAGCAGTCCCACTTGCCTCTAGAAAGTTTGACTCCTTCGAGCTCTATAACTTTACTAGACCTGACTCTCCTATTCATAGTTATGAAGGGAGTTAGATGAGGATAAGAGGAAGAGATGCACTCAGGATTGCATGATAAAGATCGTGAAGGTCATGCTCAAATGCACAGTCCCCAACCAAAAACTTTTGAAGTTGAAGAAGGACAACGTGGAAGAGTTCTCCTTTCTTAATCGAATAGAAAAGGAGGGCTCTGATGTATTGAGCATTTAAGACGACGGGGACTCAATCTAGGTCTCCGTATTCTACATTATAAAATTCCCATTTTCCTTAGCTTATTACTATTTCTAGTTTTAGAATTCCCCGATTTGGGGCACGTAAGAAATAATCATTATTTTATTTTTGTAATTGTAGGACCTCTTATTTTATTGCACATAACTTAATAAACTATTAGCTTGATATATATGACATATAACAATTTCTATTCAAGCATATTACCAATACATGATCATTTTTACGGAGAACAAAAAATCCCAAAAACTAGGGAAGTTTCTGTCGGCATTCTGTCTGGGCGTCACTGCATCTATGAATCTACCGCTATAGCAATGTTTCTGCAATATTAATGGCATCATTGTGGAGATTTCATAGAAGTGATAGGGATTCATTTTGACGATGATGCTACAAAGACGAATCTATGACTATAGTAGTTTCCAGCCAGTGAATCTGAGTCATCTTTTTGTAGGTCTTTCTAGCACGATGTTATGCCATAAACACTTATTATCCCATTCCCATGTTCTAGTAGGTTTAACAAAGTAGACCCAGAAATATTATTCTATATTCATTTATTACGTAATTTTCAATTCTCTCGACTTATTTATGCTTAAACATTATTTCAAAAAGACTACACATCTTAGGAAATGCTTAACATGATAACCTTATATTGACCACATAAAGATATCCAAGTATATCGTCAAAGACCAAATAGAAATTAAGGAATACTTCAAATATTATTAAATGAAGACGTATCTTACACCCAGAAATGAAGACATAACCCAAATCACATCCAATATTTACAATTTTTGGGTATTTCCTTTATCCCACTCATCGAATATTACTCATAATAATCAATTACACTAAACTAATGCCTTAAAAAGACCATACATCCAGATAAGTATTTAATTAATTATTACTTCATGATGGCTCTTTGTAAGTTTAACCATTCACATAGCAAAAGATTTACTTTTACCAATCATCTATAATATATTAAAAGTGTGAAGACTATTAGAAAAGTGATTTGAACTTTTTGTCTTTCATTAAAATTTTTTGCAATAGACAAAACCGTCTTTTTACTATTTTCTTTAATTTGTCATTTAATTATTCATATAATATTTAAAATTAAAGAGTCCTAAAATACATTACAAGAGGAAAATATATTTTATTAAATTAAGAAATCCTAAAATATATGGTAAAATAAGAATAATATGGTAACATTTTTTAAGAGAATCAATAAATAAGGACTCTTAAAAAGAGGTAAGCGATGTAGTGTAAAATTAGGAGTTATCTATAATCTATAATATATTAAAAGTGTGAAGACTCTTAGAAAAGTAATTTGAACTTTTTGTTCTTAACTAAAAGACTCCTTTTTAGATAAAATTATCTTTTCATATTCGTTTATTATTTTAATTTTTGATTTTAAATATTTCTTTTTTCAATATTTCCTTAATTATTTGTTATTATTTCATAGAAATTTGTTGACTGGAGTTTGTACATTTTATTTTCCTAATAATTTAACAAAATTATGTAGCCAATTTTGGTAAGAATTCTACTTCAAATAGAAGAAAGACTTGTAAGTAAAAATTGTCTCTCAAATATCATATTCAAAAGGTAATATATATTAGGTGAATTAATGTAGACTCCTAAAATCTATGAGATGGAGAATTAGAAAAGATTCCTAACACATATTTTAATCACAATCTTATAAATATGAGAATGAATTTTCTCTTTGTAAATTATATTATTTTTGATCCATGATCATGTGGCTAATAGATATTGCAATTTATGGTCTCCAAAGACCTAAAATACAGTTTTTGCTTCTTTCTTAGTTTGCTTATTCAAATGGTGTTAGATGTCAACACCTTGTTATTGTTTCCCCGGTAAGTGTTGCAATTTTAATTATGGTGGTAGTTCTCATATTTTATATTTTTTTTTCCCTACAAATTTTTTCATGATTTGCTTCACTTTTTCACTCTCTTTCTTTGTCTAGGATCAAGCCATGTGATTATAAAAAATAAAATTTAATGTAAGGTCGTAGGATTTGATAGAATTAAAAGATAGTGAGGTAATCAATATTTTTTTTGATTTTTGAATAGAATTTTATGTTAATATTTTAATTTATTTGCAGCTAATAAGATGTTGGAAACAAGATGTTGGATGTCCCAATGTGAAAATTTGAGAGATTGACTATGGATGATTTTAAAAGAGATAGAGATAGCCATTAAAAAAGTAAAAAATTACCTCTTATTTTTCTTTATTTAAATAAAAAGTTCTTGCCAGCAACAATTTGCTTATGCATATATACAAGAATAGTCAGTTTGTGCCTACATATGTCTCCAATTCACGGGGTAGTTGGTGACAATTTTTTCTTGCAATTACTTATGATTTTTTTAATTTATACACCAATTTATTTTTTCTAAAATCCTTTATAGGTTTGGTGATTGTTTTCTTTCTTGAGTGTGAGTTGTGCTTTGATTATTGCATCTTGTGCCTTTTGACTAGAGTTGTATCAGTTAACCTCCACGATATCATTTTTTTTCAATGAAATTTATTCAGGTTTATTAGAAAAGGATAATTTCTTTTTTGTGTTAACTGCAAAATACGATGACAGTGAGCATGCTGTAAATAAAAATTGATTTCACACCGCCATACTTTAGAATGTCGCATAGCAGAATAAGCTTTAGGCTTTAGCTTCTTCAAATTATTGAGAGTTTAGTGATATTTGATGGCATTGATATGACTTAATTTAAGAATTTTGGTATAGTTGACAACCTTTTTTATCGCACTTCACTTAATATCATAGATGCTGGACAAACGAATCATGTGGCAATAGAGTTGGATATGTTGTTTGTAAGTATAATATTAGAAAAACAATGCATTAAGTATTGTTGTAAGGTGTTTCTTTAGGTTGATCAGCAAAGTATTTTTTTGAAAAACTATATTAAAAATAAGTTTAGAAATTTAGCCACCTTTTTTTTTTTTGAAAAGTACTTTTAAAAATAATATGATTTTAGAAGTTCAGAGAAACAAACTGTTACTTTTATTTTGTCTTAAACAAATAAGACAGGACTTTAAAATTAGTTAAAATTTTACTTTAAATAAACCAAACAATTAGTTTCAGTTCATTAAACATACAATTTTTAATAATTTTAATCCATCTAAAATAATGAGTAATGAATATTTTTAAAAGCTAAATTATGGAGAAAAATCAATATTCAAAATTTTAAATCAATTTAAATTTGTTTTATTATAAATATAATTTTTTGTTGAAATATACCATATAACTATATTGTATGTCATGATTTTCTTTTTATGTGTCTGATCGATTTAGAATGAAAAATGCACCCAACATATTAATGAGAAACTAAATAATTGAAATGCTTATAGATTAACATTTTTCACGATGTATTATACATGTAAATATAATGAGCCAATTGGTCCCTAAACCAGTATTGATACTCAGAATTCAAGTTTATCTTTTTTAAGTTAAGGATCACTTTAAAATTTATTTTTTTAAAATATTTTTTCAGTATAAATTAACGATGAATTTTAAAATTAATTTGAAAAAACAGTTCTTAATATGTTTACAGTAACAATAAATAAAGCAAAACGTCAGACATTCTCAAATAATAGCATTAAAACATAATGTTTCATATACTGTAGCTTCAATTGCAGTATTATACATGCCATTTTTTTTTGTAACCAGCCATTTGTACTAACACTACATACACGTTCATTACACGTACACTAAACTAGTATTTGAAAATCATACATAGCACTAAGTCCACAAATACCCACATAAGGAATACACATAACATACAATTAACACCTCACAAAATATTCAAATACAAGTGCCCATTTGGTAAGCATAGTTATATATATATATATATATATTGACACTAACTGGGAGAGAGAGAGAGAGATCAGTCTAACTAAAAAGTTACAGTTACCAATTACATTGATACTACAATATTCAATTATATCAAATAACATATTCACCTAAGGATGCACATACCACTCATTGTCAACATAACTTTCCATACTAGTACACCATTCCTACACCTCTTATTGACCTCTACTGGTTAGAATGACACTGTTCCAACCTTTCAAATATCACTAAGACACTAACTGGGACCAAATAATCCTAATTGGAATTGTCAAGACACCACTTGGAATGTGCTAGTTATCAATCGGATTCAACTCAGGGAGACAACAATGAAACAACACGATAGGAGAGAAGAAAGTGAGACTAATTTCTAGGTGCCTTGTAGATTCTTGCAGATTTGATGTGGAAGTCAACAAACTAATCCTCAAGACTCTACTCAATATTTTATCTTGTAATGGGGACCGATAACTTACATTCTACTATCAACTTGTTACGATTAATTTCACGAATCATGTGGGCACCTACTCAACCCTACCCTAGATAGGAGAACCTTTACCACCTACCTATTTAATTAAAGCAGAGGACAATTTAAAAACCTTTAAGTACAAATAAATTAATAAATAAATAGATCTCTTATTCAAAACACATATCACATAAATACATTGCGAAAGTAAATTAACAGTTCTCCAAAGCCTAATCTAAACCAGTACAAGATCACTATACAAATAAAAGAATGACCTAAGATATAAGATCTATGTTAAGGTAGGATGACAGGAGATACTGAAGAGTAACCATTGCCACACCTATAGAAAATTTAACTCACATAGAATATGGCTATACCCCCTAAGGAGATATAGTAAGTATAATATCAATAAAACCATATGTACTGGTAGGTATCATCGTTTGACTGGAGTTTGAAAGAAATAATATCAATAGAAATTAGTGAGGGATCATGACAATAATAAATTCTCAGACAACTGAACATTACTAAATCTTTCATAATTTTCTAACTCTCACCTTACACCCTTTCTTTTATAATTCTATTAACCTTTACCTACGTGACCAATTGATCGCAAAAACCTAAGTGCTACCAATGGATATGTTATTTACTCATTTACCTTCCTTAAACAACACCTACTCTTCTACACTCTTGACAATACTGAATGTTTTTATCAAGCCAAGAGGAATAAGGCTATGATTCTTGCTAAAAAATAGGCCATCCCACTATTTTTTAATTAAGTAGTCAGTGAAAAAGCAACTATTCTCTCCCTCAAGTAGACAACAAAATTTAGACAAGGTAACACAATACCTCACACAGAATAACACGCATAGAAAAGATAAATCAACAAAAAAGCCAAGACATACCTTACATCCATGTACTCATATCGGTCAGTTACGCTCAAGTAATTTAGTCCATAATAATCATGATAATATATCTACCAACATAATAATATAAATGCATACATAAGGTGTACACATATACTATGATCATCCACGACTGTAATACCCATGTTTTTTTTCTTAGCTCAAAAATCATCTCAAGGATGTTAGAACTTGCTTTGAAATAAGAATTTATTCTTATACACGTGGTATTTACATAATTTCCACTTCCTATCACATGGAAAATTGAATAAGATTTCCATCGATGTATAATTTGCCCAAGTCCGACACCCGGGCGAAGAGTTAGAGCCTTTTTAGTGAGATAGTATTTGACTTGAGCCTTCAGTGCGTCGCGGAGATAGCTCAAATGGAAATTTTCAATTTCTAGTATTGCTCCATGATACTGGAATGTCGTACCAAACTTTTAGGTCGTAGACAAGGTGGAAATGTGATAGCTTCACATCGCACCACCGTTCAGTTTCCCAATTGTTAATTTTCAGTGACACAACGTGATAACGCCGCGTCGTGCCAAGGGCCCAATTTGGGAAATTTTACTAAAAATTAAATTATGTGTTCAGGGTTAAAAGGGTTAATTTCCCCCTATAGAAGCTTCCAAACACGATATTTATCCCTTATTCATCTAAAATATTGATGTTTTTCTCAAATACTCTCAAGAACTCAAGCTAGGGTTTACATAGAAGGTCTAATTTCAAGAAGGTTTCACCTTCACGAAATCACGAACTGAGGTATGTGTAGTGTTCATTCATGGAATCTTTTCGTTCATGAAGTTCAAGAATCCCTTTTCTAAACTCAAGTTATGGATTTTCTATACGTTTTCATATTTTGGCTACTCATGTTCATGTTTGATAAATATGAAATTGGATTCTAATCCATGATTGTTGATAGTTTCTATGTGGGTGTAATTACTATAGCCATATATTCATGCAACCTTAAGATCTAAACCCTTGAATGATGAAATTAGAATTGAATAATGATGTTTATATGTACCATGACTGTCATATTTTTGATTAAATGCCTAGATGAAGGAATATTATCTAACTAGCATGATATCATGAAATCCCCATGTATGTAAACGATCATGCCTATTAATGTTTGATGAAATGCTCCTATGAAGGTAGTATGTATAATGATCATAGTCAATTCTTCAAGTAAATAATGCTATGTTAGTTTCCTTCTATCGAGTCCTGGGGGTACTTATACCCAAAACATTAGCTATGTGCCTAGATCCATGTCATGTTTTTCATGATACTCTGAGTCAAGCTATGAACTCTTAGACTTCAAATAGTATTATGACTCAGGAAAAATCTCCCAGTCAGTTGTAAGATATCAGTAGTATTCAGTTAACAATGGAAATTCAGTAACTCAGTCCATGCTCAGTTCAGTTCAGTAAATCATGTTCAGTATTCATTCAGATGGGAGTAGGAATTAGCACCGAGTGACCCCAAGGATGGGAAGTCACTTGTTATATGAGAGTATAATTCCTAAAAGCAATCCTTGCATTCCAGAAGTAAGTAGCCAGCATAGGTTGAGACATTGTAGCCTTCTATATAAGGGTAGATGAGGTGGCTTAACCTGTTATGTGAGGGTTCCCACTGTTATCTCTAGAGTTACCTATTATATGAGAGTTACTTATATGTTGTCCTTACCAGTGGAGCGATATTGACACCCTTCTAATCAGGGCATGGATTGGACCCCATCTCAGCTATTATAGCACTTTTGGGCATATTAGTTAGATACTACTTCCCATAGTTTCATGTTAAAAAATCAGGACTGTCAGATATAGTCAATCAGTCTCAGTAATAGAACTCAGATAGTTCTTCAGATTTTAGGACTGTCAGACACAATCAACTCAGATATAGTACAAAACTCAGATAGTTCTATCAGATTCAGGACTGTCAGTTACAGTCTCCCATGTTATCAGTATTATTCAGATATATTCCTTCATGTTATCAGCTATATCTATTACTATCATGTCACTTTATCAGTATACAGACTCAAAAATCATGAAATTATGTTGTCAATTACTGTTACGTATTTATGTATATTTTCTCACATTCATGTTAGACAGTCAGTTAGAATTATTCATGCGTGTGAACCCTTGCATTTATCCTACCTTACATGTATACTCGGTACATATATACTGATATATTCGCGCTATGGTGCTTTCTTTTTATGTTACACCATACTTTCACAGACATGAGTTCCAGATCAACAGTAGATTTAAGATTCAGCAGTCAGAGTAGAAGTGAGTCCTCATCCTTTGAGGACATAATTTTCTATTATATCATTGATTAGCTTATTAGTTAGAGTTAGTTGGGGACGTGTCCCATCAACTTCTTATTCAGATTCTTCAGACAATAGAGGCTTTCAGACTAGATTTAGACTAAATACAACTATCATGTTCGGACTTTGGTATCTTCAGTTTTGTTTTGGGTATTATATTACCCCACAGAGATGTTACGTTATTCAGTTATGTTTATAATCAAACCTTATGGCCTTTTAATGCATATTTCTACATTATTATGTTATCTTATACAGTATACAGGTAGAGATATCAATCATGGGTTAGCTTATGGTCCTTAGGGATCATGAGAACCATGTAACATTCTGGTTCAGCAAATCAGGTTGTTACAAACTTGGTATCAGATCCAGGTTCAATAGAGTTCTAGGAAGTCTGTAAGCCGTATCTAGTAGAGTCTTGTGCATAGGTGTGTTGTGCGCCTTATTTATGTGCACGAGGCTATGAGATGTTTTAAGAATAGTTTCCCCTCTTTTAGTATTCATGTCATGCCTATGAGCATAATCACAAGTTAGTCTCTCAGTCTAATCTGTTTCTCTCTTTATTCTACAAAACATGCCTTCTAAGAGAAGAAATCTGTTAGCCCCTTAGCCCGAAGAACCTTTGGGCAATCATGTTTCTTATGCAAAGTTTAGGACCACATTTACCACTCTTGCTCAATCACTCGATGCTTATAATGAATGGCCAATAGTTATTTCAGCCAACCCAGTGGTTGAATCAACCGAAGCTAGGATTCGGGACTTTACCCGAATGAATCCTCCAACCTTCCTCAGGTCTAAGGTAGATTATGACCCTTAGGAATTCTTATATCAAGTTTAGATAGTGATAGATGCCATGGGGGTGAACACTATTGATAGTGCTAAGCTAGCTACATGCCAGTTGCAGGATGTCGCTCATGCTTGGTTCAAATAGTAGAAGTTTGAAAGATCAACTGATGTAGGTTTTATAGAGTGGGAGAAGTTTTTCACTTCATTCTTAGACATATTCTTTCCCTAAGATCTTAGAGAAGCCAAGGTGCTAGAGTTCATCAACCTCAGGTAGGGAAATATAATAGTGAAAGAGTATTCTTGTAAGTTTACTCAATTAGCCAGATATGCCCCTCATGTGGTTGTAGATGGTAGAGCTAAAATGAGTAAGTTTACTTCAGGGGTGAATGATGGAGTGGTTAATAAGTGCAGATTTTCCATGCTAAATAGTGACATGACCTTAGCCAGGCTTATGAATTATGCTCAGCAGATAAAGGGGAAGAAGATTAGGCAAAGGGAGAAATAGAATAAGAGAATGAAGACAGGTAGTTTCAACTTCGCTCAACTTAAGTCAGTAGGAGGAAACCATTCCTAGTTTTGTCCTAAGTCATCATTTCCATCTCCCTCTACAACCAGTGCTCCAGTTCCCAAGTTTATAGAGGGTAACAGAGATAAAGCGCAAAGCTCTAAGACCCAGGGCAGTGTTAGCAGTTCTTGCACCTATCCTCTTTGCCAGACTTATGGTAAAAACCATCAGGTGTGTATAGAGCAGGTAGTGGCATTTGTTTTGGTTGTGGTAAGCCAGGCGATAGAGTTAGAGACTGTTTACAGCTAGGTCCTCAGGGTCAATAGAATAGCTCTTTATCTTAGTCCGGTCGCCCAAATCAATAGGGTGCCACTTTCAGTGCTACTAGCGGCCAATGCCCAAATCGTGTCTATGCTCTTCAGACTTGACATGATCAGGAAAGTTCTCCTGATGTAGTTACTAGTACGTTACAGATCTTTTATGTGCATGTTTACACTTTGCTAGATCCAGGAGTTTCCTTGTCTTTTGGTACTCCTTATATAGCAGTTAATTTTGAAATCAATCCTAAAATTCTAGCAGATCCCTTCTCAGTCCTACCCTAGTAGCTAAAACCATCGTAGACTGGTGGGTATACATGAACTTCCCAATTATGATATTTTAGAAAGTCACTTCAGCAGACTTAGTCGAGTTAGAGATAACTGATTTTGATGTCATTCTCGACATGGATTGGCTTTATTCCTACTATAACACAATCGACTGCATAAATAGAATAGTTTAGTTTCAGTTCTTGAATGAACCCATCCTAGAGTGGAAGGGTAATGTATCCTCTTTCAGCGGTCATCCTGTTTCCTACCTTTGGGAAAGAAAAATAATATCTAAGGGATGTATTTATCAGCTAGTTTATGTTAAAGATTCCTTTTCCAAGGCTCTCAGTCTCGAATCAGTCCCAGTAGTGAATGAATATTCAGATGCCTTTCCTGAAGATCTTCTAGGAATTTCTCCAAAAAAGGAAATAGACTTCGGTATTAATCTTCTTTTAGACACTCAGCCTATCTTTATTCCGTCATACAGAATGACACTATCAGAACTCAAGGAACTGAAAGAACAATTGAAGGATCTCTTAGATAAGGGATTCATCAGACCCAACATTTCTCTGTGGGGTACACCAGTCTTATTCGTGTGCAAGAAAGATGGTTCACTCAGAATATGTATAGGTTAATGTCAACTCAATAAAGTCATGGCACCGAACAAGTATCCTCTTCCTAGAATCGATGAATTGTTTGACCAACTTCAGGGCGCCAGTTATTTGTCTAAGATAGATCTAAAATCCGGCTATTATCAGCTTAGAGTTAAAGAATGTGATATCTTGAATACAACTTTTCGTACGTTGTATGGTCACTTCGAATTTCTAGTTATGTCATTTGGTCTTATCATTGTCCCAGCTGATTACATGGACTTGATGAATCATGTGTTTAAGCAGTACTTGGACAAGTTCGTCATAGTCTTCATAGATGATACTCTTTCTATTCCCGCACTGAGCGCGATCATGCAGACCATCTCAGGACAGTACTCCAAACTCTCAAAAATCATCAGTTATTCACCAAATTTAGTAAGCACAAATTTTGGCTAAGATCAATAGCATTCCTTGGCCATATTATTTTCGATGATGGCATTAGAGTAAATCTTCAAAAGACCAAAGCAGTAAGGAACTGGTCTCACCCTATTTCTCCATTAGATATCAGGAGTTTCTTAGGTTTGGCTAGCTATTACAGATCGTTTGTTGAAGTATTTTCATCTATTGAATCTCCTATGTCTAGATTGACTTAGAATAAAGTCAAGTTCTAGTGATCAGATCCTTGCGAGAAGAGTTTTCTAGAATTGAAGACCCGACTCAACTCAGCTCTAGTCTTAGCTCTTTCAGATGCTTCATATGGGTTCATAGTGTATTGTGATGCATCCAGAGTAGGTTTGGGTTGTGTCCTCATGCAACATGGTAGGTCCTAGCCTACGCCTTGAAACAGATTAAACCCTATGATAAGAATTATCCTACTTATGATCTTGAATTAGTAGTCATAGTATTTGCCTTGAAGATTTGGAGGAATTATTTATACGGTGTTCATGTAGATATCTTTACAAATCATAACAGCCTTTAGTAAGTCTTTTCTCAGAAAGATCTCAATATTCGTCAAAGAAGGTGGTTAGATCGCTTGAAAGATTATGAAATCAGTATCCTCTATCATCCGGGCAAGGCCAATGTAGTGGCCGACACTTTCAGTAGACTCTCTATGGGTAGTGTTTCTCATGTTGAGGATAGTAAGAAGAAGTTAGCTCAAGAAGTACACCAACTTGCTAGACTAGGCATTCGCTTAGTCGATTCTTCAGAGGGCGGTGTATATGTTCAGAGTAGTTAAGAATCATCTCTAGTTTTTGAGGTAAAAGAAAAGCAAGATAAGGATCCTTGCCTTGTCAATCTAAAAGTGTCATTTCAAGATAAAAAAATATAGGTTTTCTCCCAAAGGGGAGATGGTGTTCTTCATTGTTAGGGTCATGTTTGTGTTCCTGATGTAGATGACATAAGGCAGCGAATTCTTGCAGAAGTACATGGTGTGCACTACTTTATTTATCCAGGGGCCACTAAGATGTACCGCGACTTGCAGGAGATCTATTGGTGGAGCGGGATAAAAAGATATGTTGCAAAATTTATGGCTAAGTGCTCTACATATCAGTAGGTTAAGATAGAGTATCAGAAGCCTAGTGGGTCCATATTGGAGTTCAGTATTCCTACCTGGATGTGGGAAGTTGTGAACATAAACTTCATGATGGGTTTGCCTCAAACTCGTCATCAGCATAATTCAGTTTGGGTCATTGTAGATAGGATAAGCAAATCAGCTCTTTTCCTTCCAGTTCATACCTCTTATTCAGCTGAGGATTACGCCAAGCTCTAATTTAAGGAGTTGGTCAGATTGAACAGTGTTCCATTATCAATTATCTCAGATATAGTACCCAGTTCACCTTTCATTTCTGGAAAGCATTCCAAAAAGGTCTTGGTACCCAAATTCATCTCAGTATAGCCTTTCATCATCAGAAAGATAGTCAAGTAGAAAGGATCATCTAGACTCTAGAAGATATGCTAATGGTATGTGCAATTTATTTCAAAGGTAGTTGGGATGACCACTTGCCATTGATTGACTTTGCATACAACAATAGCTATCATTCCAGTATTCAGATGGCTCTATTCAAAGCTTTCTATGGTAGGAGATGTAGATTTATAATTAGTTGGTTTGAAGTTAGTGAGAACTCAGTCATAGGGCCTGACTTAGTAGTCAATGCCTTAGAAAAAGTCCAGATAATTAGAGAAAGACTCCGAGCTGCTCAGAGCTGACAAAAATCTTAAGCAGATGTTCGTAAAAAAGATCTCCAGTTTGAGATTGGTGACTATGTCTTCCTCAAGATCTCTCATATGAAGGGAGTGAAGAGTTTTGGAAAGAAGGGAAAGCTTAGTCCCCGATATATTGGTCCCTTCAAGATTCTGAGTCATTTTGGCAAGGTATCTTATGAGCTCGAATTTTATTCAGACCTAGCCTCTGTTTATCTAGTCTTTTATGTCTCTTTGCTCAAGAAGTGTATTGGTGATCCATCTGTCGTAGTCCCTATTCAGAGCATCGATGTTCTGAATAGCCTCTCTTATGAAGAGATTCCAGTTGAAATCCTAGTCTATCAGACCCGTATATTGAGGAACAAAGAAGTTCCTCTAGTTAAAGTTCTTTGGCGAAATCAGTCCGTAGAGGGAGCTACTTGGGAAACAGAAGAAGATATGCATACCAAGTACCCTCACCTTTTCCCCACTGACTCAGATCAATCTCAAGGTAACAGTTCTCCTTAAGATTACTCAGTTTCATGATTAGTATACATCACTAACTTAGTATTCAATGTCATTTTCATGTTCCCCTGATAAACTTGGTATCAAGTACCACTGCATATTCTATCATGCATTCATGTATAAGATAAGTTATATAGTTATGCATCAGATATACATTCTCATTGTGAGAAAACTTAGTTCTTTAGAACTTTTAGTTATACATTTACGAATCAGTAACACATGCATCAGATATGTATGTTTAGTATGTTATGTTCAGCTTGTCAGTCACGTCCGTCATGAGATCATGTTCCAGTTATTCATGTTCAACTCATTATTTCCCCTCTCAGTCAGTCTCATTCGAGGACGAATGTTCTCAAGGGGGAGATATTGTAATGCCCGTATTTTTTCTTCTTAGCTTGAAAATCATCTAAGGGATGTTAGAACTTTCTTTGAAATAATAATTCATTATTATACATGTGTTATTTCCTTAATTTTCACTTCCTATCACGTGGGAAATTGAATAAGATTTCCATCGATATATAATTCTCCCAAATTCGACACCCGGGCGAAGAGTTAGAGCCTTTTTAGTGAGATAGCATTTGACCTGAGCCTTCAGCGCGTCGCGGAGATAGCTCAAATGGAAATTGTCAATTTCCAGTGTTGCTCTACAATACTGGTGTATCGCGCCAAACTTACAGGTCATAGACAAGGTGGCAACGCGATAGCTCCATGTCGTGATACTGTGTATTTTCCTAATTGTCAATTTCCAGTGACACAGTGCGGTAATGCCGCATCGCGCCAAGGGCCCAATTCGGAAAATTTTACTAAAAATTAAATTACGTGTCCAGGGTTAAAAGTGTTAATTTTCCCCCTTATATAAGCTTCCACACACGGGATTTAGCCCTTATTCATCCAAAATATTGATGTTTTTCTCAAGTACTCTCAAGAATTCAAGCTAGGGTTTACATAGAAGGTTCAATTTCAAGAAGGTTTCACCATCAATCTTCATGAAATCATGAACTAAGGTATGCATAGTATTCATTCATGGATTCTTTTCGTCCATGAAGTTGAAGAATCCCTTTTCTAAACTCAAGTTATGGATTGTCTATATGTTTTCATGTTTTGGCTGCTCGTGTTCTTGTTTAATAAATGTGAAATTAGATTCTACTCCAAGATTGTTGATAGTTTCTATGTGGGTTTAATTACTATAGCCATAGATTCATGCAACCCTAAGATTTAAACCCTTGAATGATGAAATTAGAATTGAATAATGATGTTTATATGTACCATGCCTGTCATATGTTTGATTAAATGCCTAGATGAAGGAATATTATCTAACTAGCATGATATCGTGAAATCCACATTTATGTACAAGATCATGCCTATTACATGTTTGATGAAATGCTCTTATGAAGGTAGTATGTATTATGATGATAGTCAAGTTTTCAAGTAAATTAGGCTATGTCAGTTTCCTTCCATCGAGTCTTGGGGGTACTTGTACCCGAAATATTAGCTGTGTGTCTCGATCTATGGCATGTTTTCCACGATAATCTCAATTAAGCTATGAACTCTTAGACTTCAGATAGTTTTATGACTTAGGAAAAATATCCATGATCTCATGACTCAGTTAGTTGTCAGATATCAGTAGTATTCTGTCAGACATAAAAATTCAATAACTCAGTCCATGGTCAGTTCAGTTTAGTAAATCATGTTTAGTGTCCATTCAGATGGGAGTAGGAATTAGCACTGAGTGAACCCAAGGATGGTAACTTACTTGTTATATGAGGGTGTAATTCCTAGAAGCAATCCTTACGTTCTAGAACTATGTAACCAACATAGGTTGAGACATCGTAGCTTGCTATATGAAGGTAGAAGAGGTGGCTTAACCTGTTATGTGAGGGTTCCTACCGTTCTCGCTAGAGTTACCTATTATATGAGGGTTACTCACATGTTGTCCTTACCAATGGAACGGTATTGACACCCTTATAATCAAGGAATAGATTGGACCCCAGCTCAGCTATTATAGCACTTTTGGGGCATATCGGTTAGATACTACTTCCCACAGTTTCATGTTACAGAATTAGGACTGTCAGGTATAGTCAATCAGTCGTAGTAGTAGAACTTAGATAGTTCTTCAGATTTCAGGATTGTCAGTTATAGTCACCCATGTTATCAGTATTATTTAGATATAGTCCTTTATGTTATTAGTCATATCAGTTACTAGCATTTCACATTATCAATATACAGACTTAGAAATCATGAAATCACATTGTCAGTTACAGTTACGTATTTATGCATTAATTCTCACGTTCATGTTAGACAGTCAGTTAGCATTATTTATGCATGTGAACCCTTGCATTTAGCCTACCTCACATGTATACTCGGTACATATGTGCTGACACATTTGTTCTATGGTTCTTTCTTTTTATGTTACACCATAGGTTCAGAGACACGAGTTCTAGATCAGTAGTAGATTCCAGCTTTAGCAGTCAGAGTAGAAGTGATTCCTTATCCTTTGAGGACATAATGATTTTCTATTATTTCATTGATTAGCTTATTAGTTGGAGTTAGTTGGGGACATGTCCCATCAACTCCTTATTCAGATTCTTCAGACAGTAGAGGCTTTCAGACTGGATGCAGACTAGATATAGACTATCATGTTCAGACTTTGGTATCTTCAATTTTGTTTTTGGTATTCTATTACCCCACACAGATGTTACATTATTCAGTTATGTTCATGATCGAACCATATGGCCTTTCAGTGCATGTTTCCACATTATTATGTTATCTCATGCAGAATACAGGTAGAGATATCAGTCATGAGTTAGCTTGTGGTCCTTTGAGGTCATGAGCACCATTTAGAGTTCTGGTATAGCAAATTAGGTCGTTACAATGACCCTCAACTATGGCTTGCAAGGGATGATCTTAGTTCATGTACTAGTTTTGGCATGTCACCCAATCAAATAATAATGTCGACATGACACTTGCTCCCGGTATTATCTCAAATCTAATGCTTAATGCATAAATATAATCAATAATTACAAATAATTCCCCAAAAGCTAATCACAAACACTCAACTTACATAGAATCAATGTCAAACCAAGTCTAAACTGCCATTAAGCTACTCATACATACTCATCACCAAGGATCATTACTAATCGATTTCTATCTATACTTATCCCGACACCCAAATCTATTTTATGACCACCATAGCCCTAATTCTTTTATTCCTCTTTATTACTTAATATCAATTCTAATATGTAACGGCCCGAGTTTGTACCCCAGATGCTACACAGTGCTTATAATCTAGAAAGACCACAAGCTAACCCATGACTAGTACCTGCTGCAATAATTGTGTAATAAATACTGTAATAATTGCAGAAATAGGCAGAAACATATTCCATAAGGTTCAAATCTGTAAATAAATTTGAATGCGGTATCAAAATACCAAAACTAAATATAAGTACTAAAAACTGAACAACAATTTGAAAATACTCATCTGAAAAGCCTTTAACTATCTGAACTGTGGAGTTGATGGGACAAGACCCCAACTAACTCTATCTACTAAAATAAAAATGAAGTACTATAAATAAGAAGCATGTAATTGAACTATCAGGACTCACCCCTACTCTGAAAGCTAAAAATTTGAACTGCTAAGGGTGCTCTAGAGGTCATGCATATGAACCTATGATATAAGACATCATAGCACAAATAAAATCTTGCGTCAGTAATTTGAATGTACTGGTATTCTCAGTGAGCTAGGCTAAAATGCATGGGTTCATATGCATGAACAATAATAACTAAATAACATGAGTATGTCGTAGTATAACTGAGATCGTGCTAATATCGAGTACTGAATCTAATAATGATAACTGATGTCTGAGTTTACGAATACAGTATTACTAATTATTTGAATGACTGTATCTAATATTTCTGAATACTATGGAACCATACTGAGTTTTGTACTGAGCTGAGTGGCTATGTCTAATAGTCCTAAATCTATAGAACTAAACTGAGTTCTATTCTGAGACTGAGACTGGAGCTGGACTATGGGAGGTAATCATCTAATTGATATGCCCATCTCTAAACTGATTGAGGTCCAACCTATAACCTCATTTGAAAGGGTGTTAATGTCATGCGCCGGGTAAGGACAAGTTATGAGTTAACCCTCTCGTCAGAAAGATCTTTCGCCAACCCTCGTTGGCAGGATAACTCGGACGAGAAATATCAACCCTCATAATGTCTGATAGGCAGATACCTCAACCTACACTCGCTACGTAATTCTGTAATGTAGGGATTGCTTCTAAGGGTCAAACCCTCTATTGACATGAATTCCCCCATCCTTGGGTTAACTCGGTGCTGAATCCTAATCCCAATTGAATAAATACTGAACTGATTTCTATTCTGTACTGGGCTGGATAGAATGGTTACTGAGATTACTATTTAGCTGGACTGAACTGAGTTCACTGAGTTCCGTTGACTGATAGAATTCTACTGAATCCTGTTAGCTGACTTAGTTTACTGAGGTTTGAACTGGATACTGAATTAGACTGGACTAATACTAATTCTATTGAGTTTTCCTGAGTTCTTTAGTTGACTGAGAGTACTACTAATCGTGCTGTTACTAATACTATTCTAAGACTGACCTTGGTTCTAGGTAATCAACTAAATTTTCAGGTACAAGTACCCCCAGGACTCGATAGCATAAATTAAGAGACATGGCACAACTTGAATCATATAAGCTAAGTACTAGGTCATCATTCATTTATTAGGGCATTTTGGCAAACACTTGCATTAACTTGACATGATTTCATTCTCTTAATAGTTGTTCACATGGATAATTTAGTAAGCACTTGATGAGAACAATATATGCACCTAGTATTGAACAACAAGTAAGCATCATAATTCAACTTTAATTTTACAATCCAAGGGTTTATCATGGATTCACATGAATCCTCACACATAATGATCAATTTCACATAATATATATATATATATACTTTAATTCCAAACATGGAAATCATTAAATTAATTACTTAAAGTTCAAAAGAGATTCTTAGATTCTAAGAATGGAAGGAACCCTTGGATAAACACTTTACATACTTTTGTTGCAGAATTTCTAAAAGTTTATGGTGGAATCTTGTGCCCTTGATTTGAAATTAAAGCTTCTAGGGTTTTATTCTTGAGGGATTTTGAGAAAGAATGACTATATATTCTCTATAAGGTGTTTAATTTCATGTTTAGGGGGCTGACGGTTGAGGAAAAAAAACCAAAATACCTCTAATAATGCGGTCTTTTAAAAACTAAAAACTAGGTTACTGATGCGCAGGTCGATGCACTGCGTTGATGGCATCGACGCAATAGCCAACTTATCCTACCAAGTTTGCGTTAGTTCATTGGAATTTGTACTGAAACTAGGGGAAATCATCCATGACGCGATGGTAGATGCGACACACTGAGATCACATCGACCCACTATTTTGGGCACTCAATTATATTTCAAACGAGGTCCGAAAAATCTGAAACTCATCCGAGAACACCTATGGACCTCCCTGGTCAGGAATCAACCTAAAAATCAACATTTAGTGGATGTAAAGGTCGTGAAATAAGATTGACAACCTTCGTTGTCTAAAATGACACTAAGTTTGAGTACTTAGCTAAAATATTCTTAGTTCGGGATCCCTTGACAAACTTAAAGGATTGAATTAAGCTTAGGATTTTGTGGGGTCTTACATTATCTCTCCCTTGGGAACATTCATCCTTAAATGAGACTGATGAGACTGAGAATACAAAGAGACTAGACTTAGACACTGGGCATGCACAACTGAAGCATGGTTTTATGACTGAGATCAATGATACACTGAATTATCATACTTAGCATGCTTATCTAATGCATGAGTACATAGATGAACATGATTCATGAATGACTAACTGGGAATAGTGATAAGCTGAGTTTCTCATACTGGACATGCATATCTGATGCATGATTATATGATTGAACTGGCTTATGAACGTATAACTAAACATGAAATGTTAACTAATACCAAGTTTGTAACTGAAATCTGAACATGAAACTGAATAAGCTTAAGACAAACTATTACCTTGAGCTAAATATGAGTTCTTGGAGAAGAGGTAAGGATACTTGGTCCGCATATCTACTTTTGATTCCCAAGTAGCTCCCTCAACAGACTAATTCCACCATAGAACTTTGACTAGAGGGACTTCTTCGTTCCTAAGTATGCAAATTTGATAATCAAGGATTTCGACAAAGTTCTCTTCAAAAGAGAGGCTGTTCTGAACATCTATTCCCTCTATGGGGATTACGACTGATAGATCACCTATGCATTTCTTCAACAAGGAGACGTAAGTCACTGGATGGACTGAAGATAGATCTGATTAAAATAGCTGAGAATTTAGTAAGGACTGATATATCGGGGATTGAGTTTTCCTTTCTTTCCAAACCGCTTCACTCCTTTCATAGAAGAGATATTCAAGTACATATAGTCACCAATCTCAAACTCGAGATCCTTTCCGCGCATATCTGCATACGATTTCTGCCGGCTCTGAGCTGTCTTAAGCCTTTCCCTGATCAACTGGACCTTCTCATGCCCTACCACTATGGCTTTATCCACCTCAAACCAACCAATGGGAGATCAAAATCTCCTCCCATAAAGTTCCTCAAATGGAGCCATTTGAATACTGGAGTGATAGCTGTTGTTATATGAAAACTCAATCAAAGGCAAGTGGTCATCCCAACTACCATTAAAGTCTATCACACATACTCGTAGTATATCCTCTAAAGTCTGAATGGTCCTTTCTACTTCACCATCTGTCTAAGGATGAAAAGCTGTACCAAGGTGAACTCGGTTACCAAGCCTATTTTGGAATGTTTTCCAAAAATAAGAGGTGAACTGGGTACCTCTATATGAGATAATGGACAATGGAACACCGTGTAATCTAACCAACTCCCTGATATAGAGTTTGGCATAATCCTTGGCTAAATAGGAGGTATATACTGGAAGGAAATAAGATAATTTGGTTATCCAATCTATAATGACCTAAATTGAATCATGCTGTCAATGAGTATGAGGCAAACCCTTCACACAGTCCATGTTCACTTCTTTCCATTTCTAGGTGGGAATATTGAACACGTGTATGGACCCACTAGGCTTATGATGCTCAATCTTAACCTGCTGACATATTAAGCACTTACCCATAAACTGTGCAGTGTCTCTTTTCATCCCACTTCACTAATAAATCTCTCATAAATCATGGTACATCTTCGTAGCCCCTAGATAAATAGAGTAACACGCACCATGTGCCTCTATGATAATTTGCTGCCTCAAGTCATCTGCACCTGGCATACACAGACGACCCTGACAACGCAATACCCCATCTACCCCTTGGGAGAAAACATCTACTTTCTGATTTCTGACTGATTCCTTCAACTTGACAAGACTGGGATCCCTATCCTGCTTTTTCTTTAATTTTGAAACTAGAGATGATTCTGAGCTACTCTGCACCTACACACTACCTTCTACTGAATCGACTAAGAAAACACCTAGTCGGGCTAGCTGATGAACTTCCTGGGCTAACTTCTTCTTACTGTTCTCAGTATCAGTAATACTACCTATAAAAATTCTACTGAGAGAGTCAGCCACTATATTGGCCTTGCACGGATGATACAGAACACTCATATCATAGTCTTTCAATAACTCTAACCACCTTCTCTAATGGAGGTTGAGGTCTTTATGAGAGAACACATACTGTAGGCTCTTATGATCAATGAACATATCAACGTACACACCATACAAATAGTGTCTCCAAATCTGTAAGGCAAAGACTAGAGCTTCCAACTCAAGATCATGAGTAGGGTAGTTCTTCTCATGGGGCTTAAAATATCTAGAGGGATAGGCTATGAACTTAAATATCTACATCAAAATAGAACACAATCTGACTTTGAAAGCTTCATAGTACACAACAAAACCATCGGAACCTTCTGGTAGGGTCAAAACTGGAGCTGTAGTGAGTCGAGTCTTCAACTCTTGGAAACTCTTTTCACAAGAATCTGACCACTGAAATTTGAATTTCTTCTGAGTTAATCTGGACATAGGGGGTGCAATAAATGAAAATCCCTCTATGAACCATCAGTAGTAGCTGGCCAAACCCAAGAAACTCCTGATATTTGATAGAGAAATGGGCCTGGGCTAGTTTGTCACTTCTTTGGTCTTTTGGGGATCAACTCTAATGCCATCACCAAAAATTATATGGCCAAGGAAAGCTACTATCCTTAGTAAAACTTCACATTAAATGAATTTGGCGAATAACTGATGGTTTCTAAGAGTCTATAATACTATTCTGAGATAGTCTGCCTGATCATGTTCACTACGATAGTAAACAAGAATGTCATCTATGAGGACTATGATGAACATGTCCATGTACTGCTTGAACACATGGTTCATCAAGTCTATGAAGGCTGCTGGGGTATTGGAAAGACCAAAGGACATGCCTAAAAATTTGAAGTGACTGTGTTGAGTTCTGGAAGCTATTTTTGGGATATCATATTCCCTGACTTTGAGATAATGATAGACTGATCTGAGGTCTTTCTTAGAGAAATAACTGGCACCCTGAAGTTGCTCAAATGAGTCATCGATTCTGGGGAGTGGATACTTGTTCTTTATCATATCTTTATTTAGCTGACGGTAATCTATACATATTCTTAGGAAACCGTCTTTTTTACATATGAATAACACTGGTGTTCCCCATGGGGACACATTGGGTCTGATGAATCCCTTATCTATGAGATCCTTTAACTATTTTTTTGATTCTTTGAGTTCTACTAGAGCCCTTCTATATGGAAGGATAGATATGGGCTGAGTATCTGGAAGGAGATCGATTTCGAAATCAATTTTCTTTCCAGGAGGGACTCTGGAAAGATCTTCGAGAAATACATTTGGGAATTCACTTCCTATTGACACTGATTCAAGAGTAGGGGTTTTTGAACTAGTGTCCTAGACAATGACGTGATGGTAGATACATCCCTTAGCTATCATATTTCTAGCCCAAAGGTAACAAATAAGTTGACCCCTAAGTGCTGAAGTACTACCCCTCCACACTAGGATAAGTTCATTCAGAAACTAAAACTAGACATTTCTATTTCTACAGTCGATTGAGGCATAACTGGAATGAATCCAATCCATACCCATAATGACATCAAAATCAGTAATCTCTAATTCAACTAAATCTGCTGAAGTGACTTTCTAAGATATCATAACCAGACAGTTCTGTATACCACCAGGCTATAATAGATTGACCCACTAGGGTAGAAACTAAGAAGGGATCTGTTAGAATTTTGGGACTGACTTTGAAATCAACTTCTATATATGGAGTCACAAAAGACAAAGAAGCTCCTAGATCTAGCAAAACATAAACATGCAAATGGAAAACTTGTAACATACCAGTGACCATATCAGGAGAACTTTCCTAATCCTGTCAGGACTAAAGAACATAGAGTCTGTTTTTGCGCTGCCCACTGGTGGCACTAGATGAGGCTCCCAGCTGATTTGGGCGATTAGATTGAGCTGGGGGACGGGTTTGACTATGCGAACTAATCTGAGGATAATGCCTGACTCTGTGAACTAATCTAAGGATAATGCCTGACTCTGCAAACTAATCTGAGGATAATGTATGATTTGCGACCTGGTTTTCCATATCCAAAACACATATCACTGCTAGATTTGTAGATACCCTGGTGGTTTCTGCCATATTTCTGACAAAGGGGATTAGTTTTGGCACTGCTAACACTACCCTGGGTTTTAGGGATAGATGCCCTATATCTGTTGCTGTCTCTAAATTTCATCACTGGAGCACTAGCTGAGGGCGAAGCTAGAACTGAGGATTTTGGGCAAACCTAAGATCGATTCCCACCCTCTGACTTTGGTTGAGCAAAATTAAAACTACCTATTCTCGCTCTCTTATTCTCCCTCTCTTTCTCTTTATTCTTGGAATCCTCTATCTGCTGAGCATGGACCATGAGCCTAGATATGTCCATCTACTTAATAAGCATTGCGGTCCTACACTTCTTGACCACTCTACTAGACACTCTTGATACAAACTTACTCATCTTTACTCTGTTACCCTCTATAATATGCGGGGCATATATGGCCAACTGAGTAAACTTGAGGGAATACTCCTGCACTGTCATATTGCCCTGCTTCAGGTTTATAAACTCCAAACTTTTTAATTCCCTCAACTCTAGTGGGAAGAACCTATCTAGAAAATCAACTGAAAACTCCTCCTATTCTATTAGCCCTACATCTGTGGCCCTCTTTACCTTCCACTTTTTGAACCATGAGTGAGACACATCCTATAACTGATATATGACCAACTCAGTTCTCTCAATATAAGTCACCCCCATGATATCGATAACCTTCTGCACCTGATCAAAAAACTCCTAAGGGTCCTTATCTGACTTAGACCTGGTAAACGATAGAGGGTTCATTTGGGTGAAGTCTTGAATTCTGGAAACAACAGTATTGGCCACTGGTTTGGATGGAATGACAACTGGGCATTTATTTTGGGCTGCCACAGAATGGACTAGGGTGGTGAAGGCTGCTCTAAACTCTGCGTGAGAGACATGCTCGCCCAAAGGATCTAGATGGATAGGCTGAGGGGATGACTGGTTTCCCATTTTTCTTTCTTGAGTCCTCTTTAGAGGCATGTTCGGTAAATGAAAGAGAAGATAGGATTAGAAAGAGAGTTTAACTGGAGCTCATGCTCACTTGTACGACATGAATACTTAAAGAAGGGAAACTTTTCCTAAAATATCTCGTAGCCTCCTATCCATAAGTGTGGCATACAACACACCTATGCACAAGACTCTACTAGATGCTACTTTCAGAATTCCTTGGACAGTGTTGAACTTTAGGCTCTGATACTAAGTTTTTAATGCCCTGAGTCTTTATCCCAAACTCTACACGGTGCTTATAATCCTGAAAGACCATAATCTAACCCATAACTGTCACCTACTATAGTAACTGTGTAATAAATATTGTAATGATTACAAAAATAGGTGAAAACATATGCCATAAGGTTCAAATCTATATATAAATTTGAATGCAGTATTAAAATACCAAAACTAAATATAAGTACTGAAAACTGAATAACTGTTTGAAAATAATCTAGTCTAAAAAGCCTCAAACTGTCTAAACTGTGGAGTTGATGGAACAAGCCCCCCCAACTATCTCCATATACTAAAATAAAACTGAAGAGCTATAAATAATAAGCATGTTCTTGAACAATGAGGACTCACCACTACTTTAAAATTTGAGAATCTGAATTGCTAAGGGTGCTCTAGAGCCCGGGCATCTGATCCTATAATATAAGACATCATAGCGCAAAGAAAAGCATGCGTCAGTACTTTGAATGTACTGGTATGCTCAGTGAGGTAGGCTAAAAAGCATGGGATCATATGTATTCAAAATAATATCTAAATAACATTAGTATGACTGAGTAAGAGTACATGCATGAATACATAGACTGTAACTGAGATCGTGCTAATACTGAGTACTAAATTTGAGTATTGATAATCGATATCTGAGTTTATGAATACTGTATTGCTGATTATATGAATGACTTTATTTGATAGTTTTGAATACTATAGAACCATACTGAGTTCTGCATTGATCTGAGTGACTATGTCAAATAATCTTGAATCTATAAAACTAAACTGATTTCTATTCTGAGACTAACACTGGAAATAGGACTGTGGGAGGTAATCATCTAACCAACATGCCCCTCTTTAAACTGATTGGGGTATAACCTATAACCCCAGTTGGAAGGGTGTTAATACCAGGCCACAGGTAAGGACAAACTGTGAGTTAACCCTCTCTGAAAGGAAGCTCTTTCATCAACCATCGCTGGCAGGATAACTCAGATGAGAAATATCAACCCTCATAATGTCTGGTAGGAAGATACCTCAACCTATGCTAGCTATGTATTTCTATAATACAGGGACTACTGTTAAGGGTCAATCCCTCTGCTAACAGGAATGCCCCAATCCCTGGGTTAACGATGCTGAATCCTACACCCAATTAAATAGACACTGAATCGATTTCTAGTCTGTACTGGGCTGGACTGAACGGTTAATTTATTGAAAGTTAAACATATAATTAAACATATAATTAGTTTTTGAAAGTTAATTTATTACCATAGGTGAATATTATCTTGTATTGAAATTCTGTTTTGTCTTTATTAGATTTTACAAATTAATATAGTTTGGACCACTTACTATAACATACATATAGTTTCAAGACACTTTTAACATATTCTTCCACAACCCATATATTTAATTTTATATTTTTATGTTTTTGACCATTTTATCTCTGTCCATTGTTGTAATATATTATTTTGGTCTGCGGGAGTGTGTGACTTGATTTTTGAGGCATTTGGTTATTTTTGAAGTGAGAATTTTATTTTGACAGGTTTTGAAATTGATAAGGTTGATTTTGGTCATCATTTGATAACTTAGATGTTGTATGATGATCCCGTTAATTCTATTAGTTCTAAAATGTTATTTTTGAATTAGTAGCATTGTTGGTTCAGTTATCTAGGCTTTTGAATGGGTTTCGAGTAGTCTCGAGGCCTAGAGTTGACTTTGATCAATATCCATTGATAATGACATCTGTTTAAAAACCTAACCATTCCTTTATGTTAGAATGGTAATTTGGTCTGGTAGCATTATTGGTCTGTGTTCATTGAATTTCAAACAAAATTAGAGGGTACTTTTAGAAAATTTTTTAGTACTTCTTTGTTGCTGGTGCAGTAATTGCAGTTGCAACTAGAATTACTTCTTTGTATTTGTGAAGGCTTAATGGAGTAGTATACACACCATGATTTAATATGCTTTAGCACGATATACAATTAGGATAACCCGAGAGATATGATTCATAATAGAATTTTATTTGATGGATCATTTAAAATACCTAAACACCATAATTATTATGATGCATCAAAAAATCTTATAAAAATGGAACATCACAAAACCTAGCACTACAATTATGGATTTTCCATAGCAGTGAGACTCGACAGTTTCAAAATGCGGGAAGTGAGATTCATTTCTTTTACTTCCCAACTCACAAAATTCTCTCAACTTGTCTCTAGCAATCTACTTTTCGACATCATTTCTAAGGCATGTCTTTATCCTTATTACTTTATTTACACGCTTAACACAGTAGAATCATAAAAATTAGTATAGAAAGTTAAGTTTCGGCATGATTTTGGGTGCAACTTTAAATGTTTCAATTTTTTGCTTCTATGAAAAAATTTATGAAGCACGCTATACTATCTTACATCTCTATGCTTCTACATTATTTCTTAGTGGTACCATCTCCATGAATATGAATTGTCATTACAGCGATGCTGCTATGGCAAAGCTTTATCGCCGCAGTGACAGTTGGGAAGTAGTGTTCCTTGTGTCATGACCTAAATCAGAGCTTGGACATGATGGACCTTACAAGCTAACCAAGGACGGATAAACCCCCTTAGCCTAACCTCAAGAACACAATAAAGTGAACAACGAAAGCAAACCACGACGATAAAAATGTATATAAATCTAAAGAAAATAAAAAGAATCAAAACAAGACTTCAATGACATCCCTATACAGTCCACAAAATCCTCTAATCCAAGAATACAAACTAAGTTGAAAAATTTTCCCGCCTATGACAAAGAAATCGACAAGTACTAGAAAAAAATAAAGGAAAACTAAGAGAATGACTGGGCCTTATAAAAGATGAAGGAACACCACTTCACAGTTGATAAATAGGAGTACCAACCCACCTAATACTGTACATGATCACCAAAAAAGCCCTCAAAAACTACATCATGAAATGATGTAGCATCCGAGGATGGTCAGTACAACAAGTATACTTTTGTGAATTAGGGCTGAATTTAAAGTTTATGGGGGCTGAGGGTAGGGGAAAAGGACCCAAATATCCCCAAGTAAATAGTATTTTAATGGTTAAAAACTATACCATCGATGCACAATCGATACACTGCATCGTTGGCATTGACGCGATAGCCAATGCATCACATTGAGTTCATGTCAAATCATTAGACATTGACACTGAGAGATGGAGAAAATATTTATCAATGCAATAGTCAATGCGACGTGCCAAGATCACATTGATTCACTATTTTAGGTTTCCAAAGGAGCTTCAAACGACGTCCAAAAATCTAAAACTTTTTCAGAAATATCTATGAATATTCTTGATCATGAATCAACCAAGATATCAATATTTAAGGGATATAAAGGTTGCAAAATAAGATTTCCAACTTTCAAAGGATAAAATAACACTAAATCTGATTCCTTAGCTTGAATTTTCTAAGTTTGGGACCCATTAAAGTACTGAATTAAGCTATAAATTTTGCAGCGTCTTACATTGATGATTAGTTCTAAATAAGGATTAGTGGTGGATATTATCTAAGTGACTAAAAATGATTAGTTGATAAATGAGGTTTAGTAGAAAAATATGATTTGTAATAAATAATGGTAGTTGATAAATGTTGGTTATTTAATAAATAATGATTAGTTGAAATGAGTTGAATAGTTTCTTAAATGATGACTAGTAATAAAATAAATTAGTTAATAAGATATGGTTAGCTAATAAATAGTGACTAGTAAGTTTTAATAGAAAGATTGTTAAATGATGATAAAATTATGGAATGTGGGTACTTTGTCAAATGTTGGTAAATTGTGAAATACTAGTAAATGGCTGATTGATGTTAATTATGGAATGATGGTTAAATAATGATAAACGTTAGATATAATTTGGTTGATTGCCTTATTCCTTTCTTAAATATATCTCCAGTCATATGGGAGGTTGTAATGAGTTTTTTACTCTTCTACCAATTGACGTATGAGAGCCAATTTTTTAGTTATGTTTTTTTGTGTTGATGCTTGAGATAAGAGTTTATTCCACATTGTTTACTTATTATGCACAATGATATTTGGTTGTGTTGATGCCTCATGATTATACTGTTATCCTGATGTAATTACTTATTATGTACAACAATGTTGGAGATGATTTAGGTTTATTTCTGTACCTTGACTTTGTTATGTTATCTTGCATTTTATATACTTATATCATGATTTAGATAGTCTCCTGAAGATGCCTACTGAGTACCCGTTATTTTGGTACTCATACTATATTTCTGTACTTTTTTGGTGCAGATTCGAGTGCTTGTTTCCATCATTGATCAAAGTTTATATGATGATTGATTTTTGGAGATAGATTGAATTCTTGGAGTTTGAGTTGCCCAATTTCCTCTATCGTTATATTCAGTCTTTATTTTGAGGCAAATGTATTGACTATTCTACATATTTGGGTTGTATTATTATTATTAGATGCTTTTGTACTACCTCTACTAGGTCGTGAAATTGGTATATTTGTATTGAATATTTATTCTATATAGAACCCTTGTTATTTATAATTTGTGTTCATGAAATTTTGCCTATGTTGGGCATTTCCTACCAATTTATCCCATTGCATCAGCTCCGGGTTATGGTTTGTCTTACCTACTATAAGAATTTAGTAGGTACCATCATGACTCATAAATTGGGTCATGACAAATTAGTATCAGATCCAATTTTTTCTGGTATTATTGGTAGAAGAGAAAGTGTCTATTAGAGTCCTATCAAAATGATAACGTCCATTTTTTATCTTCTAAAGGCTATGGGACATTCTCAGGAGTTCATCATTTTTTTTACTCCTTTATTGCTAAGAGTCTGAGTTGGTTTGTATAGTATACCCTTGACATTATTCTTTCACTGATGGCCAGGACACGATCTACCGCTACATGAGGCAAGGGTCAATACTGATTCTAGGGATCCTATTACTTTTCATAGATGACCTAGAGGTTGTGGAAAAGTGTGTGTTGTATACCGTGTTAGGGACCAGGATAGGCTACCTTTCCTAGACCCTATTCTCTCTCTTGAGCTAATGATTCTTCCTCCACAACCAACGGTGGGCCATTGATTAGCCTAGGCTCCACCAAGGTATATTCATTCTTTATTTCTTAGAGATGCATTGGTTTAGCTTTGGTGTTTAGTTGGTGGTGTGACATCTAATGGTGCATAGTTTTTTGAATAGAGTGTTATTGAGGAAGGGGTCTAGTATGTAGTTGTGACTCCTAGAGTTGTGGTTCCTCCTACACTGGTAGTTGCTCAGTTAATAGTTGCTCAACCAGTAGTTTCCCAACCTACTATGTCTGCCGAGGATCAAAAGATGTTGGGTAGATTCTTGAGATTGGATCCACCTAGGTTTTTTGGTGCACTGAGTGAGGATGCATATAAGTTTCTAATTATTTATAAGGATGAACTTCATAATTTAGGCCTTGTGGAGATTTGTGGTATGGATTACACTACATTTTAATTAGAATTAGATGCTCGATATTGGTGAAGATATTATATGGATTCTAGACTAGCTGGATATTCTCCTTCATCTTGGACTCATTCTCTGAGATATTCTTAGAGAAGTAAATGCCTCACAGCCTTAGAGATCATTTAAGAGATTATTTTTATGAGGTTGGAGCAGCGCTCTATGATAGTTGTTGAGTATCAGGCTCATTTTCATGAGTTGGTTAAACATGCTACTTCTATTTTGGACACTAAATCCGAGAGAGTTTGCTATTTTATTATAGGGTTGGGACTCCCCATTCATGTGTCTACTTAGAGTTTTGTTGTTATGGGTAAGTCTTTCACTGAGGTTTTGGATCACGCTTAGATGATGGAGAAGATGCACTGTACAATTCATGAGAGCCATGATAAGAGACCTAAGTTTTAAGGAAGATTTAGTGGGAGCGCTAGTAGTTCTTGATTCAGACGTGGTAGTTCTCATGATGGGTATTATCTGCATCAATACCATCAAACTCAAAGTCATCCTAATTGACAGGTTCAAGTAGCTATTTAGATTACTGAGGAAGGTCAGTTTAGTGCTAGAAACCACCTTAGTCAGGGTGGCGGTCAGTCTTTGAGGGGTTTATCTTTTAGTCATTCTAGATGTTATGGTTATTCCAGGTCATCTAGATCTATTAGTTCTAGTTCAACTCATGTTTCCTAATTTATGTATGGAGGTTTTGGTCAATATTCATAGGATTTACCGATTCATAAGATGATTGTTGTTTCAACTCAGAGTGTTACCACTATTAGGGAAGTTCATCCCTCAGCTAGAGGTGGTTCTCATAGTTGTAGGGGTGGTTATTGGGGTACTTAAAAAGGTTCTCAAGCAAGTAGGATGGGATGTCAGTCAAGTGCCCAGTCAGGTAGTGGGTGTGGTTAGTTCCATACAGTATCCGCTAGGCCCGAGGCTGAGACTTGGAATACTATTATTACAGGTATGATTATGGTGTGCCTCTAGTTGACCCTTACTTTATTTGATCCGGGATCCACTCATTCTTATATTTCTACTTATTATGCACCATGATTGGAGTTTTGTGATTTATTATCCGTACCATTGTGTGTATCTACTCGCACAGGTGATTCATTAGTAATGACTTGAGTATTCAGATCACGTGTTATGACTATTAATGATGTTGATACTTATGCCAATCTTATTATTCTGGATATGGTGTATTTTGATGTGATTCTGGGCACGGACTGTTATCCCACTGTCATGCGGTCATGGACTATTTTGCTAAGATCATTACCTTAACCATACCCAGCATACCCCTAGTCGTATGGCAAAGAGCGATTAGCTATGGGCCAATGGGGATTATTTCTTATGTTCATGCTAGGAGGCTTATTTTGAGAGCTTGCAAGTCTTACCTTGCTTATATTTGTGATACTAGTATGGAGAGTTCATTGCTTGACTCTGATACTATTGTATATGAGTTTCCTATAAATCTTCCTGGTATTCTTCCTATTTGTGAGATTGAGTTTGCTATTAATCTCGAGCCTGACACCCAACCTATTTCTATGGTACCTACTATATGGATCCTGCCAAACTTAAGGAGCTGAATTCTAAACTTTAGGATCTTCTTGGTAAGGGTTTTATTAGACTGAATGTGTTTCTTTAGGGAGTTCCAATGTTGTTTGTAAAGAACAAAAATGGTTTTATGTATATGTGTATTGATTATAGGAAGCTTAATGAGATGATGGTGATGAACCATTATCCTATGCCTCACATTGAGGATTTATTTGACCAAGTTCAAGGTGCAACAGGGTTTTCTAAGATCGATTTGAGATTTAGTTACCATCAATTTAGGATGGGATCAGGATATCCTGAAGACAACTTTTAGGACCAGATATGGTCATTATGAGGTCTTAGTGATGTCATTTGGGTTCACTAATACCCTATCCGCATTTATGGATTTGATGAATTGAGTATTCAGGCCTTATTTGGATTCCTTTGTGATTGTGTTTATCTACGACATCATTGTGTATTTGAGGAGAAGAGAGGAGCATACATAATATTTGAGGATTGTGCTCTGGACATTGAAAAATCATGTGCTTTTTGTAAAGTTCTCTACGTGTAATTTTTGGCTAGAGTCGGTGATATTCCTTGGCCATGTGCTGTCTAAGAGGCTTTTATGGTATACCCAGCCAAGATTGAGGCAATTTGTGACTAGGATAGACCTACATCTCCGACTGAGATTCGTAGCCTTATTGGTTTGGCTGGTTATTATAGATGCTTTCCTAAGGGTTTTGCTACTATCTCAGTACCTATGACTAGATTGACTCAGAAGGAGGTTCCTTTTCAATGGTCTAAGGAGTGTGAGTCAAATTTTGGAAAGCTTAAGGATTTTCTTAGTTTAGCTCCTATTTTAGGTCTTCCTATTGAGGGTGAGAGACTCACCATGTTTTTTGATTCTTTTGGTGTCAATTTGGGTTATGTATTGATGAAATAGTATCGTGTTATTGCTTATGCTTCTAGACAACTTAAGGTGTATGAGCGCAACTACCCTACTCATGATTTGGAGTTAGAGGTGGTATTTTTGAACTTAAGATTTGGAGGCATTATCTTTATGGAGTGCATTGTGAGATTTTCACTAATCATCGTAGTCTTCTACATCTTATGACCCATAGAGAGCTAAATACTTGATAACATAGATGGATTTGTTTAAGGATTATGATATCTCTATCTTGTATCATTTGGGCAAGGCAAATATGGTAGTGGATGCCTTGAGTCAGAAGATAGTGAGTATGTGTAGCTTGGCCTGCATTTTAGTTTCCCAGAGGCCATTAGCATAGGATATTTAGTCCTTTGCCAACTTGATAGTTTACCTTGATATTTCAGTCCTTAAGAGGATTTTTTCTTATGCTGAGGCAAGGTCTTCATTATTTGAAAAGATTTGAGAACATTATTTTATGGATAGTAAGCTTTTCTTCTTTTGAGATTAGGTGTTAAGTAGTGAGCCCGAGAGGAATACCTTAGATTTTGAGGATGTTTTGGGATTTGATGGATGTATTTGTGTATTGAAAATCAATGACTTGATTTAGTTGATTTTGAATAAGGCTCACAACTTTATATATTCTATTTATCTTGTCACAACCAAGATGTATAGAGATTTGAGGAAACATTATTAGTGGAGCAGTATAAAGAGAGATGTGGAAGATTTTATTAGTCATTGCATTTGTTGTCAGCAGGTCAAGGCCTAACATTAATGACTTGGTGGATTGACTAAAAGATTGACCATTCTCGAGTGGAAATAGGAGCGGATCACTACGGATTTTGTTAGTGGGTTGCCTTGCAATTTCCGTGGTTCAGATAGTATTTGGGTCATTGTGGATCGTTTGACCAAGTAGGCATATTTTTATCCTCCTAAGTTGGTCAACTGGTGAATATCCTTCAAAAATCCTAGTTTTATCCTCATCAATATGGGACAAACTTCTGATAGATAACCTACTAAGATCTTCAACAACAAGATTAGCTTAACCTGGGTGGTAGTGCAAACTAATGTCATAGTCTTTAAGTAGTTTGAGCCACTAACTTTTCTTGAGGTTCAATACCTTCTACATTAACACATACTGCAAGATCTTATGGTCTGACTAAATTTCCACATACACCCCATACAGATAGCGGTGCCAAATCTTCAAAGTAAAGACCATAACCGAAAACACCAGATCATAAGTCGAGTAATTCCTCTCATGAACCTTAAGATGGCTAGAAGCATAGGCTAAAACCTTACTATACTATATCGAAACAAAATCTAGTCCCATACGTGATGCATCAAGATACACAACAAACCCCTTAGTACCCTCAGGTAGGGTCAAAATAGGTGCAAAATTCAACTTATCCTTTAACTTCTTGTAATACCCCGAATTTCCATGCTCTATACCCCTTGAAAGATAGGCCACCATGTTAGCTATACAAATTTTCAAGTCTCAACTTAATTTGATGTCATGGTAAAAAGTTGTGGAAAGTTTCCCCTAAGGACCTAACATACTATCATGACTGTGACTTAAGAAAATGAGTCATAACCACTCATGACAAGTCATCGTGAGTGATTCAAAGTCCCTCTAGTGAAGGACCCTCTACTATAGCAGGTGACTACGACTCCTCACTATAACCTATAATTAATGGCTACGAGTCACATGGAGGGAGTCATAGTCATAATAGTGTGCTACCCAAGACCCACTCCAGTGCTACGAGTCTAACATGTGACCTCTAGTCTAACATTACAAGTCATATAGTGATTCATAGCCTTACCAGTAATTCACTTAGAAACCCAGCCTCAGACTACAACTCTACCTAAAAAACATAGTCAGTGCCAATGAGTCGTAGAGAGGTGAACTGTAGTCAAGATAGTAAAGACCTCCAACTTTAGAGGCCCATCCTATGACTCAAACTACGACTTATAACCAGACGTCATGAGTCATTGGGTGAGTCCTAATGACCGATAATCTAATTTTTTACACGTTTCTCTAGGGACTTTTATGTTATTACCCACTTCTTAAGGGTTGGTATAAAACTCCCAAATCCCCAATTCATGACATAATCATAAGTTTCACTAAAGATAGACCAAAGAGATGATTTTCCCCATCTTCATCAAGCAATTAGGGTTTCACAAGGGCAGGATCAAATACTAGAAATTCTCCAAGGATTCCTCGTTCAGGTAAGTGGGTATTCATCAATGGGTCCCATCTGCCTATTGAGCCCCAATAATTTCCTATTTTTACAAGTATCAATATTTTTCTCTCTTTTATGGAATTTTTTCTAAAGTCATTTATGAATTTATTCAAGTTCATCCAAAATTGTTTAGTATTTAAATCATGAAAAGGTGTTTCCCCACGTGAATTATGTTTCCCTATGTTGATAATATCATTCACCCATATCATGTTCAATTGATGCCATGTTGATGATTATTTATGATTTTTCCATCTTATGATTTCTTCATCCTCATCATGATTAGTTGCATTTATTTATTCTAGAGGGTTATGAACACCCAATACCTAAGGATCATGTATGTTACAATTTTCAGGTTTCAAGTCATTCAGATTATGCTTGTGTCATTAATTTTAAATATTTTCATAATAAGAACCTATCAGTACCAAATTATGATAAATGAATAATAATACTTGTGTTATTTAGTTGGAAGAAATACTTAGCACCGAGCGAATGCAGGGATGGCGGCTCCTCCATCAGTTAGGCATGAGTCATTAGTAGCAGTCCCTAAGTTCCATACCTATGGAGCCACCATATATTATGAGAGGTCCCTAATCAATAGAGGCATTACACCCTCATTATTTGGGACATTAATTTAGTGGATCCACGCTAGCCAGTGTTGGTACACCTGGAAAGTTACTAATACCTATCCAGCTGGGGTTACTAGTTGGACCTCATTCTTGGTCAAATTAGGGTATGTTAGTTGTATTTAGCTCCTACAGTTTCAGTTCAGTATCCAAACTATATATCAGTTTAGGTTTGCATGTATATCTATTATTCAGTTACTCAATTTTATAGATTATTTCAGTACATGTTTATACTTTGTCTTGCATTCATTTTAGATGTTGTTGCATTCATGCTCAGTACTTATATGTATTTCATTTAGTCCCTATCTCTCATATTAGTATATTCAAAGTACTGACCACATACACTTTTCTACGCTATATTGTCATATAACATAAGTTTTGACGTTTATTTCCTTGATCACACTTAGTTAGTTTGGGTGTCACTTAGCAGTATTTATGGTGGGTCCTAACCCTTAGAGGACAAGCTATCCATAGTTATTTTCAATACTTTTTTTTTATTATAGTCAGTCAGACTTAGTTGGAGGGTTGTCCCATTAACTCTCCATATTTTAGAGGCTTTTAGACAGTTAGACTTATTTTCAGTTTTATTAGATGTTCATACATATTGAGTATTACCTTTAGAATTATTCATTATCCTAATTTATAGTTTTTTTTTCAGCTTATGATATTTTATTATTATCCTCTTCAGTGCTCAAAGCAGGTACCAGATCATGGGTTAGCTTGGGGTCACTTGTGTCCTTAAGCACCATGTCATGACTAGGGGGTAACCTCAGGTCATGACAAACTTGGTATTAGAGAAAATATTTTTAAAGTGTCCTAGGGTGTCTAAAAGCCGTGTTAAGTAGAGTCTTGGGCATGGGTTTGAAGCATACCACACTTATGTGCAAGAGGCTACGAGATGTTTTAGAAAGTTTACCTTATTTTAGTATTCATTTCGTGAAATGTAGTGCATACTCTGTTAAACTTCTCCCCCTAACTCATTCTCCACTATTTAAAAAATGCCTCCCATAAGGGCTAAAAGAAGGAGAACTAGGAACCAACCCATACCACATGTTCTCGAAGACCCTCTGAACAAAAATGTCTCCCACACTGAATTTAGGGCCACTTTCAAAGCTTTGTCCTATTCTATGGATGCTCTGAATAATCAATAAACTATTGCCCAAGCCTATGCAGTAGTGAATATAGTTGCAACTAGGATCTGAGACTTTACTCTGATTAATCCTCTGGTGTTCTGTGGATCTAATTCTGAGGAGGATCTATATATGTCTGTTAATGGAGTAAAAAAGGTGAGCAGTATCATAGGTATCAGTTTTAGTGAGAGTACTAACATAGATGCTTACCAATTATAAGCGGTGGCTTATACTTGGTTTAAACAGTGGAAGGAGGACAAGGGTGTTAAGGTAGGGCCTATAGAGTGGGATGAGTTTGCTATGGATTTATTTGATAGGGTCTTTTCACTTGAGTTGAGGGCGGATAAGGTTTAGGAGTTCATTAATTTGAAGCAAGGTAACATGATTTTAAAGGAGTATTCACTCAAGTTTACGTAATTGGCAAGGTATGATCCGACTATGGTGTTCAACTCTAGGGCCATGATGAGTAAGTTTGTGTCTAGAGTTTCTGAGGATGTGGTCAAAGAGCGCTGGATGACAATATTGATTAAGGAGATAGACTTTTCTATTTTAATGGTCAATGCTCAGTAGATTGAGAAGGAGAAGCTCAAGGAGAAGGAAAAAAGAAAATAAGAGGGTCATAATTATTAGTTTCAACTTGTCATAGAAAATGTCTAATGGTGAAATCATTCTTAGTTTTGCCAGGAATCGTCAGCCCCAGCCCCATCTTATGCCAATACTCCAGTGCCTAAGTTTAGGCAGGATAATCAGGATTGAGAACCAGGCTCTATGTCCCAAGGAAGCATGAACAATGGCTGCACAAATCCATTCTACAAGAGGTGCGGTAAGAATCAAAAGGGTGAGTGTATGGCTAGCAGTGATGCATGCTTTGGGTGTGGCAACTAAGGCCACAATATAAGGGATTTACCAGAGGGTCTGTGGAAGGGTAGGAATGATTGCCAGTTGGGCCAGACTAATTCTTCAGCAGCATTGATATGTCACCCTACTCAGTAGGGTTCCATCTTTAGTGCCATCAGTAGGCAGCGTCAGAACTAAATCTATGCCCTCCAAACTCGACAAGATCAGGAAATTTCTACTAATGTGCTTACTGATATGTTTTAAGTCTTTCATCTTCATGTTTATGTATTGTTAGACCCAAGAGATTCACTTTCTTTTGTAACTTTCTTCATAATTGTAGAATTTTTCGTCAGTCCTTATGTATTAGCATAACCCTTCTTAGTGTCTACTCCAGTAAGTAATTCTATTATAACCAGACGGGTATAAAGAAATTTTCCAGTCATAGTGTCCCAAAAAGTTTTCTTAGTAGACCTTGTAGAATTAGAGATGACTGATATTGATATCATTCTCACATGGATTGGATCCACTATTTCTATGCCTCGGTTGATTGTAGAAATAAAATTGTCTAGTTCTAATTTTCTAGTGAGCTAGTCGTAGAATAGAGGTGCAGTACCTCAACACCTATAGGTTGATTTATTCTTACTTTTAAGGCAAGAAAGATAATTGTCAAGCGTTGTATTTATCACCTGGTTTTAGTTAAGGACTCAAGTTTTGAAACTCCAAGTCTTGAGTCAATTTTAGTAGTAAAAGAGTTCGCAGAGATATTTCCTAAAGATTTACCCAGAGTTTCTCCCAAAAGGGAAATTGACTTTGGAATATATCTTCTCCCAGATACCCAATCCAGTTTAGTTTTTCCTTATAGAATGGCTCTCTCTAAGCATAATAAACTGAAAGAATAGTTGAAAGATCTCTTAGATAAGGGTTTCATCAGGCCGAGTCTTTCCCCATGGGGTGCTCCAATTCTCTCCATGCTCAATAAAGAAGGTTCTCTCAGAATGTGTGTTGACTACTGTCATTTGAACAATGTCACAATCAAGAATAAGTAACCATTCCCCAAGATTAATGACTTATTTGACCAACTTCAGGGCGATAACTATTTCTCTAAGATAGACCTAAGATCTGGCTATTACCAGCTCAGAGACAAAGAATATGACATCCCAAAGACTACCTTCAAAACTCAGTATGGTCACTTTAAATTTGTATTTATGTCTTTTGGACTGATGAATGTTTCTGGAGATTTTATAGACTTGATGAACAGGGTGTTCAAGTAGTACTTATTTTGCAGACCATTAAGGATCACCAGTTATTCCCTAACTTCAATATGTGTGAATTCTATTTGATAGTAGTAGGTTTCCTTGGTCATATCATTTCTGGTGATGGTATTCGAGTTGATCCTCAAATGATTAAAGTAGTAAGAAACTGGCCTAGACCCATCTTTCTATCAAACATTAAGAGTTTCTTGGGTTTATCCGGTTAATACAGGTGGCTTTTTAAAGGATTATCATCTATTGGTTCTCTCATGTCTCGATTGACTTAGAAGAAAATAAAGTTTCTGTGATCAGATTCCAGCGAGAAGAGTTTTTAAGAGTTAAAAAATTAATTTACTTCATCTCTAGTATTGACACTACCAGAGGGTTTAGATGGGTTTGTAGTTTATTGTGATGCTTCTAGAGTTGGACTTGGTTGTGTGTTGATACAGAGAGGTAAGATCATAGCCTATGCATCCATACAACTTACACCCCATGAGAAGAATTACCCAACTCATGATCTTGAGTTGGCAACAATTGTCTTTGCTGTAAAGATTTGGAGGCATTACCTTTATGGGGTTCATGTTAATGTGTTTATGGACCACAAGAGTTTACAGTATGTGTTCACGCTTAAAGACCTGATTCTCTATCAGAGAAGGTGTCTTGAACTATTGAAAAACTATGACATGAGTGTGTTGTATCAACTGGGTAAGGATAATGTGGTGGACGATTACCTTAGTAGTTTGTCTATGGGAAATATGGCTCATGTTGAGAAGGATAATAAGGAGTTAGTCCATGAGGTTATTGGCTTTCTAGATTAGGTATTCAGTTTGTTTATTTGGCTGAAGGTAGTGTATGAGTTCATAACGGTTCAGATCCTTCTTTGGTTTCTGAGATGAGGAAAATCAAGATAGGGATCCTATTTTGGTTAAATTCAAGGAGACAGTTTGGGTTAGAAATTTGAGGTTTTCTCCCAAGGGGGATATGGTATGCTTCATTGTTAGCATTGGTTCTGTGTTTCAAATATTGATGATTTGAGGTAGCAAATATTAGCGGAGGCATATGGTTTGAGATATTCCATACACCCAATATCCACTAGGATATACTGTGATTTACGAGAAGTCAATTGGTAGAATGGTATGAAGAAGGATATTGACGAATTTGTGGCTATGTGTTCAAATTATTAGTCGATCAAGGTGGAGCACCAAAGGCCTAGTAGTACACTTCAGAAGTTCATAATTTCCACTCGGAAGTGGGAAGCGGTGAATATGGACTTTGTTATCAATTTCCCTATATGCTTCGTCAATATGTTTCCATTTGGGTCATTGTGGATAGAATGACCAAGTTAGCTTATTTGGTGCCAGTACATACTTCATATTTCGCGAAGGACTATGCTAGACTCTATCTCAGGGAGTTAGTAAATTTGTATGGGGTATCATTGACCATTGTTTTAGATAGAGGTACTTCGTTTACTTTCCATTTTCGGAAGTCTTTTCAGAAGGGTCTTGGTACCCAAGTTTATTTCAGTATGACATTCCATCCCCAAATAGATGGTCAGAAAGAAAGGACCATTCAAACCTTAAAAGGATATGTTGAGACTTGTGTCATCAAATTCAAGGGGAATTGGGATGACCACTACCTTAGATTGAGTCTGTTTTCAATAATAACTATCACTCTAGTATTCGCATGGCCCCATTTAAGGCTCTCAATGGTAGGAAGTATGGATCTCCTATTGGTTAGTTTAAAGTTGGTGAGGCTGATTTAACATGTCCAGATTCAGTTTATTAGTCAATGGAGAAAGTTCAGTTGATTCGCGAAAGGCTGAAGATAACACAAATTCTTCAGAAATCTTATGCAGATGTGAGAAGAAAGGAATTTGAATTTGATGTTCGTGATTTTGTGTATCTGAATATTTTTCCCATGAAAGGGGTAAAGATATTTGATAAGAAGGGGAAGCTGAGTCCCTACTATGTTGGACCATATTGGATTTTGAGCCAATTTGGGAAGGTAGGTTATGAATTAGAGTTGCCTATGGATTTAGCATTAGTACATCTAGTGTTCCATGTCTCTTTGCTAAATAAATGCATTGGTGATCCAACTTCTATTATTCCTTTAGAAAGTGTGGATGTGGAAGATAGCCTCTGCTACGAAGAATTCCCAGTTAAAAAATCCTTGGCTGTCAGATTCGTAGGTTGAGGAATAAAGGAGTTTCCTTGGTAAAAGTTTGTGGAGGAATTAGTTCGTTGAGGAGGCATCTTGGGAAGCGAAATCCAATATGCGATCCAAGTATCCCCATATTTTCTTTACGAGTACAGAATTGGTTTGAGGTAATGACTTTTATAAATTAATTCTTTAATTCCTATCTTAGCTGTACAATCATCCTCATGTCATAGCATGCATTCATGAATTTAGTCCTCTCTATAATTAGTCTTAGATTAAGATATTTAATCACGATTCAGCTCTTAGGTATTTAGTATGTGATCTCGATCTTCCTAGTATTCAAGCTTAAATATTTTCATTCGATGATGAATGAATCCAAGGGGAAATATTGTAATACCCCAAATTTCCAAGATCTAGACCCCTTAAAATATATGCCACTATGTTAGCTTTACAACGTTTTAAGTCTCGCCTTAATTCGATGTCATGGTAAAAAGTTGTTGAAAGTTTTCTCTAAGGACCTGATACACTATTGTGACTACTACTCAGGAAAATAAGTCGTAACCACTCGTGATGAGTTGTCATGAGGAGTCATAGTCACTTTAGTGAAGCGACCTCAGCTGTAGCAGGTGACTATAACCCATAATAAGTGGCTATGAGTCGTATAGAGGGACTCGCAGTCGCAACAGTGTGCTACCCAAGACCCACTCCAGTGGCTATGAGTCCAATATGGCATTCATAGTCTGACATATGAGTCATATAATGGACTCATTTCCTGACCAGTGTGTGACCCAGGAACCCATCCTCAGACAACGACTCCACCTAACAACTCGTAGTCAGTCCATTGAGTTGTAGAGTGGTGAGACATTGTCAAAAAGTGAAGACCCCCAAATTTAGAGTCCCAAACTATGACTTATAACCAGACATCAAGAGTCGTATGGTGAGTCGTAATGACGTCTGGGAACCCAATTTTTGGCATGTTTTTTCAGGGACTTTTATGTCATTACCTACTCCTTTAAAATCCAAACCCACATTATTTTGGCTTCTCAAGGGGGTGTATAAAAGATCCAAATCCCCAATCATGACATAATCAGAAGTTTCACCAAAGAGAGACCAAGACAGTTTTTCCTATCTTCATCAAGAAATTAGGGTTTCTGAAGGGTAAGGTCAAATCTAAGAAATTCTCCAAGGATTCCTCTCTAAGGTATGTGGGATATTCATCAATGGGATCCTTAATCCCATTGAAACCCAAGAAATTTCTATTTTTACAGTTATCAATATTCTTCTCTCATTTATGAAATTTCAAGTCATTTATGAATTTAATTCAATTCATCCCAATTATTTTGTATTTAAATCATGAAAATGTGTTTCCCTGGGTGAATTATGTTTCCATATGTTGATAATCTCAGTCACCCATGTCATGTTCAATTGATACCATGCTGAAGAATATTTATGATTTCCTCATCTTATGATTTTTTCATCCTCACTATGATTAGTTACATTAATTTATGTTGGGGGGTTATGAACATACGATACCTAGGGAGATTATGTATGTTACAATTTTTAGGTTACAAGTCATTCAGATTATGCTTGTATGGTTAAATTTAGGGTATTTTTATAATGAGCACCTATCAGTACAAAATCATAATAAATGAATAATAATACCAGTGTCATTCAATTAGGAGAAATACGTAGCACTAAGCGAACACAGGGATGGCGGATCCCCAGTTATTTAGGCATGAGTCGTTAGTAGCAGTCCCTAAGTTCCATACCTATGACCCCATCATAGATTATGAGGGGTCCCCTATTATTTGAGGCATGACACACTTGTCCTTCGGGACATCAGTTTAGTGGATCCACGCCAGCCAGTGTTGGTACCCCTTGGAAGGTACTAAAACCTATCCAACTGGGGTTACCAGTTGGACCCCAGTTTGCACAAATTGGGGTATGTCGGTTGTAGTTAGCTCCCACAGTTTTAGTTCAGTATCCAGGATATATATTAGTTTAGGTTTGCATGACCAAGTGTCTATATATTAGCTATTCAGTTACTCAGTTTTACAGATTATTTCAGTACATATTTATACCTAGTCTTGCATTCTTTTTACATATTCACGCATTCATGATCAATACTTATATGTATTTCAGTTAGTCCCTATCTTGCGCACTAATACATTCAAAGTAATTATTGCATACTTTATTTTTTGGTATGTTGTCTTATAACATAGGTTTGGACATTTAGTTCCCCAATCTCACTTAATCAATTCGGGTGTCACTCAGCAGTAGTTGTGGTGAGTCCTCATCCTCTGAGGACAAGTTTTCCGTATTTATTTTTAGTACTTCTTTAATTATAGTCAGTCAAAGTTAGTTGGAGATTTATCCCATCCACTTTCTATGTTTTAGAGGCTTTCATAAAGTTAGACTTGTTTTCAGTTTTATCAAATATTCAGACATATTGAGTATTACCTTAAGAATTATTCATTATCCTGATTTAAAGTTTCATTTCCTAATATGATGTTTTATTTATCCCTTTCATGCTCAAAGCAGGTACCTGATCATGGGTTAGCTTGGGTGCACTTGTGGCCTTAAGCACCCTGACATGACTAAGGGGTAGCCTCGAGTTATGACACTTCTCAAAATGGCATTCATAAGCATTGGACGACAAAAACTTAACCTTTTCTGGGTTAACTTCATCAGCGGAGCAACAATAGATGAGAAACTCTCTAAAAAATTTCCTATAGTACTTGGTCAAGCCCAAGAAGCTCCTAATGTCGGTTGGAGTAGTGAGTCTAGGTCACTTCATAACCGCCTCAATCTTATGTGGATCCACCTTAACCCTTCACTAGAAACAATATGCCGGAGATAGGTCACAACACTTAGCCAAAATTTAGAGTAAAAAAATTTTGGGTACAAATTTTGTTCCTTAAGAGTCTGCAACACAATTCAGAGTCGATTGGCATGATCCGCCTACTTTTCTAGTACACTAGGATGTCATTAATGAAGACTATAACAAACAAATCCAAAAACTGTTTGAACACTGGATTCATAATATCCATGAAAGTGGTCAGAGCATTAGTCAACCCGAATGACATAACCAAAATCTCATAATGGTCATACCAGGTCCAGAAAGAAGTCTTGAGAATATCATCCTCCCTATTTTTGACTGGTGATAGCCCAAATAGAGATAAATTTTATGAAACACCTAGCACCCTGAAGCTAATCGAATAGGTTATCAATCATAGGTAGAAGGTACTTATTTTTCACTATAACCTTATTCAACTGACGATAGTCTATACATATCTTAAGAGACCCATCCTTTTTTCACACAAAAAGAATATGAGTCCTCCTGGAGAAACACTAAGACGGATCAAACCCTTACTAAAAAGATCCTTCAAGTACTTTTTTAGTTTCTTCAGTTCAGCAAGAGCCATCTTACAAGGAGGAATAGAAATAGGACGATTATGTGGTATGAGGTTGATCTCAAAATCTATTTCCTTATTAGGAGAAATTCCAGGAAGATCACCAGGAAAGACTTTTGGAAATTAATTAACCACAAGGATAGATTGCAAAAGAGGGTCTTTCAGATTTAGAATCCTCAACCCAAACTATATAATATATACACCCTTTGGAATTTATTTTCTGAGCTCTAAGGTAAGAAATAAACTTGCCTTTTGTTACTAAAGAAGTCTCCTCCCATTCAATCACTGGTTCATTAGAAAAATGAAAAGTGACCTATTGGGTCCTATAATCTAGAGAAGCATAGCACGATTGGAGCCAATTCATCCCCAAGATCACACCAAAATCCACCATATATAGTTTTATTAGATCTATCTAGGTCTCCTTATGAAAGATGGTGTAAGACCCCACAAAGTTCTGATATGCCCAAATTACACCTCTCTTACGAGAGAGTAAGCGACTTTGGTCAAATATATAACCTAACTAGGTTGGTGTTGAATCCAACAGGGAATATGTTACTAATTAAGTTGTATGCAGATTAGTTAACTTTTAATTGTTCATTTCCGTAAAATAAATAGGGGGAATTTGATTCAGTTCACAAATTAATGGTTTCAGTTTAACAAGATGAAATACATGTAGTAGTATTCAAATTCAGAGAAATAGCAAGCTAGGGTAATGTCCACCTTGTAGTTTTCAATACTTTCTAACTATGGGCTTTACGAATTCATACATGCATCATGCTTACAGAGAAACATACTATATTAATAATATAATCCTAGTGTTTCTCAACCCTCAAGGACTAATTCACTTTAGTTCTCTCGAATCAAAAGCGTTTACCAAAAACAATACAAAATCTCCAAGTACTTAATCCTGTTAAGGCATTAACGTATAAAATAGGGGTTGGAAATCCTATTTTCTTATCACTACTATCTTTTCTAAACATCAACATTTCTTTCAAACAAGTTGGGTTTTAAGGCATATCCTCTATGTTTGCAACCACGAGAATTCAAGATAAGCGAAGAGAGTATGATGTAAAAAAATCAATGCATAATGAATTCAAAACCCAAAGTGATAGATTGTATGATACAAGGCTTCCATAACCCTAACTAATAAACTTAGCTAATCATGGGTAAAATGGAAATCACAATAGAAATATTCATCATACCAAAAACTAGAACGATCTTGGTGGAGAAGATGAATAGTGTTTTTCCCTTGGTATAAGCCCCCTCTCTCCTCTCTCAAAATAATACAGAACAATGAATCATGAATAAAAATTCAGAATTAACCTTTTTATAATCTTTTCTCTCATAATTGCCTTCTAGGTCCCTAAACTAATTATAAATAACAAACTAGTCTTGGACATTGTTTCTAGGTGCCATATTTGGTCCAGACTGCTACTCTCTCTTTTGTCATATCCCATCCATATTCCATAGTCCCATTATGTCTTCATCTACTTCATTAATACCAGAAATCATGCTAATCACATTGGTTAGCTCAATTACATAGAAGTAGAGTAAAAACATAAGAAATTAGGCACTTTGTTCTCTAAACTTAGCTTAAATATGGATAAGTTATGGTGCTTGGGGGTATAAATACACCCAAGATCACCACCCCACACTTAAAACTTTGTTCGTCCTCAAACAACATATCCATTTATGCATACTACAAAAGCCTTAGCACCCACAAAGAAAGACAAGATTCTCAAATAGACTCACACAACAATTATGAACAAGAAGTAGATTCAAGAATCATTACTAGAGACAACCTACCCTTAAGAATAGACTCATTAAGTTGGCAATTTCATGCATACTATTTAAGCTAAGAAATTATATAAATTACCCAACATTCATCAACTATATTTCCTCACAACAAGAAAGTTACTCATAATCACTCACAATCATGCAATTTCTAACAAAATAGGTATAAGAATCATGTTGTGCTCACTCTCACAAAGAATTATCAAATTAAAACTAATGACCATATGCTTACCCTTAGTGTAATACTTCACTAATATCAGAATGCTAAGATTAGGATCAAATAGGTCTTTTACGGGTTGTAATGCAGGCTAAAAGATGGGTAGGAACTATTTTTGCCAAATATAGTGATTATCTTCCCTAAGTGCTTTAATTCACAACATTATGCAATTAAGACCAATCTCTAACAACCAATTTCCACTTCTACTATCTTTACAAATTTGATTTTCACCCTAAATCGTTAAGCTCAATTAATAACACTATGGTGGGAGTATGTAACCCTTTCAAATATTTTATTTTTGCACCTTTTTCACATTATGTACCCTTATAATATCCACCCTCAACTTAAGTGATTTGCCTTAGTTGAGGTGCACAATGTCCAAGAAGGACCAGGGCTAAAACAGGTTCATTGTAACATGCCCGAGATAAAATTTAGAACTTTTTCAATAATTTTTGCTACTCCCAACCACATCAATTTCACACGCCAATAACTAGACTTTGGCGTATCAATTTCACCTTTTTTCTCTTATTGTCAAACTCCTAACTCAAATTGATTTTACACTAAAGCGTTTAGGAGCTTTTGGGGTCTATTAAAGAATGGATTAGGCTACATATGAGGCTATTAAAAGAACACTCTAAAGGATCAATGGGTCTAGCTAAGATAATGTACAAAGGTAGGTCAAAAGAAGGTATAAACATTGACTGTCAAAAAAATGCCTAAATCATCTCCTATCTCAATCTTTATTTCGCTTTGCACACATACCAGGCAAGTTCTAGCATCAGTTGCAATAAGGAATATACAACAGTCTTACACACTCATGGACCATGGTCAACTCAATTAGGAGAATTATAAATTCTTGACCTAACAATTACATGAACTCAAATAAAACCAACAATCACAACAAGAGTCACAACTAGAGCCTAGGTGTTTCAAACGTAATGATCTATCACATACGTATGTTATAATGTTATGTGATTCACAATAATAGTTACATGCAATTAAATGACTAATTTTCCCTTAAGATGATCGTCATCCATCCATCATCGAGAAAAGAACCTAATTATGACTAAATAGAATAAACATCTAACAAGAAATAAAATAACTAATTCTATCATAGAAGAATACTAAGGAGAAGGTACTATTTTCTTACAAAACAAGTAGCTAAGTAACCAGCCACCCCACACTTAGGCTAAGAACTGTCCCCAGTGTAAATAACAAGTTAAAAAACCTGGCTAATAGTACTCCCGTCAACATTAGGAGTCATGCCACTTGCGTTGAGATCATCATCAGATCCATTTTTCCTGTGTTCATCATATTATCCACGTCAGCCACACATAATGAAACTAACTATAATTAAGATGAGGGTAGTAAAGTCACCACCTCACACTTAATTTTTTAGTATCAACCAATTAAGTGTTGTTGCCGGGTATTCAGACTTCGCCGGCATACACTTTCACATGATGCATCAACATTAGTCATAATACAATTCACTCACTTCAATTCCCCCAATTCTATTTCAATGAAGCACTTTTTGAACAGAATCATGCTCTACACTTTCAACCATATCAAAATATACAAAACACCATCACTTTCACAATATCGCCATGGCAAGAATTTAATTCGTAATCCTTAAGAAATTAATTAGCTATAACATAGATTCACAATAACTAAGGATTAAGAAAGTAAAACTTACCTTGAAGATGGAAGATTAGTGAAGGATAAAGAGAATGGTGGGAGCTTAATATTGTATGGATTAAGGGTGAAATAAGGATGAATTTGGGCATATAGGGTGTGGATTCTATTAAAAGGTGAAATCTAGATTGGATTTCCCCAATTAGAAGTCGGGTACTAAGCTAAATTGGGAAGGTTATGTGACGCACAAGGGAAGGCAAATATTTAAGTGTGCACCACACAAGGTATCAAATACATTAAGGTATGAGGTGCATTGGGCATCACATAGGTGAGGTAGTAGGCATGTGAATTTAAGTGTGTCTGACACATGTTATCGTACAAGGGTAAGTGTGCGTCACATAAGGTATCGTACAGATTAGCTTGTGTGCCGCATTGGTTATCGCATAAGTGAAATAGTGAGGGTGTGTAGTTGGGAGTGCGAAGCATAAGCCATCGCCAAAGTTAAGGTGTGCGGTGCATAAGCTATAGCATACGTGAGGGTGATCTTAGGCTATGTCTTAGGCAATGTATTTTCCATGGCCTATGTAATCTTGGGCACCACACACCCTATTGTACACTTAAACTTGGATGTCATGCACCCCATTCTTCATATAAAGCATTGAGAAAGGTCTGTACCGCGGGGGCTTCACCTCCGCACCCCCATCAAGGTCAGTGGTGGGCTTTGGGATTAGGAAGATCGGCCTAATCCTTACACTACCACCATATACGTCATTGAAAGTCACAAAATAAAGTCGCACCATAAAACTTTTAGGGGCGGATTAACATAATTTGGTGTGCGAATCATAACGTAATCCATACACATTTGACCACTCCAATTTACCTTTAATGTTCCCATTACTCCTAAACTTGCCACCGTTGACATGGCTCAATTCCAAAAAAAATTTGGTACTAATAACCTCCATAGTACTTCTTGCACCTACACTTAATCAAAAATAACAAAAATAATTAGAAGGATGGGTTGCCTCCCACCAGGCACCATAGTTTTGGTCGTGGCTCTACTCTTATTTTTTCATTTTTGTTTAATATGATAAAATGAAAAAAGAATCATGGGTTGCCTCCCATATAGCGCCTGATTTAACATCGCGTCACGACTTGATTATCTTGACTACTCAAAATTCGTCAAGGTACATCGATGATACCATTTGTACCTCATTTGCTGGATCAAGAAAATGCTTCATTCCTAGTACAACCACTTTGAAGTTACTCACATCCTTTCTTGCAAGTTTAACCAAACCAGCTATGGTCTTCACAGAAGACCTATCCTCAACTGTTACATCTTGCTCATCTTTGTAGAATGCATCATCAATTGAGAAAACACTCATCTCATTTTGTTATTTCATAGACCGACATACTTCAAAAGTAACTTGTTTCTCATTGAGCCTAAATTTCAGCTCATTCAGATCCATGTCAACTAACACTCTCCCAATTGGTAAGAACGGCCTTCCCAAAATTATGGGTACTTCAAAGTCCACTTCGCAATCAAGAATTACAAAGTCAGAAGGAAATATAAAATCTACAACTTTTACAAGTACATCATGTAGAATCCCAATCGGCCTTTTAATCAATCTATCCGCCATTAGAAGCTGCATATTGGTGGGAATAATATCTCCCAAACCCAGTTTCTTGAAAACCATCAATGGCATAAGGTTTATACTTGCCCCAAAATCATAAAGGGCTTTTTCAAACTTTAGCAATCCAATCGTACATAGAATAGTAAATGCTCCCAGATCCGCTTTCTTCTAGGCAATAGATCTTGTAGCAATAGCACTTCAATGATGAATATTGTCTACCATTTCATAGATCACAGTCCTTTTCTTCGTCAATAGGTCTTTCATAAACTTAGCATATCCGAGCATCTATTCCAGTGCTTTAACTAAGGGCACATTCACTGTCAACTGCTTCAACATAGCCATGAATTTGCTAAACTTGCCATCATCTTCTTTCTTCTTTAATCGTTATGGAAATGGGGGTGGTGGGCTTGTAATTTCAGTTGGAGAAACTTTTACCTCCTTTCTTATGCCTTGCTCCACATCACTAACATGCTTCAGCTTAGGTGGTTGTTCCATTTTTGCACTATTCTTTTTCAAACTTCCCAACTCCATAGGCACCACTAAAAATTTATCAACCATCTTCCATTCCATTTCAACTGTATAGTATGAGAGGATGCTCCCAATTCTGAACTAGACAATATCTTACTGCTTCTAGTGGTAATGGCCATACACGATCTATCATTTCTCAGATTTTGAACTGTATCACTTGGTAGAGTCCCATTCTATCTTTGGTTAAATACTGCAGATAATTGGCTTATCTGCTGCTCCAGTTGTTTAATAGAAATTGAGTGCGAGTTTACTAGTTGACTCATGGAATATATGTCACTCTTCATAGTAGTCACCCTAAAATTGGTCGCCTCAACTCCCTTTAATAGTTTCTCCATCATGTCCTCCATGGACATTTTGCCTAAACTAGTGGCAATATTATCATGGATTCTAGGAGGTACATAAAGTCTACTCCTGTCAGTTTTAATCTTCCAATCACCTTCATGGTTCCAACCATGGTTTTCTTGGCCACCGGTCCAGAAACCCCCTAGTTATGATAAAGTTATCCTCTTTCTCAGTGTTTGATTCAGCTATCTTACCGTGGGACCCCATAGCTTTTATCTTTCCTGTATTCTTTGATAGCAAATGTTTCATGAGTAGAACTATTTGGGTTTTCATGTGAGCCATATCCTGATCACGATTTTCTTCTCTCCTACGCTGCTCTACTGATATTACACTAGACACAGTATTGCTTGCTACCACAGAATCTCTGGTATGCCAAGCTCTACTTGTCTTAGTAATCCTTTCTAACATATCCACAACATCAGTAAAGGTGAGCTCTATAAAAGCTCCTCCTGCAACGTTATCCACTATTGGCTTTGTAAGTGAGTTCAAAGCTATGTAGATTATTTCCATCGCGTGTTCATCGGTCATCTTATGGTTTGGGCATTGAGTCAACTTCTTTTTAAATCTCGCTCAAGTCTCATGCAAAGCTTCATTAGCCAATTGCCTAAAGTTGCTGATCTCATCCCTCAAAAGCTCCTTTCAATTGCCTCTAATTTATTATAGAATCAGGAGTCAACTCATTCAACCACATAGTTGCCTGTCCAGACAGAGACAGTAGGACCAATCTTAAATGAATAACATTTTATCCCACTCCAGGATTATCAAATAACTTATAAATACTGATGAAATTCACTAAATATAGATTTGGATCATTCTCAGGTATCCACTAAAGATTCCTTTCAGATTCAGTAGCTGGATCATAGTGTTGGTGATGTTGAATTTCACCCCAGGATCTAGTGGTGGTAGAATGACTGCCCTTGTAGATCCAGTTCCATCTAAATTTTCCACATCATTGTCAATATCAAACTGTGTAGATTGGCAGTCTAGTCTTCCTCTGGATGGACGATTTTGATTTATAGGTGCAACTACCCCTGCTACACGCCTTCTATTAGCTGGGTCAATTAAGTAATCATCTCCCAGCTTCTCTTCATCTAGATTGGGTACTCAACCTGGGTTATCTTCATTTTGTTGATTTAATTGAGCATTAGCCAAAGCATCTAATCTTTCCACTTCCTATTGGTTAGCCATTCTTTCAATGAGATGAAGTTCAGGATTGAAAGGTAATAATGGTTCTCCTGAACTTCTGGTTCATGGAATTAACAACAAGGAGACTGTAATGAACAAAAACAATGAATAAACGTAAAATAAGTAAACTTGACTAACATTCAATTAACACACATAAACTCAATCGACAACTGTATTCCCCGACAACGGAGCCAAAATTTAATACGCCCAAATTATATAGCCAAAATTTAATACGCCCAAATTATACCTCTCTTACAAGAGAGTAAGCGGTCATTGTCAAATATATAATCCAACTAGGTTGGGGTGTAATCCTACAGGGAATATGGTGCTAATTAAGCTGTATGCAGATTAGTTGACTTTTAATCGTTCATTTTCGTAAAATAAATAGGGGGATTTGATTCAGTTCACAAATTAATGGTTTAAGTTTAACAAGATAAAATACGTGTTGTAGTATTCAATTTCAGAGAAATAGATAGCTAGGGTTATGTCCACCTTGTAACTTTCAATACTTTCTAACTATGGGCTTTCTGAATTCATACATGCATTGTGCTTACAGAGATAGGTATTGTATTTAATAACATAATCCTAGTGTTTCTCAACCATCAAGGACTAATTCAATTTAGTTTTCTTGAATCAAAAGCGTTTACAAAAAACAATATGAAATCTGCACGTAGTTAATCCTGTTAAGGCATTAATGTGTGAAATAGGGGTTGAAAATCCTAATTTTCTTGTCCCTACAATCTTTTCCAAGAATCAACCTTTCTTTCGAATAAGTTGTGTTTTAAGGCATATCCTCTATGTTTGCAACCACGAGAATTCAAGATAAGCGAAGAGAGTATGATGTAAACAAATCAATGCATAATGAACTCAAAACCCAAAGTGATAGATTGTATGCTATAAGGCTTCCATAACCCTAACTAATAAGCTTAGCTACTCATGGGTAAAATGAAAATCACAATAGAAATATTCATCATACTAAAAACTAGAAAGATCTTGGTGAAAAAGATGAATAGCATTTTTTCCTTGGTGTAAGCTGCATCTCTCCTCTCTCAAAATAATACAGAATAATGAATCATGAAAAAAAATTCAGCATTAAGCCTTTTAACAATCTTTTCTCTCATAATTTCAATCCCTAAACTAATTATAAATGACAAACAAGTCTTGGACATAGTTTCTAGGCACCATATTTGGTCCAGACTGCTACTCTCTCTTTTGTCATATGCCATCCATATTCCATAGTCCCAGTATGTCTTCATATACTTTATTAATACTTGAAATCACACTAATCACATTGGTTAGCTCAAGAACATAGAAGTAGAGTAAAAACATAAGAAACTAGGCACTTTGTTCTCTTAACTTAGCTAAAATATGGATAATTATGGTGCTTAGATGTATAAATACACCTAATATCAAGTTAACTCATAGTCTGAGCCTTTAGAGCATGTCAAGTGAAGTGTAATTCCGGACCTGAAAGATTTAAAAGTGATTTCCTAAGTGATTAGTGTTTAAACATTGTTGAATTTTCCTAAAAATGACTTTCCATAGTGTGGAAAATTGAATTATATTTCTAACGATATGCATTTCATCAAAATCCAATGTCAGAGTAAGAAGATATGGCCAAATTACTGAAGGCAGTATGAACTGCCCAGGTGCGATGGAAGGGGCCGACGGACTGTCGCCTAGACCATCGCAATAAGGCAAGAGACTGAATCACTGGCCAAGTGTGATGGAGAGAGCCGATGGACCGTCGGATTAGTGTTGGACCGTTGCACCCCACCATCGTAGTCAAGACAAAGTAAGATTCTTGCTCAGGTACGACGGTCAGGACCGACGGACCATCGGGTATTCAATGGACCGTCACACATCCCGTTTAGTATTTTTAAGTCATTTTTAAAAGGTCTTTTTGGTATTTTCCTACCCTTTTAATACTCAGATATATGCAGAATGAAGATGAGGGTTTCATTATCTTCCAAAACATCTCAAAAGCTAGGGTTTCTCCCTCAAGAACAACTCTAAATCCTTCTCTACGAAATTTGAATTCACCACAGCTTTCACAAATTGAGTTGAGATTTGAGTTCCCAAGTCAAGGGCTTCAAGAACTCTCTCTCAAGAGTAACAAGAGGAGTTTCAAATAAGCCTGTTCATCACATTTCACAAAATAAGGTATGCAGGGTTTTGAACAAGGGTAATCCTTTCACCCTTGTGCCCAAAGGATTATTTTAAACTATAAGTTTCTATAATTTATGAGATTTTACATAAAATTGAGTTCGGGGCTTTCACCAATTTTCATTCATTGCAAGATTTTGATGTTTCCCATGAATTGAAGGTCAAATAGCATGATTTTACTTGTTTTCTTAAGAAATTGAAGCTGGATTTATACCCTATATTGCTATTCATGAGATTATGAGATTTTCATGGTTTTAGAAGTTGAATTTCATGAGCATGTTTATATTCTAGTACACATATATAAGCTAAAATCTCCAAATTTTAAGATCATTATGAATTTTTTGCTATCAAGCATAAGTTTCGAGATGTTGAATCATGAGACTTTTATTATGAGTTATTCTCTAATATCTTGATTGAGCTGATTGAAAGATTTTTAAGAAGATTGTCTTGAGTTTGAGTTACGAAAGGAATCCACATTGAGTATGATTTAAATCAAATAGAATTATGTCTTGGTCTTCGTTATAGACCCTCGAGTTATTTTGAGGTGGATTCCCTAAGAGTTATGAGATGAGTATGGGAGTAGTATTTAGCACCGAGTTAGTTATGATTCCAAGGTATCATACCCTTGAACTACGTGCCATCGTAGGTTCAAGATTTATGGTCCCAAGGCTGAGATAGTGATCACTAAATATGAGGTTCTAGTCCGATGGAAAGGATAGAACAACTCTCCCCAACGTGGTAGAGATGTTGGACTCCATGTAGCTCATATGGTTTATATTCGTTACAAGAAAATCCCAAGTTCCAAGTATCCTGAGTCTAAAAGAGTTCTGGAGTTCCTAAAATTATGTAATCCCAAGAGTCACAGAGTTCCCAAGTTTTTTTGTTTCTAAAAGACCCGAGTCCTTAAGTTTTGAAGAAGTTTTACTCTCCATGAGATAAAAGAATGAGTTGAAAATATTGTTTAAAGTTCCTTTAGCTTTCAAGCGTTGAGAATAAGAGGAGAGTAGAGATTTTAAAGTTAAGTATAATGACTCACGAGATTTGTGACACATGCTTCATTATTCATTATTTATGAGTTTTACATTCTAGACTTATTCAAGCTATATGAGTCATTCCTAATTGCATGCATGATTTTATTAAAGAGTATTGATACTGTTTTATGTAAATGTATACACCCCCATATACTCAGTACATTACCAAAGTGCTGATTCACATATACGTTTATGTGCTACATTGTCTTATAGTGTAGGTCAAAGTTCTCAATCTAAGCGGTGATCGTGATTTCCGAGTGCCTTTCCTACACTCCACATTTGGTGAGACCTCATGGTTCGAGGACCTATTTTTCTCAGATTTCAGTTGTTATTATTTTATATTATTCCAAGTCATTTGGGGGTTTGTCCCAATGGCTCTTCAGTTTGAGAAGTAGAGGCTTTGTCAGACTAGACTAGCAGTTGTGTTTTAGACTTTTAGTATTGATATTTTAGACTATGTTCCCATTTATTTCAGTTCGTGAGATGATATATATATATATATATTATAGTCTTATTGCTTGACTTGATGTCCTAAAGTGGAAGATAGAGGTATTAAAAGGCTCAAAGGGTTAGCCCGGGGCTACTCATAGCCTTAAGAATCGTGTGACACTCTGGGATGAGATTTTGGGTCATTAGAGATGGACACTACACAACCCTTATAGATATTTCTAGAAATTATAGACTCACCCATCGGAGTAGAAATAGAAAAGAGGTTGGAAATATTTTCAGGACTAAAACCAAAGCATAAAGCCACATAAGGGGTCGCATAAGATATGGTAGAACTCATATCAAACAAATAATAAACTTCAGAGAGGAAGAGTAGTAACATACCAGTGATAACATATGGGGATGCCTTGGATTCTTGATGAGTAAAGAGTGTATAAAGATGATTCTGACCATTTCTGATCCCTGAAGTAACACCTTTTACCGCAAGAGCTAAAGAAGTACGATGAAACCTTATTAACTCTGATAGCTACCCTATCTATAGGACAATTTTACCGCATATGACTAGGCTGACCATAATTAAAGCATAAAAATTCTCTCTTTCTTACAATATACTTGGTGAAGTTACCCACAAAAATGGCAAGGAGGGTAAGATGGGGCTAACTGATCTCCATTGGCCTGTGATTGGGATCCCTATGGCTTAGGACCATTATTAGGCTGAAAGCAATAATCACCTGAAGTCTTAGGATAAGGAGCACTGACAAACGAATAAGAATTTACCCAGTTCTTCTTCATAGTCCATTGTCTACCATCTCTCCCATTGTTCTGCTGATTTGCACCCTACTCTGCATACCTAAATTTCTTACTCTACTTTCCCCCATTTTGCCTACTTTCTTTTCTTATTTTTTACTTGTTGCATATACAACACTAACCTGGATATGTCCATATTATTATTCAATATAGAAGCCTTATATTCTAACACCAAATCACGGGACAGAAAAGAAGCAAACTTCCTCATTCTAGACCTCATACTAGACACCAGCTCTGGAGTATAATAGGATATTTATTGGAACTTCAGTATGTACTCCTAACTTATTATCCTACCCTATTTTAGATTCATAAACTCTTCATCTTTGGCTTTCCTCAACTCCCGAGGAAAGAAATGATTAAGAAAAGAACTGACATACTCTTCCCATATAGCAGACTTAGCACTCTCACCCCTTAACTCCTCCCACTCCTCATACCACTGATAAACTAATTCCATCAACTGGTAAGCTGTACACTCTACACCTTCCAAATCACTAGAATGCATAACCTTAAAGAACTTTTACATCATAGTGATAAACCTGTGAGGATATTCCTTAAACTCAGAGACTATAAATGTTGGGCGATTCAACCTCCTAAACTGGTCAGCCCGAGTCACCTTCGATAAACTGGCAATAGAACCGGTATGGTTAGATCGATGAGTCTATGATGACATAATCTGAGCAAGCATATGGATAGAATGACGGAACTCCAAATTTAAGATATCTCCTTAAAGGGACTGAGCATGAGTATCACCATCCCGAGAATCCCAAGAAGGACTAGTAGCGGCTAGTGAAACCCTAGGTGGAGTGGTGCATTCAGGAGTAGGGACCCTAGAATGAGTTTACATTCCATGAATAGGGAAAATTTCCTCCACACTTTCCCCAGGTGGAACAGAGGTTCCGTCTGAGTTCCTACGATTGTCAGATCTTCAGGGAGGCATGATCTAAAATGTGAGTAAGCCAGGAGTTAGATAAGTTTCATGATAACCAGACTCTCTAGTACGAAATATAAAAAAAAGATGAAAAATATTCCTAAATGCCTTGTAGCCTCCGCCTTATGAGTGTGGTGCACTACATACCCATAAAAGGAACTATACTCAACAAGGTCTTGTGGATACCCAACTACCCTAAATGGTGCTCTGATACCAAGATTGTCATGACTCGAACAAGGGACTGTCCATGATGTCATCCCAAGACAACCATGGCCGAAGATAAATCCCTTTACCCTAACCTCATGAACACAATAAAAGTAAACAAGAAAAGTTTCACAATAAAAAATCAAGGGTCATGATGGCACTCATCATGGAAAACCTTAATGAGTAATCCTATCACCCAAATTGATATACAAAGGGTAAAAAGATAGAAATAACCCCAAGGTAAGTTTTCTAGAATGAAGCCAAACCATATAAGTATAACAAATCTGGAAAGAACATAACCATTAATAATTTATAATTTCCAAAACCAGGTGTCAATAGTATAACTAGTAACACAATCCATGAGTCAAATACATAAGAAAAACCAATAGGAATGATATCTGTCTCCAAATACTAGTGAAGACATAGACAAATATAGTAAGATATAAGTGGACCCCAGATGCAAACAAGTCAAACTGCTACTTTGAATACTCTGTATTTGCTCAAAATTAAGCCATAAGAGGCATACCCAAACTTGAATCTGCACCAGAAAGGTACAGTAGGAGTGAGTATGGTCCACTTATACTCAATAGGTATCATATTCCAATCGAGCAATGTAAAAAATAAAGCACACAAAATATACACTAAGGGCATGTCACCTGTAATCAGAAAATATCCCATAATAATAGCCCACACCACTTGTATTAATAGTTCTAACACACAAACACACACACATATATATATATATATCATATATATTGCTACATCACCACCACATAGAACACAAGTATATATTATATAATATTTAAGTAGAAATAAGGAGGAGCATGTATACAAAATAGTCAAGTACAATTAATGAAAGATAGAACAAATAGAGGTAGGACATATAATTAAGGCAATTCAACCACAACATAAACAAAATAAAGTACATACAATGTATAAGAAGATTATGATGATAATGATACATGAGGTTATCGCACAACCTCTTTATACACCCATAGAGGCAAGTATCCCGATATAGGAACCATGGGGGGTTTGTTAACCTACATACAATCCATATATCTATCTCCTTCCTAGAACATCCCTCGAGGAGGGTTTTATAAGATGTCACAATATCTCCTTCCCGGCACATCCCTCAAAAAGGGTTCTATAAAAGGTATTGCTAGTGTTTCTTTTGTTTCCACAGTGGTACCAATGTTTCCTGAATAAGTATGATATGTGGATGTAAATCTCACAAAAAATCACAGTGAGTATTTGCACAACCAATCACATGATGTATTTCCACAACCAACCATAATGATATATTTTCACAACTTAATGAGTTAATATCCGCTCATTATTTTGAACCATCTAGGAATTTCCACATTTTTAATATTCTAATAAGTATGAATACATAACAATAAACAAATAGTACAACAACACCCCTTTTTATAAACAAGATACAATTATTCACATGTTTATATGTCACGACCCGAGGCTACCCCTAGTCGTGACAATAGTGCTTATTGTCCCGAACGACCATAAGCTAATCCATAAACTAGTACTTGCTGTGACTACTGAATAATATGGTAATAAGATAAGATACATATGTGCAAAAATAACTGAATAATGCCAAAGGTTTAAAAAACTAAAAAACAACACTAAATCATGGTTCTGAACGTCTATAACATACTAAAGATACTGATAAAAACAACTGATAAACTGACTATCTGAAAGCCTCTAAAACTAACTGACTGTGGAGTTGATGTGACAAACCCTAAACTAACTCTAACTGACAAACTAAAAGAAAGTACTGAAGTAAACTGAAATAAGCTACCATGTCCTCAATCGATGAGGGTTAACCATTACTGCTGCTGCTGATAGGCTGAACTATCTACGCATAGTTAGGAGCCTGAGCGTCCGAACCTATGATATTAAATATCATAGTGCAAAAAAAGAGTATGCAGTCAGTACTTTGAATGTACTGGTATAAGAGATAAGGTTAGACTGATATGCATGGGTTCATATGCATGAATAATAACTGACTCAATGAATAGCATGAGGTAGTTAAATATACGTACATAAAATCTACGAAATCTATGAATGCATGACCAAAAATATAATATGATTCTAAATAATAGGTAATGTGAAATACTAATAGCTGTATGCTATGGTCAAACAAGTCTAATACTGAATTCTATACTGAATACTGAACTGAGACTATGGAAGGTATCATCTAACTGACATGCCCAACTCTGAGTTAATTGGGGTCCAACCTGTAACCCCAGTTTGAAGAGTACAATACCATGCCACAGGTACTAATACTAGCTGTGTGGATCAACTAAAGTAAAGTTCCAAAAGACTAAAGAGTCACCCTCTACTAGTAGATGCCCTGGTGAGATATGTGTTAACCCTTAATTATTAGGTTAACATCTCAAACCTGTGCTGGTTACGTAGTTCTATAATACAGGGATTGCTTCTAATAGTCACACTATCTACTAGCAGGTGAGCCTCCATCCTTGGGTTTACTTGGTGCTAAATCTTACTCCCAACTAAACTGACTCGGATTAATAAACTGATCTAATTTTAACTGATTATGATAATTAACTGGATGGATAATGATCATACATATCTGAAACCATTCTTAAAATACTGTAAACTATGTAAACAACTAAGTTTTGGGTATTCATAACCCCCCAAAATGAATCGAATTAACAATATGGACACGTGAAAGCTTTGAAAAACATAATAGGGGAACATAGTTCAAAGTTCACCTCTTAGGTATTTCATCAAATAGTTAAAATTCATGGACTTAAGAATGGAAATGATTAAAACATATGGGAATAAAATAGTTATAACACTAAAGTCATAAATTTAGGGATTTCATATGGAACTTTCTTCATTCAAACATATAAGGTATACTTTTAATGAAAGTCACTTGTAAAAATCATGTATAATTTAGATTTATAAAAACTTCATGAAGATCACTCATTGTAAATATGTAAATTCATAAATTAAAACATAAAATAGGTTCTTGGGCTACATGGAGGAAAAGTGACCATGGATGAACATCAAACATACCTTAGTGCTTTAATCTTGAAAGAGAACTAACTTTCTTGAAAGTTATTGGGTGGTGAAGCTTCTTGAGTTTTATTGAAGGGATAATGATTGAACTTGATGAATTTGGGTGATGGTTAGGCTTTATTTTAGAGAGAAATTGAGGAAATTGGGAATATATTTCCCTAAATGATGACTTAATCTCATGTTTTCATGAATTAGGGTAGTGGGAAAAGACAAGTCTTCCCCTATGGAATTTAAATTCATAACTGGGATTCCATTTAATAGCATACTGTGATACGGCAAGGAAACCATCACTATAAGAGGCGTGACACGATGTAGTCACATTAAGCTGCTGGAATTGAAATCCAAACACGACCCAATCCTTGTCCAAAAAATCCTAAACTCCCCTGAGACGTTCTCCTTACACCTATGAACATGAATTAACTCAAAAAATTACGTCTCAGGGTTGGGAAAGTCACTTTAAATCATCCAAGTTAAGAGGAAAAAATAAAACTAGATTCCTAACACTTAACTAATTTTTCAGGTTTCTTAGCCGCTTATGCATACACTATGGGCTGAATTGAGCTAAGATTAATACGGGGTATTATAATATATCCCCCTTGGGAATATTTGTCCTTGAATAAGGCTAATAAAGATTAGGATACTGAGGAAATAGAAATCATACACTGAATATGCATAACTAAAAACATAGTTACATGATTGAGTTTGAAATATGATACGTGACTAAACTGATTTGAGAATGCATGCAATGATTTAAAGATGATTATATCTCTGAAACTAAGAATGAAATAAAGATAATCTAAGGAAAACTATTACCTTAAACTAAGTCTAAGTTTACAGAAAAAATATGATGGTACTTGGTACGCATGTCTGCTTCTGCTTCCCAAATGGCTTCTTCAACGGACTGATTCTGCCAAAGAACTTTGACCAAGGGAACTTCTTTGTTCATCATTATACAAATCTGCCGATCAAGGATTTTAACTAGGATTTCCTCATAAGAAAGGCTATCCTGAACAACAGTTCTTTTTAAAGGGACTACTATAGTTGGGTCACTGATACAGTTTGTTAACAATAAGACATGGAACATTGGATTCACTGATGCAAAATATGTAGGGAACTCAAGATAATAAGATACCTTTCTAAAGAGACTCAAGATCCTGTAAGGGCCAACACATCAGGGACTTAGCTTCCCCTTCTTCTCAAACCTCTTTACTCCCTTCTTGGGAGAGATTTTCAAATAGACTAAGTCACCAACCTCAAACTTAAAATCTTTCCTTCTCATATTTGTATAGGATTTCTATCATCTTTGGGATGTCTTAAGCCTCTCTCTGATTAATTGAACCTTTTCTATCGTATCATATACTAAATTTGGCCCGATCAATGTAGTTTTGGCTACCTCAAACCAACTAATAGGAAACCTATATTTCCTCCCATAGAGAGCCTCAAATGAAGCCATCTGAATATTGGAATAATAACTGTTATTGTAGGTAAACTCAATCAAAGGTAAGTGATCATCCCAACTACCCTTAAAATCGATAACACATGCTCTCAACATATCCTCTAAGGTCTGAATGGTCCTCTCTGCCTGACCATCTGTCTGAGGGTAAAAGGTTGTACTGAGATGAACTTGGGTACCAAGAACCTTCTGAAAAGCTTTCCAAAAGTTAGAGGTAAATTGAGTACCTCTATTTGATATGATAGACAATGGGAATCTATGCAATATAACCAACTCTCTAATATAGATCTTGGCATAGTCCTCGGCTATAGCAAGTAGGAGATGGAAAAAATGGGTTGATTTAGTTATCCTGTCTATAATAACCCATATTAAATCATGCTAACAACACAAATGTGGCACCCTGTCACAAAATCCATGTTGACCTCTTCCCACTTTAGAGTGGGAATGCTGACCTCCTGCATTATGCCACTAGGCCTTTGATGCTCAAACTTAACCTACTGACAATTAGGACACTTACCTACAAACTCTGTAAAATCCCTTTTTATACCACTCCACCAATAGATTTCCCACAAATCATGGTACATATGTAACACCCAAAATCTGGTACCCAGAATGCTACACGATGTTCATGACCCCAAAGGACCACAATCTAACCCATGACTGATATTTGTACCTATATACTGCATAATATATTGTAAAATACGGAAACATGAACTGAAAGGCCATAAGGTTAAGCTGTGACATAAGATCTGATAAATCATAACATATGGATGGGGTCTGAAATACCCAAAACAAAAGTGAAATATGCCATCTGAACATACTGTAGTTTGAAAAGCCTCTAAACATGACTATTTGAATAAGGAGTTGATGGGACATGTCCCCAACTAACTCCAAATAATAAACTAATTAATGAGATAATAAGAAATGATCATGTCCTCAAAAGATGAGGACTCACTACTAACTCTGACTATTGAAACTGGAATTAACTGATGCTCTAAAGATGATGTGTCTGAACCTATGGTATAAGACACCATAGCAAAAATGCGTCAGTACTTTGAATTTACTGGTATGCATGTGAGGTAGGCTGAATGCATGGGGTTCATATGCATGGACAATACTGGCTAATATGAATATGAGAATACATACATGCATACATAGTAACTATATCTGAAATCGTGATAACATAAATTTACTGATAACTAACATGACTAATGACTGAGTTCTGATAACTAATATAACTAATAATATGAGTGACTATATCTAACAGTCCTAAATCTGATGGAACTATCTGAGTTTTGTACTGTATCTAAGTTGACTGTATCTGACAGTCCTAAATTTTGTAGAACTATCTGAGTTCTATTACTAAGACTGATTGACTGTATCTGACAGCCCTAATTTTGTAACATAAAACTACAGGAAGTAGTCATCGAACCGACATGCCTCTAATGTGTCATTATGGCTACATTGGGGTCTAATTTGTAACCCCAATTGGAAGTGTGTCAATACAACGCCACTAGTAAGGACATTCCGTGAGTAACCCTCATATAACAAGTAACTCTAGTGAGAACGGTGGGAACCCATATATAAAAGGTTAAGCAACCTCATCTACCCTTATATAACAGTCTATGATGTCTCAACCTATGCTGGCTACATAGTTCTGGAATGCAAGGATTGCTTCTAAGAATCACCCCCTCATATAACAAGTGAGTTCCCATCCTTGGGTTCACTCGGTGCTAATTCCTACTCCTATCTGAATAGACATTGAACATGATTAACTGAATTGAATGGACTAAGTTAACTGAGTTCTGTTGACAAATGAAATATTACTGATGTCTGACAACTGACTTAGATTTACTAGGAGTTGACAGATGAAATATTACTGATGTCTGACAACTGACTTAAAAATACCATATGTACAAAAGTTCATTCATATTTCAAAAAAAGCTTCTAACATTTTTTGGGATAATTTCAAGCTAAGAAAAAGTATGAGGTATTACAACATCTTAGTGGCTCCTGGATGAATAGAGTAACACGCACCATGTGCTTCAGCAAGGATTCGCTATCTCAAACTATCTAAACCTGACACACAGCCTACCCTAACATCGTAACACACCATATCCCCTGGGATAAAACCTCTACCTTCTAATATCTAACTGGTTCCTTCAATTACCCAGACTGGAATCCCTATCTTTCTTTTCCTTCACTTTGGCAACCAAAGAATATTCCAAACTATTCTAAATCCATACACTACCCTCAGCTAAATCCACCAACCACACACTTATCTAGAAAGCTGATGAAACCCCCTGATTAACTGCTTCTTATCATCCTCTACATGCACAACACTACCCATAGACAATTTATTAAGGGCATTTTGTACTACATTGGCCTTGATCGGATGATACAAAACACTCACATCATAATCTTTCAATAATTCTAACCACTTTCTATGATGGAGATTTAAATCTTTATGTGAAAACACATACTGCAAACTTTTGTGATCCGTGAACACATCAACTTGAACCCCACACAAATAATGCCTCCAAAATTTTAAGGCAAATACAACAGCTGCCAATTCAAGATCATAGGTAGGGTAATTCTTTTCATGGGGTTTAAGCTGTCAAGAGGCATAGGCTATGAACTTACCTCTCTATTTCAAAACATATCCCAAACTAACTCTGGAAGCATCATAGTAAACAACAAACCCATATGAACCATCTGGCAATATCAAAACTAGGGTTGAGGTGAGTCGAGTCTTCCACTCCTAAAAACTCTTCTCACAAAAATCTGACCACTAAAACTTGACTTTATTTTTAGTTAATCTGGACATTGGGGATGTAATAGATGAAAACCCTACAATAAACTGTTGGTACTGGATAGCAAAACCCAACAAACTCCTGATATCTAATGGAGAGATAGATTTGGGCTAATTTCTCACTGCTTCAGTCTTTTAAGGTTCAACTCTAATTCCATCACCAAAAATAATACAACCAAGAAAAGCTACTGATCTTAGCCAAAATTTGTACTTACTAAATTTGGTGAACAACTGATGGTCTCTAAGAGTTTGCAATACAATTCTGATGTGGTCTGGATGATTATTTTCATTACGAGAATAGACAAGAATATCATCAATAAATACTATTACAAACATGTCCAAGTATTGCTTTAACACTCTATTCATTAAGTCCATGAAGGCTGCTAGGGAATTCATTAGTCCAAAAGACATAAATAGAAATTCAAAGTGACCATACCGAGTTCTGAAGACTATTTTTGAAATATTATATTCTCTGACTTTGAGTTGATCATAGCTAGATCTGAGGTCTATCAAAGAGAAATAACTAACACTCTAATGTTGGTTGAATAAGTCATTAATTCTGGGAAGTGGTTACTTATTCTTGACTGTGACTTTGTTAAATTGGCGATAATCAATATAAATACTAAGAGAATCATCTTTCTTTCACACGAAAAGGACTGAAGTGCCCCATAGGGAAATACTGGGCCTGATGAATCCCTTATCTGAGAATTCGTTCAACTATTCTTTCAACTCCCTAAGTTTAGCTGGTGCCATTCTGTAGGGGAAAATAGTGATAGGCTGGGTATTTGGAAGAAGGTCTATTCCAATGTCAATTTTTCGTTGGGAGGAACTCTGAGAAGATCATCAGGGAACACAACTAGAAATTCTCTTACTACTGAAATGAACTCGATACTGGGAGTCTTTGAATTAGAGTCTGTGATTGGAATAAGATGGTAAACATATCCCTTGGATATCATTTTTTTCGCCCTAAGGTATGAAATAAGCTAACCCCTAAATGTTAAAATATTACCCCTCTATTCAAGGACTGGTTCATTAGAAAATTGAAATTGAACAACTTTGCTTCTACAATCATCTGATGCATAGCATGAGTGGAGCCAATCCATGCTGAGAATGACATCAAAATCAATCATCTCTAACTCCATAAGGTCTACTGAAGTGATTTTCTGAGATACTGTAATCAGCCAGTTTCTATATACCCGCCTGGCTAAAATAGATTTACCCATAGGGGTAGACACTAAGAAAGACTGTATTAATATTTTGAGACTGACACCAAAATGAATAGTTATGTAAGGGGTTACAAAAGAAAGTGAAGCTCAGGATCTAACAATGTATAAACATGTAAATAGAAAAACTGTAATTTACCCATAACCATTGCAGGAGAAATTTTCTAATCTTATCGGGATTGGACTGCATATAGTCTATTCAGACATTGACCATTGGTTATGCTAGAAGTGACGCCCTGCTGAGTTGGGCAACTGGATGGAACTCGGGGATAGATGGAATAACCCTGCTGACCATCCTTTGGGTAATCCCTAACTCTGTGTCCTATCTTGTCACACCCAAAGCATACATCACTGCTAGTTCTACACATATCCGGATGATTTCTACAATATATCTAGAAAATAGGATTAGTGCGACCACTATTTACTTTGCCCTGGGACTTAGAGTTTGGTGCTCTATCCTGATTATCATTTTTGAACTTTGTCACTGGAAAACTAGCTAAAGACGGAGCTAGGGATGAGGATTTCTGATGGAGTTGAGGACAGTTACCATCCTCCGACCTCAGCTGAGCAAAGTTAAAACTAGCTGTCCTAGCCCTCTTATTCTCTCTTTCTTTCTCCTTAACCTTCTCCTACTCAATCTGTTGAGCATGGACCATAAGCCTAGATAATTCTATCTATTTAATCAACATTGCGGTCCTACACTCATTGACCACACTATCATCTAGCCTATAGACAAAATTACTCATCCTAGACCTGTTATCAGCCACCATAAAGGAGCATACCTAGCCAACTAGGTAAACTTAAGTGAATACTCCCTAAGACTTATGTTACCCTATTTCATATTTATGAACTCCTGCACCTTATCTTCCCTCAACTCCAAAGGGAAGAACCTATCTAAAAAGGCTGTGGTGTACTCTTCCCACTATACAGGCCCTGTATCTATGCCTCTATCCCCCTTTCCACTGATTATACTAGATGTGAACTACATACTGCAACTGGTAAGCAACCAAATATTCACTCTCACTAGATGTGATACCCATAATGTTAAGTCACCTTATGAACCATGTCAAGAAACTCCTGTAGATCCTTATCAGACTTGGATCTCATAAATAAGGAAGGGTTCATTCAGGTAAAGTCTTGAATCCTAGCTGCGATAGTATTAGCCACTGGATTAGCTGGGATAGCAGAATGTTGATTGTTGTGAGATTCTACTAAGTGAGCTAAGGTGGTAAATATAGCTCGAAAATCAGTATAAGAACCATGATCATTTAGGGGATCTTCTTAAACGGGCTGAGGTGCGGGATGATTAGCATTTCTTCTTCCATTATTCTTTCTAGGAGGCATGTTCTATAAATATAAGGAAGATTAAATTAGAAAGAGAGTTTAACGAGAGCTCATGCTCATTTTCTTGACATAAAAACTGAAAGAAAAGAAACTTTTCCTAAATCATCTTGTAGCCTCCTATCCATAAGTGTGGTGCACTTTACACCCATGAACAAGACTCTACTCAACGAGGCTTTCAGACTCCCTAGGATACTTTACAACTTTAGGCTCTGAGACCAAGTTTTGTTATGAACCAAGGATATCCCCTAGTCGTGACAATGGTGCTTATGGTCCTAAAAGACCATAAGCTAGCCCATAAACTAGTACCGACTGTGGGCACTGAATAATATAGTAATGAGATAAGATATACATATTTAGAAATAACTGAATAATGCCAAAGGTTTTAAGAAACTAAAAACAACACTGCATTATAGTTCTAAACAGCTGGAAAAATACTAATAAACAGATAAAAAGAACTTATAAACTGACTATCTGTTTGAATATCTGAAAGCCTCTAAAAATGCCTGACTGTGGAGTTGATGGGAAAACCCCCAAACTTACTCCAACTGACAAGCTAAACAAAAGTACTGAAGTAAACAAAAATAAGCTACCATGTCCATAATAGATGAGGACTCACCACTACTACTGCTGATAGGCTAAACTGTGTATGCATGGTCAGGAGCCTGAGCATTCGAACCAATGATATTAAACATCATAGAGCAAGGAAAGAGTATATAATTAGTACTTTGAATGTACTAGTATGAGAGATGAGGTTAGGATGATATATATGGGTTCAAGTGCATGAATAATAACTGACTGAATGAATAAAATAAGGTAGATGAATATAAATACATGAAAACTGTGACATCTGCAAATGCATAACCAAGTATATAATATGATTCAAAAATGATTGGTAAACTGAAATACTGAAATATGGGTAACTGAATAAATGATAACTGTATGATATGGTCAAACAAGCCTGAAACTAAATTCTATACTAAATACTGAACTGAGACTGTGAGAGGTAACATCTAACTGACATATCCATATCTGAGTTAATTGGGGTCCAACCTGTAATCCCAGTTAGAAGGGTGTTAGTATCGTGCTATGGGTACTAACACTGGCTGTGTGGATCCACTAAAGTGAAGTGGTGAAGGACTAAAGATTCACCCTCTATTGGCAGGTGCCTTTGTGAGATATGTGTCAACCCTTGACTAGTAGGTTAATATCTCAAACCTATGCTGGCTACATAGTTCTGGAATACATAGATTTCTACTAAGAGTTACACCCTTTACTGGCAGGTGAGCTCCCATCCCTGGGTTCGCTTGGTGGTAAATCCATCTCCCAACTGAATCGACTCAAATTACTGAACTAATCTAAGTTTAACTGATTATGTTAGCTAACTAGATGGATAATGATCATACATATCTAAAACCATTACGAAAATACTATAAACTATGTAAACAACTAAGCTTTGGGTATTGATAACAATATGGACACATGAAAGCTTTGAAGAACATAATATGGGATCATAGTTCAAAATTCATCTCTTAGTAATTTTACTAAACACTTGAAATTCGTGGACTTAAGCATGGGAAGGATTGAAACATGTGGGAATAACATAATTATAACAGTAAAACCATGAATTTGAGGATTTCACATGGAACTTTCTTCATTCAAACTTGTAAGGGCTACTTTCAACGAAAATCATTTGTAAACATCATGTAAAATTTTGATCCATAAAAGCTTATGAAGATCACTCATTGAAAATATGTAAATTCATGAATTAAAACATAAAAATAGGTTCTTGGACTCCATGGGTGAAAAGGGTCCATGGATGAACATCAAACATACCTTAAAGCTTTAATCTTGAAAGAGAATTAACTTTCTTGAAAGTTCTTGGGTAGTGAAGCTTGAATTATTGAGTTTTATTGAAGGAATAATGATTGAACTTGATGGATTTGGGTGATGGTTAGGGTTTATTTTAGAGAGGAATTGAGGAAATAGGGTATATAATGCCTTAAATGACGACTTAATCTCATGTTTTCACAAATTGGAGTGGTGGGAAAAGACTAGAATGCCCCTATGGAGTTTAAATTCATAATTGGGATGTCATTTAACAACATACCTTGATGCGGTAAGCACCCCATCGCTATAAGCGGCGCACTGCGACGTGATGCAATCGTGTTGAGATGCTGTAATCAAAATCAAAACATGACCCAATCCTCATCCAAAAAATCCGAAACTCCCCTGAGACATTCTCCTTGCACCCCTGAACTGAACTAAATCGAAAACTTACATATCGGGGTCGGGAAGGTCACTTTAAAAATCATCCATGTTAAGAGGAAAAAATAAAACTAAGTTTCCAAAACTTAGCTAATTTTGTAGGTTGCTAAGCGTCTTATGCATGTGCTATGGGCTGAACTAAGATAAGATTAATATGAGGTATTACATTATAAGGATATCAACATCACAAAAGACCCCACACGATCACACATATCACATAATGTCCCATAACCAACAATTATACTACATATAGGACCCTACACGGGCACAACACATTAAGATAACTAAATTCATGATTTGTTCCTATCCCCTTAACCTGCATTTTGTACAAATTTTTTTTACCCAACCCGGTTTGAAAGGGATAAGAATAACCTACTTCAAATGCTGAAATAAATTCACAACACTTCACATCACGACCCTACTTCTCACGAAAGATCCCAAAATCAACTAAAACCATAAAATATAGAATTTACGTGTAAAAACAAAGACAACGATACCTATTTTTTATACATTTAATTCGGGGTCAAAATGGACCCCAAAATGGGTTATGCTTCTAGGAATCTACAACTGAAAACCCAAGTCAAATCGAGTTAAAAATGAAGTTTAAATTGAAGAAAAACCATTTTTCAACTTTAGCAGGTAAAACCTTTGAAATATATTTTAAAACAAAGAATAAAATATATTTGAACATCTAAATTGAGGAAAAACAAGTAATTATAGGATTAGCAATATTATTCAAGTGAAAACTGTTATGACAAACTAACAAGTATATCTTTATAGCAGCCAATAATGAAAAGATAAAGGAAGCCAGATCCAGAAATAGAAAGACATCAAGAATGGAAGGGCATCCAGGTATCCAAGGAAAATCAATCTCAACAAGAAAAAATGGAAGGAGAATCTCAGCTCCAAATCATCTCAAAATATTTGAAGATCACGAAATTGAAAATGGAACCTAAAAACAATTCAAGAAGATGTCAAGCAGATTAATAAAATATCCTAAAAATATAAGAAATATCACAATCCCAAAATCAAGGTAGACCACATCAATAAGGAAGAAAATATCACAAGCACATTTGGAAAGAATCAATATCTACAAAACCAAAAAGAAAAATACATCACAGACATATCTAATATGGACGTGATCCAAAGACATAAATGGACATATTTGATATAGACATATCATACGGCTATATTCCTTAATCAAGGAATCAATTTACATCCTTGATTGAGAACAAATTTCTTGGGTTTCATTAAGAAGAGTAGCAACTGAAGACTATAAAAGAAGAAGACCGAAGACTGACACTTCTGATGCAACTTCAAGGAGAAAATTCAAAGTTTCTCATTCTTAGTCTTACAAATATCTGTAACTTTAGTTTAGTCTCATTCTTAGTCTTACAAAGTTATGTAACTTTAGTTTACAATTGTTATATAAAGAGTAGGATCGGGTCAACTTTGTAACATCAACTAAAGCTGTTTCACAATATTTGAAGAGCAAAATAAGTCCTTAGAACTTGTTTCCTATCATTGTACTTGAGACAATATTTCAACGATCTAAGAAAACTTTGAAACCCAAGGTGACTGGACATAGGCACTACATTGGTGGGCTAAACTAGGATAAAACTTTGTGTCATTACTATACTTTTTGTTATTTATTGCTTAAGTATTTTCAATTTAATCTATTTGTGAAGTGTTCTGATCTGCAGGTGAGTCGACTGTGAAGGGTCAGTTGTCGACTTACAGAAGAAAATTTCAATTCACGCTCTCTTTAATTTCAATTGGCATCAGAGCAGGTCTCACAGATAGCATTGCTTAACTGCAAGTGAGCAAAGATCAAATAGCCTGTTATCAAATTCCAGTTCTATTCTTCAGGACGGTCACTACTCCACTAGGCCACCATACTTTAATGGGCAACATTATTCTTACTGGAAGAATAGGTTCAGGTTCTTTGTCCAATCAAATAACTTCCAAGCTTGGGTTGTCATCAAGAAAGGTCCAAATCTGATTCTAGGATCATGGAGAAGACAAAGGACAAAGATAAAGAATCTAGCAGTTCTAATATACAGGACCTTGAAAGCTTAGAGGTCACCAAAGAATAGGAAGAGGTAATTCAAACTAACACATGTGCTATAGGTTTTCTTATATATGCAGTTAGAAAAGAAGAATATGATAAGATTTCAACATGTGAAACAACAAAATAAATATGGGACAAACTGGAGGCAACCTACAAAGAAACCACTAAAGTCAAGAAGTTAAAAATTGGTGCTCTTGCCAATGAATACGAGTTATTCAAAATAGAGGAGAATAAGGATATTGAAACAATGTTTGCCAGATTTAGTTAAATCTTATGCAAACTAAAACATTGAGGATGATTTATCCTTACAGCCTAAAAGTGCAGAAGCTGGTCCAAAGTCTCCTGTAAACTTAGGAAACTAAGGCAGTTATTTTGGAAGACGGAGATTTTCATAATATAACATATGATGAACTACAAGGTAACCTTATCACATATGCAAAAAATTATATCAACAGGTTTCACAAAGATGAAAAGAAGAAACTAGTAGCCTTTAATATTATTCCAGTTGGTGAGAAGGACATTCTAGAAGATAATAATAGAAAAGGAATGATCCTCATCAATTGTAGGGTAAGACAGATCATGAGACAGAGACAACAAAGATCCCAAGGAGGCAAAAATAATGATTCAATCATAAATGATGAACACTGTTACTACTGTGGAAAGCCTGGCCACTTTAAACAGAATGCCTAGAATTAAATAGAAGAACATCTAGGAAGAACCAAAACTTTGGAGCCTGGAGTGATAAAGATGAAACTAAAGAAGAAATAGAGGCTGCAAATATGTGCTTCATGGCAACAGGTGAATCTAGCAAGGTAAGGCTACACAATTGTCATGATTGTAATACTCTTAAATCCAACTTAGATATGATTATATATGAACTTCAAAAAGATATAGATGAGTATAACAGACTTTTCCAAGAGAAGAAAAGTTACGAAGCTCAATTTAAAAGAAAAATCAAAGAGGAACAATGAAATTGGCGAATAAAAATTGAAGTATGTCAAATTGAAATTGACCTACTTCATGAAGAGCATGATGATACAAAAATAAAATTAAATAATTTTAAAGCATCCCCAAGATATAGTTTCGTAAGATCAAACTCTTTTAAAAACTATTTGAGTTCCTTATTAGGATCATTTAAATTAATTAAGAAGTGTTTCTCCTATCAATGGCCCATTTGTTTCATCTGTGGATAGAGAGGGCACAAATCCTATAGTTGTAGGAATAAGCCGAAAAGTGTGTGGGTCTGGAAGCCCAAAGGAAGTATATCTAACTCGCAAGGACCCAAGACCGCTTGGGTACCTAAATGAAATTAAATTTATTATTTTGAAGGAACAGGTCTGCAAGAGCTATAGAAAAGGAATGTAAGTCATTGACAATGAATGTTCAAAATATATGACTGGAAAAAAGGATAACTTTTCCTCCCTAAAGAAAGTAGATGGGGGATCATTCAGATTCAGTGACAATGCTAGAGGCAATATTATTCGACCGACTTAGTGACACTCAGCTTCTAATGCGAATTCATTAAGCTATACCTAGTAGGGAGTTCAAACACAACTTGCTCAGCATCAGTCAACTATATGAAACTGGATTTGGAGTCTTCTTCAAAGCTGAAAGTTGCTCTATCAAACATGACAAAGGAAATATCTCCCTTATCGGTGAATGAGTTGATAACATTTATGTTTTAAATAGTCCCAATTTTTCCACCTTAACCTACCTTATTGTGCAAGCCAATGATACTTGGTTGTGGCATAGGAAGCTCGGGTATGCTAGCACACACATTATTGAAAAATTGTCTAGGCTTTTTTTGATTAAAAGTCCACCAAAAGTCAAGCTTGAAAAGGATCACATCCGTGATTCCTGCCAACTGGGTAAATAGACCAGAACATCTTTCAAAGCCAAGGACATTGTCTCTACTACTAGGCCTCTCCAAATAATCCATATGGATCGTTTTGGTCCCACTAAGGCCTCAAGCATCGGTGGAAAAAGATATGTTTTTTCATAGTTGATGATTACTCATGATTTACTTGGGTTATGTTTCTTTCATATAGACATGAAGCTTTCATAAACTTTAAGATTTTTTGTAGAAAAATATAGAAAGAAGCTGGGCACGTCATCGCTTATGTTCATAGTGATCATGGAGGAGAATTTGAAAATAAGGTGTTTGAAGAGTATTGTGCTTAGAATGTATACTCTCAAAACTTCAATTCACCGTGATCTCCTCAACAAAATGGTGTAGTAGAATGGAAGAACCAGTCTCTATAAGAAACTGTTAGGATAATGCTGCTAGAACATAATCTCTTATATCACTTTTGGGCAGAAATAGTTAGTACAGTATGTCATATCATCATCAGGTGTTTGATCAGACCTATTTTGAAGAAAACACCTTATGAACTCTAGAGAGGAAAGAAGCCCAACATCGGCTACTTCCTTCCCTTTAGTTGAAATGCTTTATTCATAATAATGGTAAGAATACCCTAGGGAAATTCGATCGATGAAGTGACAAAGGTATTTTCCTTGGGTACTCTCCTACTAGTGGTGCTTATAGAAAGTTGAAGAATCTATGCACATTGTTTTTGATGAATATAACCACGTCTCTACGAGTATAAATGTTGATAAAGAACAAGTGAGTAATATACAGACTGGAGAAAATCACAGCATAACTTTAGAGCCCTCCCAAGACAAGTTGAATGCACTCTCAACAGAGTCGACTCCTACCGTGGAAATAGTGAAGACAAATATTCCAAAAGAACATAAACATAATGCCATCCATACAAATAAGCTCCCTATCAAAAATCCAAAAGATAGAGTGAAAACCAATGCGCATTAAAGAGACAAGCATCCATTGGTATTGTGTCTCAAATTGAACCAAAGAAAACTGATAAAGCTCTTAGGATGAATCATGGATTGAAGCTATGTATGAAGAACTGGAACAATTTGAACGAAATTAGGTTTGGACTCTAGTTGAAAGACCAAAACTTGAGGGGTCTACAGAAATAAGGTAAATGAAGAAGGTAAAGTTATTAGAAATAAAGCTAGGCTCATAGCTTAAGGCTACTCTCAGTAGGTTGGTATTGATTATGACAAGACCTTTTCCCTCGTGGCAAGGTTAGAGTTAATACGAATCTTATTAGCTTTTACTGTATTCAAATATTTTAAGTTATATCAAATGGGTGTAAAAAGTCCTTTCTTAAATGGGTTTATTCATGAGCAAGATTTTGTGAAACAACCCCTAGATTTGAAGATCCTTCTTTTCGAAATCAGGTTTTCAAGTTATCAAAAGCACTGTACAACCTCAAACAAGTTCCAAAAGCTTGGTATGATAGACTGAGTACTTTTCTACTAAAAATACTTTTCAAAGGGGTAAAATTGACACAACTTTGTTTATTCAAAATATTGATTCAAATATCCCCATTGTGCAAATTTACGTTGATGATACCATCTTTAGTAGTTCTGATATCTCCATATGTGAGAATTTTGCTAATTTGATGAAAGGAGAATTCAAAATGAGTCTTATAGGGGATCTCACATTCTTTCTAGGACTACAATTCAACCAAACTCCCAAGGGCACCTTCATCAGTCAATCGAAATACACGAGAACTTATAAAAAAGTTTAGCATGGAAAAGGGGAAGGCCTATGGAAAACCTACGAGACTATCCACAAGCATTAATTCAGACTTGGCTGGAAAAGACGTTGATGAAAAGATGTACCGGGGAATGATTGGATATTTACTTTACCTAACTTCAAGTTGGCCAGATATTATGTTCAGTGTGTGTAAATGTGCAAGATTCCAATCGACTCTTAAGAAATCTCATCTCACTGCTACCAAACGAGTCATTTGATATCGTATAGGAACCCAAGACCTTGGTCTATGGTATCCCTGCTCCTTACACTTTAATTTAATAGGATATTTACAGGTTGATTTTGCAGGAGACAAGAGTGACCAGAATAGTTTAAGCGGAATATGTCAAATTCTTGGTGATGCTCTTGTTTTATGGCATAGAAAGAAACAATCTTTTGTTGCTCTCTCAACCACAGAATCTGAATACATAGTTGTCGAAAGCTGTGGGACTCAAGTCCCATGGATTATGCATCAACTTCTTTACTTTAATTTATCTTTTGAATATATTCCTATTATGTGTGATAACACCAGTGCCACCAGCCTATATAAGTATAAAGTCCATCACTCTACGGCTAAATATATTGATATCAAATATCATTCCATTTGAGACCATGTAAAAAACAGAGACTTTTTCCTAAAATTTGTTGACCTAAAAATCAACTAGAAGATATCTTTACAAAACTTCCGCTAGAACAAACATTTTTATTTCTATGAAAAGGCTTGGTATTCTTAGCATTCATGATATTTAAAACACGTTTCTGCTTCATTTTTATGCATTCCTCTGTATGCATATTGCGTATGTATTGTTTTTTTTATTAGGTCAAAGGGGGAGAAAGGCAGGAACATCAGAGTAACCTAGAGGAACATCACAGCATGACAAATGGAACAAAAAAATAATTCAACAAGATGGCAAGAAGATCAATAAAATATCCTGGAAATAGAGGAATGATCTCAATCCGACAATCAAGACAGACCACATCAATTAGGAAGAAAAAATCACAAGCATATTTGGAAAGAAATCAATCTCTATAATACCAAAAAATAAATAGACTAGAGACATATCTAATATGGATGTGATCCAAAGACATATATGAACATATCTGATATGGACATATCATACGGATATATTCCCTAATAAAGGAATCAATTTACATCCTTGATTGAGATGAAATGTAATACCCCGAATCTGGTACCTAGAATGCTACATGGTGCTCATGAACTCGAAGGACCATAAGCTAACCCATGACTGATATTTGTACCTGGATACTGCATAATATACTGTATAATACAGAAACATGAACTGAAAGGCCATAAGGTTTAAAACTGAGACATAATATCTAATAAAATATAACATCTGGGTGAGGTATGAAATACCCAAAACAACTGATATAAACTGTCTGAACATACTGTAGTCTGAAAAGCCTCTAACTGACTGAACGGTCTGAATAAAGAGTTGATGGGACATGTCCCCAACTATCTTTAAGTAATAAATTAATTAATGAGCTAATAAAGAAATGATCATTTCCTCGAAACATGAGGACTCACTATTAACTCTGATAGTTGAGACTGGAATACTGTTGATGCTCTGGAGCTCGTGCTTTTGAACCTATGGTATAAAACACCATAGCGCAAATGCATTAGTACTTTGAATGTACTGATATGCATGTGAGGTAGGCTGAATACATGGGGTTCATATGCTGTAACAGTACTGGCTAACTAACTAATATGAACATGAGAATACATAAGTGAATACATAGTAACTATAGCTGAGATCGTGATAACATGAATTTACTGATAACTAACATGACTGATAACTAAGTTCTGATGACTTATATAATTGATAATATGAGTGACTATATCTGATAGTCTTGAATCTGACGGAACTATCTAACTTCCATACTGTATTTGAGTTGACTATATCTGACAATCCTAAAATTTTGTAAAACTAATTGAGTTCTATTACTGGGACTGAATGACTACAGTTCTGAATTCTGTGACTAAAACTGTGGGAAGTAGTCATCTAACCAACATGCCCTAAATAATGCAATATAGCTGAGTTGGGGTCCAATCTGTAATCCCAATTGGAAGGGTGTCAATACCGCGCCATTGCTAAGGATAATCTATGAGTAACCCTCATATAGCAGGTAACTCTAGTAAGAATAGTGGGAACCCTCATATGACAGGTCAAGCCACCTTATCTACCCTCATATAACAGGCTATGATATCTCAACCTATGCTAGCTATATAGTTCTTGAACACAAGGGTTACTTCTAAGAATCACAACCTCATATAACATGTGAGTTCCTATCCTTGGGTTCACTCGGTGCTAACTCCTACTCCCATCTAAATAGACACTGAACTTGATTAACTGAACTGACTGGACTGAGTTAACTGAGTTTCGTTGACTGATGGAATATTAATGAGATCTAATAACTGGCTGAGATTATTGAGATTACTGAGTTTTCCTGAGTCGTGAGATTAACTGAATTTTACTAAACATGGCTTGACTGAGAGTATCTTGAAAACATGACATTAGCTCTAGGCATACAGCTAAATTATTGAGTTCAAGTACCCCCATGAATTGATGGAAGGAAACTGACAAGGAATGAATTTCTTGAATACATAATCACATCAACAGTCATAATATAATTAGTTAGAGTATTCATAGAGTACAAGTTCTAAAGCACCACAATGGCCACACATACATTCATAGGTATTTCATCAAACACTTGACATGCATGAACTTGTACACGAATGGTGATTTCATATTATCATACTAGTAGAGAACTTTCCCTTCACATAGGAATCTAATCAAACACATGGTGAGCATAGAATATGTGGACCATATTACACAACAAGTAAACATCATAATTCAACTCTAATTTCACCATTCAAGGGTTTAATCAAGGATTCACATGAATCTTCACCTATAATAATAAATTCCACTTAAGATTTATCACCAATACATGCATTAGAATTCAATTGGTCATTATCGACATGAACAAAAGCAAACCCAACATGGAATTCATAAAAAAAATCCATACACTTGATCTTGGAAAAGAGATTGTTGGGCTTCATTGATGAAAGGAGTCCATGAATGAACACTATGCATACCTGGGTAGTGAGTTTATTGAAGTTCTTAAACTTAAATAACTTGAATCTCTTGGTTTCTTGAAGAAGATTTGGATTTTGTTTCTTAAGGATTGCTCTTAGAGAGAAAACCCTAATTTGTTGCTGTAGAAGAATAATGAATTTATGAGCCTTGGTCGGATATTATTAGGTATAAAAATGGGTGGTAAAAGACTAAAAATCCCCTTTAAAAATAACTTAAAAATAACTAAATGGGATGTATGATGGTGGAGCGACGGTTCGTCGCTGGGTCGATGGTCCGTCTGTCCTGACCGACGCACCTGGGCAGCATGGTGGCTCACTGTATCCCTTGCGATGGCCTGTACGAAGGTCCGTCGCTAGCCCGATGGTCCGTCGGCATGGGTTGTCTCTCCTAGGTAGAAGGTACGCTTACTGCCTCACTGTGATAGAGTGGGCGATGGTCCGTCGTTAGCCCGACGGTCCGCCGGACTCTACCGTCGCACCTGGGCGATTTCGACTGCCTTCTGTAATTCGACCATAACTTTCTCTTCTGATGTCATATTTGAATAAAATTGGTATCGTTGGAAGGTTAATTCTTGGAAAATTGGTATCGGCCACATTTACAAAAGTGGATTCATCTTTCAAAGTAAGTTTCTAACATTCTTGGGACAATTTCAAGCTAGGAAAAAGTATGGGGTATTCCATGAAATCTCTTGAATTTCCTTAAGAAGAGTAGCAATCGAAGACTATAAAAGAAAAAGACAGAAGACAGACACTTCTTACGCAACTTCAAGGAGAAAATTCAAAGTGTCTATTCTTAGTCTTACCAAGCTCTGTAACTTTAGTTTACAATTGTTCTATAAAGAGTAGGATCTAGTCAACTTTGTAACATCAACTGAAGTTGTGTCACAAGATCTACAGAGAAAAATAAGTCTTCAAAACTTGTTTTCTACTGTTTTACTCGATCTAATATTTCAACGATATAAGGAAACTTTGAAGCCAAAAAGGAGTGGACGTAGGCACTACATTGGCATGCCAAACTAGGATTAATCTTTGTGTCATTACTTTACATTTTGTTACTTTCTTGCTTAACTGTGCTGAATTTAATCTATTTGTAAGGTGTTCTGATTCGTAGGCGAGTCGACTATGAAGGGTCAATAGTCGAGTTATAGAAGAACATTTCAATTGACCCTCCCTCTTGAATTTCAAAAAGGAGTGAAACTTGGGAATAAATTCAAGCCCTAAGGTGTTTGGAGTTTTGAACAATTAATCAAGAATGTAAAAATAGAAAATGGTGAATCCTTACCTTAAATTTGAAAGAGAATCTAGAAATGGATGTTAATCTAGCTTCCAAATCACCCAAAAGCTTCACTTTTAAGCTCTCACACTATTTTGGGGTTTAGCTCTCAAGAGGAACGGTGAAAAATGCCCAAAATTGTGTCAAAAGACTCACTTTATATCTAGTCCAGGTCCTTGAATGTTGTTATCGCGACTTGAGGTGTATGATCGCACTATCCCTGTCCTGTATAGGCCAGTCGTGATTGCACCAGGGCCATGACGATTGTACCAATCACAGTCACGGCCAGGGATGGCGATTACCGATACTAGACATCAGCTGAAACTTGGAAACTTTACAAGTTTTTCCAAGGCGTTGGGATTCATTCAAAATCTGATTTATGCAAATGAAGTATGCAACCAAACTAAATTTGATGTGCCAGACTCAATGACGATATCAAATTTTTAAATATACATCATTTTCACAAAGTTGACCCCTAAAACCTAAAATCACAATTTTCTGAACCAAGGGTCAAAATGAGATTTAAAAGTCGTAAAACCACACCAAACATGGTATCACCCTAAAATCAATGTTCCAAATATACTTTTGCCGTTCGTTCAGCCATTAGTTGCAAATATTAAAAGATAGCCACAGAAGTCCATAATAAGGCTTTTAAAGCCTCCAAAAACAACAATATCATACAAAAGGCACCAAAATACATCTGGAACCATGCCAACCAACCCCACACCCCAAAAATACCATAATTTAACTATATCGAGGAGTAAAAATGTCTAATCATACAAAAACAAAATTTTCACATTTAATACAAATTTCTAGGTCATTTTGTTATCCACCCTAAAAATCCAGTCCGTCCTTGAACTAAGGCGAAGAAATACCTAAATCAACAAAGAGTTGGGGATAATAACTACTCATATCAGGCTCGACCTCCTAAGTAGCCTCATCTACAGGTCAATGCTACCACTGAACCTTAACCATAGGGATAAATCTAGAATGCAACTATCTAACATCCCTAGCAAAAATGGCGACTGGCCCCTTAACGAAGGACAACATCTCATTGAGCTGAATCAACTCCCAATGAATGGCATATGACTCATCAGGAATATAATGATGAAACATAGAAACATAAAAAAATTAGATGAATAACTGATAAATATGGGGCAAGGCCAACTCATAAGCCACATTACCAATGGTCTAAAGAATCTCAAATGGAGCAATATATCTGGAACTAAGCTTTCATTTCCTTGCAAACCTTATCACACCCTTTATGGGTGAAAATCAAAGAAAAGCACGATCACCAACACCAAATCTCAAGGCACGAAGTCTATGGTCAGCATAACACTTCTGCCTACCTGAGTTGCGCAAAGTCTATCCTAAATGATCTAAGCTTTATCCAAAGACTCACAAAGCAAGTCCGCACCTCTAGATGTAACCTCAGAGACATCAAACCAACCCACTAGAGGGCGTCAACGCCTACCATAAAATGCCTCAAAAGGAGCCAGCTCAATACTATAATGATAGCTATTATTATAGGAAAACTCTGCTAAAGCCAAATATTGCTCCCACTAGCCACTAAAATCCATCATGCAAGTGCGGAGCATATACTCTAAAACTTGGATAGTCCGCTATTATTAACCATCAGTTTGGAGGTGAAATGTTTTGGTAAGATTGACCCGAGTGCCTAACTCATCCTAAAAGTCTTCTAAAAGTAAGATATGAAATACCAAACCATGTCTGAGATGATAGACATTGGCATACCATATAGACGCACAATCTAACAAATGTAGATATAGGCCAACCTCTCAGTACTTAGGGAAAGAAGAACTGGAAGAAAATGTACAAACTTGGTCAATTGATCCATGATGACCGAAACACTAGCAAAACAATACAAAGTACGAGGCAACCAGTCACAAAAGTCATAGTGATCCATTCCCACTTCCAATCAGGATGGGTAACCTCTAAAGCAAACCACCAGGTTTTATATATTCGTCCTTCACCTATTGAAAGCAAAGGGAATGAGCTACAAAGTCCACCACATCCTTCCTCATACCATCCTACCAGTAATGTTGCCTCAAATCACGATACATCTTAGTCACTCCCGGGTAGATATAATACCTGGAAAATGGGCCTTATCCAAAATCAATCTAATCTAATCACCCACTCCCAAAAAACAAAGTTGGCCTTTATCATCAAAACACCATCTGAATCAAGTGAGGATTTCTTAGCCTCACCACTCAATACTTTATCTTGAATCTATCTCAATCCCACATCATAAAATTAATAAGCTCAAATCTGTTTCATTAATTAAGACCTATCCTCTACGAATGCCAAAACACACCTAGGTGTCAAAATATCAAGCCTAACTATCTAGTTAGCTAAAGGATGTACCTCTAAGGACAAAAGCCTCTACGAGGTCAAAAGATGCACCAAGCTACCTATGCTCCTCGAATATTGGCTCAAGGCATCCACAACTACATTAGCCTGACCTAAATGATAGAGAATAGTCAAGTCAAAATCCTTAAGCAACTCAAGATAACAACACTAGCTTATATTAAGATATTGCTAGGTGAAAAAGTACTGAAGTCTATGATAACCTGACAAAATCTCACAACAGACTCCATACAAGTAGTACCTCCACAACTTCAAAGCTAAAACAACCATGCAAAACTTCAAATCATGGGTAGGATAATTCCTCTCAAGGGATTCAATTGGTTAGAAACATACGCTACCACCTTACCCACCTGCATCAACACAACACCTTGCCCAATACCTGAAGGATTTTAAAAGGACGATAAAATCCAAGCCCTCTTTGGGCAAAGCCAAAATAGGAGATAAATTCAACAAATCCTTGAGATTTTGAAATCTTTCCTCACAAGCATCGAACCACTAAAAAGGAAATTTCTTCTAATTCAACTTGGTCAATAGAGTTGTAATGGATGAGAAACTCTCAACAAAACATTGATAATAATTAGCCAAGATAATACAACTTTGAATCTCGATGGGTGAAGTAGGTTTAGCCTAATCAGGAACTGCTATAACCTTGGCTGAATAACCTATAATACCTTTCTTAGTCACCACATATCCCAAGAAAAAACAAAATCCAACCACAACTCAGACATGGAGAACTTAGCATACAACTTCTCATCCCTTAATCTCTAATGCGTAATCTATAAATTTTCCTCATGCTTTATCTCACTCTTGGAATAAACCAAGCTATCATATATATATACAATAACAAAGGAGCTGAGAGACAGTCGAAACACCCAATTCATCAACTCCATGAACATGGCAGGGGCATTACTCAACCTAAAGGACATAATTTAGAACTCATAATGACTATATCGAGGCCAAAAAGTTGTCTTTGGAATATCCGAAGATCTAATCCTTAACTAGTGATAGCTGGATCATAAATCAATCTTTGAAAACACCACAGCACCATAAAGCTAATCAAATTAACCATTAATACAAAAGAGAGGATACTTGTTCTAAATCTTCACTTTATTCAACTATTGATAGTCAATACATATATGTAGAGACCCATCGTTTTTATTCACAAATAAGACCGATGTACCCCAAGGCAATAATACACTAGGTCAGATAAATCCCTTATCCAACAACTCCTACAACTGATCCGTCAATTCTTTCAACTCAGCTAGGGCCATCCTATAAAGAGAAATAAAAATGGGCTTAGTGCCCATCTCAACATCAATATCAAAATCAATATCATGATCCATAGGCATACCAGGCAATCAATAGGGAACACATCCACAAACTCATGGACACACGAATAGAATCTAAGGAAGAATGTGAAACAACAATAGTATCACAAATATACAGCAAATAAGATAAACATCCTCTCTCAAATAATCTATAAACCTAAATATAAGATATGATTCTCTTAGGACCTAAATAAAGTGTACCCTTAGAATCTACATAGGAGAAAGTTAATTTGGGGTCAAATAAAATAGATATAGATTGGAAACAAATGGGATAATACCTGTGATCACACCATCAGAAGCCTTTACCTCAGGCCTGGAAGGTACAACATAGCACTGACCATGACCACCAACTGACTTTGTAGCCCAATGACTACTACCACAGGCTCTATAACCTCTACCTCTCATACCTCTGATAGTATTTTTACCTCTCACACCTAAAATAGGAGTACCTCTAATCATACGATAGGGATAGTCCTTTTCCAAATAGTCAACCTCATGACATACAAAGTAACTTCTACAGCCTACCTCAATAGAGGAAGGTACAATTAGGCCCAAACAGCCACCTTGAACTACTAAATTAAAAGATCCACCACTTGAACTCTATAAGGCTACCTGTACTGGCCTATCCGTATTTCCACAAGAACTTCTAAAATCTCTACCAAGAGAAGCCTAACCTCTGAACTACCAAAATAACACACATTCTTCGTGCCTTCCTAAGATAAACTAAGAATACCCTCTGTCATCTTTGCATGATATACAATATTCTAAAAGAAAGCTCTAAATATAACCATCTGAGAAGTAGTCAACTAAATAACACATCTAAACCCTTTACAAACTTTTAAATCTTCTCAGACTCGATGGAGATACTGGTATGAGAATATTTAGATAGGGCATGAAAGCTTGACTCATACTCTATAATTGTCATAGAGCCCAACTCCAGATGATCAAACTCATCACACATCTAATCACTCAAACTTTAAGGCACAAATCTCTAAAAAGCATTAGTGAACTGATCCTAAGTCATCTCAAAAGCATTAATAGGTCTATAAATAAGAACCAATCTCTACCAATCTCTTATAATATCTCTTGACTTATATATATTATAAAGTACTCCATGCAACTCAAGAGAACCCAAATTATGCATATTTTCATGACAATAAATCAAGAACTTATAGGTATCCTCGACCAAAATACCACTAAACTTGGGAGAACCTAAACGAGTAAATCTCTCAAACCTCTTCTGATTCTTAAAAGATATCACTATACTAGCAATGAAAAGAGGCATAGTGAATGTGGCAGGATAAGATACCATCTGAGGAAGTAACATAGATGAAGGAACAAGAGTTGGAGGAATGCCCGATATGACCAAAAGAGAACCTTTTAAGCGGGTCAACAATCGTACCAATAATCCCTTCCAAACTAAGGTAGACAAACTCCGAGGAACTAGAGTAGAACCCATACCTCCAACCTACTAAACACGAGGCTTAGGGAAGAGTCCACTAAAACTTTATCTACATAGTGATGATCCACTGTCCCATCCACTAACTCAAGTCCTTTTACTACTTAAGACTCGCACAATAGGAGAGGGCTTCATATCTTTTCTCTCATGGGACATAGTTAACATTATCTATACAGAAAAAGTAAATCATAAATCAGGACATAAGGCATACAATGAATTTGCACGATAAGGAAAAAAATGTGGAAAGTTTCCTAAAAACATCCTATAGCCTCTCAAAGATAGATATGGATGTCTATGTACCGATCCATGGACTCTATTAGACATCTCATTCTTAAACCATTGATAACAATGAACCTAGATGTGATACCAATTTTCACAACCCAATATAAATAGTCATGATGGTTCTCATTGCAACAAACCTTGACGAGTAAGACTATAAGCGAACTGATACATAAAAATTAAAAAGACAAAAATACCCCTAATATAAGGTTTCTGGAATAAAGTCAAACCATATACGTATAAAAATATGGAATAAAAATAACCATCAATAATCCATAATTTTCAAAGCTAGGTGTCAATATTGTAACAACTACTAATACAATTCCTAAGTCAAATACATCAAAAAACCAAATAGGAATAATATCTGTCTTTGAATACTAGTTGTAATATCCCATACTTTCCTAACTTCATTCATCTCTTATTGTATGAGTTTTCCTATATCTAATCTTGAGTATACTTAGAATTTTCTAATTTAAGACCCATCAAGGTGTGTAAAATTCAATCAGCTTTCCAATGATATAAATTTTGCCTTAATTTGATAATCGAGTAAGAAGTTATGGCTAATTTAGATTCAGCCGTAGCCCAATGTGATTGTAACGTAACCTAGTGGCAGGCCAAATGACATTCATCATTTTCTAGTGAATCACCTTAATAGTACCACATTGCAGTGAAGTCCCAATTCCAAATTGACATTTTCTAGTGAAGCATCGTAATAAGCCTCGCATCACAAAGGACTGCCAGTTCACACTCGTCAATTTCTAGTGATGCAATGCGATACCACCACATTGAGCCAAAGTGTATTTTTGCACTTGTACATGGAAATACACTTTCATCAAAATTCTAGTGGCTCACCATGAATGCACCGCGTCACGGCGATGGCCAAAATTGAGATTTTCAGTGACCAAAATTTAATTCTTTCCAGGGTCAATTGGGTTTTATTCCATGACCATAATCAGTACAGAACATGAGATTAATGCCCTAGTAGCCTAATTAATCATTATTTTATTCAATTCCCTTAAATTAAGAACATGCTCTCGCAAATAGAAAACCATAGCCTTCAAGATTCAAGGTCAATTCCCAAGAAAAAATCCAAGAAACTTCAAGAATTAAACTACTCAGGTATGTTAGGTGTTCATCCTTGGATTTTCTTCCATCCTTTGAGTTCAAGAACACTTCATTTTTTAAAACTACAAGTTTTCTGTTTCGTGATTTACATATATAAATTAGGTTTGTTCATTTTTGTGTTGTTGTATGGGTTTTCAATTCAAGATTTAATTATAAGTTTCATGAACATAAGATAGCATGTATGTTGATTGGCGTAATTCCCATGCAAAAACCCTTTAAATTGCAAGTTTAAGTTGTAGTCATGATTCTTATATGTTGTTCATTATCATGTGCATTAATTATGCTCCCCGGGTGTTTGATAGAAGGTCCATGTGAAATCAATAGTATAATAATAACATGTTAGCATGTGTTCTCATTCATGTACAAGTTTATAACCTCCAAGTGTTTGACAAAATGCCTCAGTGATTGAATTATAGGCAATTGACTATTGCTATGCTTTCAAGATTAGCTATGTTTTATCTATTATGCTATCAAATTTTGAGGGTATTTACTACCTAAAATCTAGTTGTTTACTTAGTTGCAATAGTTATAGACTAGTCCCGATAAAGGTCAAGAACAAAAGTACTCAGATAATTACCAGAACTCAGTGAACTCAGTCCAGTACAGTTAGTCAATACAATCAATGTCAGTTTAGTCAAGCCTAGTATATTCTAGTGATCAGTTCAGTGTTGATTCAGTTGGGAGTAGGATTCAACACTGATCAAACCCAGGGATGTGGGCATTCCTGCCAACAGATGGTTTGACCCTTTGTGGTAGTCCCTGCATTATAGAACTATGTAGCCAGCATAAGGTAAGTCATCCTCCTACCAGACTAAGGTTGACGCAATCATAGATATACTTCATGAGTCTTCCTGCTAGATTAGGATTGACCGAACATGGTTAGTATCCCGTGGCAAGGTAATAGCACCCTTCCATCTGAGATCATAAGTGGGACCCCAAATCAATCTATATCTGGGTATGTCAATTAGATAAACACTTTCACAATTATAGTTTCAGTCTTAGTATTCAATAAAGAACTCAAATAGTTCTACAGAACCATGGCTATCAGTTATCGGTTAATTAACCAACAGAATTTAGCACTCAGTTTTAGTATAATATCAGATACACGATATATATCTATATATACAGTATAGCATGTTCAGTATGTTTAGTAGATATAGTTTGGCATGTACTCTCATCCAGTTACTTCATGATTTTATTCAGTTAGTTATTAGCTTATGCATATGAACTTATGTATATCAGCCTTACCTTAATTAGCATACCAGTACATTCGACATACTGACACATACTCTTTCTTTTCTCTATTATGTATCATATCATAGGTTTGGACACTTAGGTTCATGACCATACTTAGCAGCTCGGCTATCAACAACATTTATAGTGATGTAATACCCCAAAGTTTCTAAACTAATTTCATCCCAAGAATGTTAAGAACTAGCTTCAAAATTGAATATGTTTATTCCATAGGGAACTTTTAATATTTTCACTTTTTGTCATGTGGGAAATTAAATAAGCTTTCCATCGATAAAATATTTGCTTAAATCTAATAACCGAATAAAACCTTATGACTATTTCAAGTTACCATCATAAAATAATGCCATATTAGTCAGTGGCATGCCGTGCCACAAGAGAAAATGGCATTTGTCAAATTCTAGTAAGGGTGCACGATAATGGCGCGTCGTACCAAACTTCTAGGTTACAAATAAAGTGTAAATGTGATGGCTCTGCTTCGCACCATCCCCCAATTTCTCAGTTGTCAAATTTTTGTGACATGGCGTGGTAGCGCCGCATCACGCCAGGGGTCTAGGTTGGGAAATTTTCAAAAATTTAAAATACATGCTCACGATTAAAAGGGTTAATTTTCCACCCCTATTTAAACCTAATAACATGTGATTTAGCCATTATTCACCCAAAATATATTATTTCTCTCAAGTTTCTCTCAAGAACAAGCTAGTGTTTTCAGTTGAAGATTCAAATTCAATACTCGAATTCAACAGTCTCTCCTTCAATCTTTATAGAATCAAGAACTAAGGTATGCGTAGTGTTGATTTATGGATCCCTTTCATCCATAAAGCTCAATAACCCTATTTCAAATTACAAATCATGTTATTTATGTTGTGGGGTTGTAACCATGTTTACCATGTTATATTATTCCCAAGTTGGAATGTTTATTTGTTTTTCATGAAGTTACATTAGCAAGTGAGTGAAATCCATAAATTGATTATTAATAATATGTCAATTTGATGATTATGCCTATGCCCAAATGGTGCATGCAGGGTGTTTGATAATATGCCTAGAAGGATACAAATTATGCACTATAGCTAAATTGTGATCCAAATGACAATGTATGCTTTAATCTTATGTTCAAAATGACTTTCATGTTATTATTATGTATTGAAATTGTTGTTAGATTGCTCATGAGTTAGACTTATGAAATTATACTATGTATACATGCTATCTTATTCACGTACCAAGGTATGATAATCAAATGCCCATGAAATATCTCTAATTATTATGTTATGGATTGTTGATATTGGTCACATATTCAAGATTATTATGCCTTGTTAGTTTCCCTCTATCGAGTCCTGGGGGTAATTGTCCCTGATAAGTTAGCTGTATGCCTAGAGCTAGTGTCATTTTTTCATGATATCTTCAGTCAAGCCATGTTCTATTGAACTCACTCAATCATGTGACTCAGGAAAGCTCCCTAAATTCAATAATCTCAATAGTATTCTATTAGTTAAGGAAACTCCATGAATTTAGTCTAGTACAGTTCATTTAACCATGTTCAGTGTCTATTTAAATGGGAGTAGGAATTAGGACCGAGTGAACCCAAGGATGGGAACTCGCCTGTTATATAAGGGTGTGATTCTTAGAAACAATCTTTGCATTCTAGAAATATGTATCCAGTATAGGTTGAGACATCATAGCCTATTATATGAGGGTACATGATGATAGGCGAATTTACGTGCCTATATCAATATATTTTGCCTATATTTTAGCCTAGTTTTGAGAACTAATTATCTATTTCATACACTTTTAGTCCTTTTTCCTGTAAATGAGCTAACAAATATGATTAGGAAAGTTTCAGGTATAAATGATGCAAAATACAGCAATTTATGGCTTACTTGACGCAAAAGAAAGCTCACGAACGAAGTGGAAATGAGCTGGACGCCTAAAGGACTAAATCTGCTGCATGGAAAATCTGTCCCGGGCTAAAACAACATTTCTGAAGACTTTTGGGACTTACAGACACAAAGCTGGATTTTTACCAAGATACATTAACCTAGTATAATTAAGTTATGTGTTTTATTATTCTATTTGGATTATGATATTGGAACCTTACCCTAGTACATTTGGGTCAAGGATTTCATTAGTATATTAGGATTTGGTTATTTATTTCATTAGCTTAGTAGGAGTAGGATAGGAGTATTATAAATACCCTATCATGCTAGAGATTTTTATTCATTCAATACATTCTACACTTAAGACATCTTCTAACAATTAATTTTCTTCCATCCCTCTCATCTTCCACTACAAACACTTCTAATCTTTCCATTAATTCTATTCTTAAATTCCACAACAAGAGAATCGTTACTTGCTACGGAATCACAAAACCACACGCCAAACACCTACTATTCACGCCATCCACCATGCAAAACGTGATATCCTTCGCATTCATGGGTAACTAAACCTCTTAGTTGGGGTTATGGAAGCCGAATGAGTTACTATCTATTGCTATGAGCTTGTGAGTTCGAGACACGTATATTGCTTATATCATTATTCTCTTCATCTTAACCTACATTCTTTGCGGTTGCAAACGCAAGAATACGCCAGTCTAACATTTAACTTGTTCGAGAGAAAGGTTATTTGTCTGGAAAAGAGATAATGTCAAGGTAGTAGGACACCCTTTCCTATTAAAAAGCTAGTGCCGTAACTGGACTAACCTCTTGGAGAATTCATACCGTTAGACACACTTTAAGATCGAGAGAGTTAAAGTGAAATAGTCCTTGTTGAGGTCGAGAGACGCTTGGATTTACCATCGACTACAATTCTCTATAAGCAATTGCATGTCAAGACTCTACACACTCATAGCCAATAGAGACGTATACCTCAGAAGGTGGACATAATCCCAACGCTTCAATTCTCATTGTTTACAACCAACGTGATAATCTTTCTCTTTTTACTTTATTATTTTCAGCTTTTATTACATTACTTTGGTTACTTATTACAATCCCCCCTTCTTACGAGACTTGCACCAAAAGTTTAGAAATTTTACTTACTTGTTGGCCAAGCTATTCCCTGTGGGATCGACACCCAACACAGGTTGGGTTCTATATTTGCTAACGACCGCTTTACACTCCCACGAGAGCTGTAGATTGAGCGTTATCAAAAATTGGCGCCGTTGCCGGAGAATACGAGTGTCAATCAAGTTCGTGATAATTACTAGACCCTTTGGTCAAAGATTCTCGTACTTTTACGTTTAGTTTTTGTTTTTGTTTATTGCAGGTTTTTCTTTTAGTGCATGCCCCATACTAGAAGTTCTGGTCAACCGTTATTACCAATCAATCCTGAACCACAACGAATTAGAAGAATGGAAGCACAAACTGAAATCGACAGGATGGCTGCTCAACACGAGCAAGCAAGATTAGCTGCTCTTGCCGCTGCTCAAGTCCAACAACAAAACATTGATAATCCTGGGCGAGCAACAAACCCTGACGATGAGGATTTAGGTGATGACGAGTTACTAAACCCTAGGCGTGATGCTGAAATTATAACACCTGCCAATCGAAGAGGTCGACAAGCTTGGTATAGATATGATCGCCAACCTTTGCAACCAGCTTTCGACGACGATGATGATGATCTTGATGGTGTCGGAGCCACTGGAGCTATAATTCCACCACCATTAGCGCCCGGAGCCAAGTTCAACATCACAAGCACCATGATTCAGTTATTGCAACTCAAGGGATTATTTGGTGGACTAGCAGGCGACGATCCGAATATGCATCTCATCAACTTTATTTCTACATGCAAGTCTTTTGACAATCCTGGTGTTGGTCAGAATGCTATTCGATTACGTCTATTTCCATTGTCTCTGTCTGGGGAGGCAACACTATGGTTGAATGGGCTGACTCCTGATTCTATTACAAATTGGAGGCAATTGAGAGACGCTTTCCTAGAAAGATTCTTTCCGCCATCCAAGAGGGCTCAGTTAAGAGATGAAATCAGCAACTTTCGTCAGCTTCCCTCTGAAGCTCTTCACGAAACATGGGAGAGGTTCAAGACAAAGCTAACGAGATGCCCAAACCATCACATGACTAATGTTCACCTCATGGAGATCTTGTATAGAGCCTTGAATTCAGTAACTAAACCAGTGGTGGACAACGCAGCTGGAGGTTCTTTTATGGACCTTACCTTTGGTCAAGCAAGCAACATGCTAGATCGTATGACAAAACAAAGTAGAGCTTGGCATACCAGGGATTCTGAGGTAGCAAGCCCCACTTTATCTATTGGCATGTCTGCAGACCAAAGAAGAAGAGAAGAAGAACGTGATCAAGATATGGCGCACATGAAAACCCAAATGGATCTTCTTACAAAGCATCTATTAGGGAAGACTGAAAAAGTGAAAGCTATTGCGTCAAAAGGAAGAGACGAATCTGATTCGGAAGAGAAGGCCAACTACTTGAACAATCAGGGGGGTTTCCGAGGGAATACCCAAGGAAACCAAAGTCGGAACTATTATGATAAATCTGGAAGTAAAGACCAAGGTAGTTGGAAGAAAAATAATGAAAAGAGTGGTTTGTACGTTCCCCCTGGTAAACGTGACACCACCACATCTAATTCTATGGAAGACATGATGGATAAGTTATTGAAAGGAGTGGAAGCAACGAGCGCGGGAGTTAAGGAGGTAATTGACGATTTGGCCTCCATGAAGCAATTAGTTGATTCTCATTCCACTTCTATCAAGAAAATAGAGCAGCAATTAAGCCAACTTTCAGCAGCATTCAATCAAAGAAAGGCTGGCACCTTACCGAGCGATACAGTCCAAAACCCAAGGAATGATGGGTCATGCATGGCCATCACTACCAGGAGTGGTAAGGTGCTGGAAACTTCAGCAAAAGGCAAGCAAGTGTTTGACGTAGCAGCAGACATGGAAGCCACACATAGTGACGCCACTAGAGAAGATGCCGCAACATCTACTTCCAACGTCAAGGACGTTTCACCTAGTGACGTGCAGCCTGAAAAAAATGATAAACGGAAGCAAGAGGAGAAGAAATCCATGGAGAGAACACTTCCATACCCACCACCACCTTTTCCACAAAGATTGAAGAAGGTGGCCGATGACACTAAGTTCAGCAAATTTATGACCATGTTGAAGCAGCTGACTATTAATGTCCCATTGGTAGAGGCACTGGAACAAATGCCTGGGTATGCGAAGTTTATGAAAGATGTTTTGACTAAGAAGAGGGCAGCAAGCTATGAGCTGAAAGATGATGTGCATCATTGTAGTGCAATTGCTACTCGATCGATAGTTCAGAAGAAGGCCGACCCCGGAGCTTTCACTATTCCTTGCACCGTCGGATCTTTGGACTTTGCTAAAGCATTGTGTGACTTAGGAGCCAGCATCAACTTGATGCCATTATCAATTTACAAGAAGTTGGGGTTAGGAGATCCTACACCAACTAATATGAGGCTTGTTATGGCGGATAGGTCGGTAAAACGACCGGTTGGTATTCTATGCGATGTCTTGGTGAAGGTATCTTCATTCATATTTCTGGCAGACTTTGTCATCTTGGATTGTGAAGCAGATTCAGAGGTTCCCATAATCTTGGGATGCCCTTTCCTTGCTACGGGAAGTGTGCTCATAGACTTGAGAGCTAATGAGCTTTCATTCCGAATAAATGATGAAGTGGTGCGCTTTGATGTTTGCAAATCAATGACGCAACCTAAATATCTAAGTGTATTTTCTGTGGCTGATGTTGTCTTTGATGATGAGGATAAGTTACTTGCTGAAGAGCAAATTCTCGAAGATCCTTTGGAAGTTTTGCTCATGAAAGGAGAGAATGATGATGCTGAAATTTCTGAAGATGATATTTGTGCTCTATCGGGATTGGGAACATATCATTATACTCCCAAGAAGCTGGATCTTGATCTCAAGAATCGACCCACACCACCAGCTAAGCCATCTATTGAAGAACCACCCACGTTAGAATTGAAGGAGCTGCCAAGCCATTTGAAGTACGCATTCTTAGGAAGCGGAAACACTCTTCCAGTCATAGTGGCAGCCGATTTGGGTGAGCAACAAGTTGCAGCTCTTATTGCAATCTTACGCAAGTATATTAGAGCTATTGGATGGACCATTGCGGATATCATTGGTATTCCACCTGGGATTTGCACACATAAAATTCAGCTTCAAGAAAAGTGCACACCCACCATTGAACATCAAAGACGTCTAAACCCACCAATGCAAGAAGTGGTGAAAAAGGAGATTATCAAGTGGTTAGACGCTGGAGTCGTGTATCCTATTTCTGATAGCACATGGGTAAGCCCAGTACAATGTGTTCCCAAGAAAGGAGGTATGACGGTGGTTGCGAATGCAAAGAATGAGCTTATCCCACTCAGGCCCGTTACTGGATGGAGAGTATGCATGGACTACTGCAAGCTGAATTCTTGGACGCTCAAGGATCACTTCCCCATGCCATTTATGGACCAAATGCTAGATCGATTAGCGGGGAAAGGATGGTTTTGCTTTCTTGATGGTTATTCAGGTTATAATCAGATTTGTATTGCACCAGAAGACCAAGAGAAGACAACGTTTACATGCCCATATGGTACGTTTGCCTTCAAACGTATGCCATTCGGGTTATGTAATGCACCAGCCACCTTTCAGCGATGTATGATGTCTATTTTCTCTGATATGGTAGAAGAAACTTTGGAGGTATTTATGGATGACTTTTCAGTTGTTGGTGAGTCCTTTGACGCATGTTTGGTGAACTTGAGCATGGCATTACAAAGATGTGTAGAGTTCAACCTTGTGCTGAATTGGGAAAAGTGCCACTTCATGGTAAAAGAAGGAATCGTTCTTGGGCACAAGATCTTCGAAAGAGGAATAGAGGTTGATCGCGCCAAAATAGAGGTAATTGAGAAGCTACCACCTCCAATTTCGGTGAAGGGAGTTCGTAGTTTTCTTGGCCATGCTGGGTTTTATCGTAGATTCATCAAAGACTTCTCCAAAATTTCTAGTCCATTGTGCAAACTATTGGAGAAAGATGCAAAGTTTGACTTTAATGATGATTGCTTAAAGGAATTCGAATGCCTTAAAGAAAAACTCATTGAAGCCCCTATCATGGTAGCACCAGATTGGACGCTCCCGTTCGAAGTCATGTGTGATGCTAGTGGTGTAGCCGTTGGTGCTGTTCTTGGACAGAGAAAGGAGAAATTATTTCATCCTATCTACTATGCGAGTAAGGTCCTAAATGAAGCCCAAATGAACTACACTGTCACTGAACAAGAGCTCTTAGCGGTTGTGTATGCGTTTGAGAAGTTTCGTGCCTATCTATTGGGTACTAAGGTGATCGTTCATATAGACCATGCAGCTATAATGGCGTATTTGGGGCATGTCGATTAGATAAATACTTCCCATAATTTAAGATATAGAATCAGGATTGTTAGATACAGTTATTTAGTCTCAATAATAGAACTCGGATAGTTCTATAAAATTCAAGATAGTCAGATACAATCAACTCAGAATAGTATGGAACTCAGCTAGTTCCATCAGATTTGTGAATGTCAGATACAGTTAGTCATGTTATCAGTTATATCAGTCATCAGAACTCAGTCATTAGTCTGTTAGTTATCAGTAAATTCATGTTATCAAGATCTCGGATATAGTTTCAATGTATTCATGCATGTATTCTCACATTCATATTAGTCAGTTAGCCAGTATTGTTCATGCATATGAACCCCATGCATCCATCCTACCTCACATGCATAACATTACATTCTAAGTACACACACATTTGTGCTATGGTGTCTTATTCCATAGGTTTAGAGCACGAGCTCCAGAGCATCAGTAGCATTTTAGTCTCTACAGTCAGAGTTAGCAGTGAGTCCTCATCTTTCAAGGGCATGATCATTTTTTAATTATCTTATTAATTAATTTATTAGATGGAGTTAGCTGGTGACATGTCCCATCAACTCCTTATTCAAACAGTCATGTTTTAGAGGTTTTTCAAACTATAGTATATTTAGGCAGTTTTTTTTGGGTATTTATACCCCATCCCAGATGTTATGTCCTAGGTGATTTAGCAGTTTTGAACCTTATGGCCTTTTAGTTCATTTTTCCATATTTATACCGTATATTATGTAGTGTTGAGCTATTGATACCAGTCATGGATTAGCTTATGGTCCTTCAGGGGCATGATCACCGTGTAGCATTTTGGTTACTAGATTTGGGGTGTTAAACACTTGGAATTAGAGCCTAAGGTTTAATAGCATCCTAGAAAGTCTGAAAGCTGCATCTAGTAAAGTCTTGTACATGGGTATGTTGCGCACCACATTTATGTACAGGAGGCTATGAGATATTTTTGGAAAAGTTTCTCTTCTTTCTGTAATCATGTCATGCCAGTGAGCGTGATCTCAAGCTTGACTCTCAATCTAATACATTTCTCCCTTTCTTCTACAAAATATGCCTCCTAAAAGAAGGAACAAAAATTAGTTAGCCCCTCAGCCTGAAGATCCTTTGGGTAAACGTGTTTGTCATGTAGAGCTTTGACCTACATTCACTACTCTTGCTAACTCAATTGTTGCTCAGCATGAATGACCTACTGTTATTCTGTCTGACCCAGTGGCCAATTCAGCTGCAGCCAGGATTTTAGACTTTATCCAAATAAATCCTCTATCCTTTCTCAGGTCTAAGTCAGATAAGGACCCGTAGGAATTCATCGATCAGGTTCAGAAGGTTACTGACATTAAGAGGGTGTCAGCTATTGAGAGTGCTGATCTAGCTACATATTAGTTGAAGGATATTGGTAACACTTGGTACAAGTAGTGGAATTCAGGAAGGCTAGATGATGCATGGCCTATAGAGTGGGAGGAATTTTCACTATATTCTTAGATAGATTCTTTGCCTAAGAGCTGAGAGAGGCTAAGGTGTTAGAATTTATCAACCTCAGGCAGGGTAACATGACGGTGAAAGAGTATTCTCTTAAGTTTACTCAATTACCCAGATATGCTCCTCATTTGGTTGCATATAGCCGGGCCAAGATGAGTAAGTTTATTTCTAGGGTGAATAATAGTGTGGTCAATGAGTGTAGGTCTATGATGTTGAATAATGACATGACTTTAGCCAGGCTAATGACTCATTCTCAGTAGATAGAAGAGCAAAATGTTAAGATGAGGGAGAATCATAATAAGAGAGCAAAGACAAGTAGTTTCAACTTTGCTCAGCCCAAATCAGAAGGAGGAAACCATTCTTAGTTTTGTCCTAAGTCATTAGTTCTATCTCCTTCTTCAGCTAGTGATCCAACTCCTAAGTTCAAGGATAGTAGCAAAGATAGAGCGTCGGGATCTAAGTTTCAGGGCAGTGTTAGCAGTGCCTACACCTATCATCTTTTCTATACTTGTGGCAAGCACTATTAGAGTATTTGCAGAGCTGGCAGTGGTATTTTTTTTAGATGTGGCAAGCCAGGCCACAGAGTCAGCGACTATCCTCAGCCAGATCCTCAAAGTTAGAAAAACCATTCCCTAGCTCAGTTTGGTCACCTAAATTAGGAAGGTGCCACCTCCAGCACTACTAGTAGGCAACACCCAATGACTTTATGCTCTTTAGTCCCAGTAAGATCAGGAAAATTCTCCTAATGTGGTTACTGGTATATTATAGATCTTTTATGTGCATGTTTATGCTTTGTTAGATCCAGGTGCTTACTTGTCTTTTTTTACTCCCTATATAGTAGTTGGTTTTAGAATCAGTTCCAAAATTCTAGCAGAGCCCTTTTTAGTCATTGCCCCAGTGGGTAAAACCATCATAGCTTGGTAGGTATACAGAAACTGCCTGGTTATGATATTTCAGAAAGTCACTTCAACAGACTTAGTCAAATTAGAGATGACTGATTTTAATGTCATTCTCGACATGGATTAGCTTTATTCCTGCTATGCCACAGTCGACTGCAGGAACAAAATAGTCTAGTTTTAGTTTCCAAATGAACCTGTCCTAGAGTGGAAGGGTAGTGTATCCACTTTTAGAGGTCAATTTGTTTTCTACCTTCGTGCACGAAAAGTGATATCTAAGGGTTGTGTCTATCATCTTGTTCATGTTAAGGACACTAGTTTTGAAAATCCCAGCCTTGATTTCGTCCCAGTCATGAATGATTATTCAGATATCTTTCTCGTAGATCTTTCAAGAATTCCTCCCGAAAGGGAAATAGACTTCGGTATTGATCTTCTTCTAGATACGTAGCCTATATCTATTATTCCATATAAAATGGCACCTGCAAAACTCAAAGAACTGAAAGAAAAGTTGAAGGAACTCTTAGATAAGGTATTCATTAGACCCAGTATGTCCTCGTGGGGCACACCAGTCTTATTCTTGTGAATGAAAGATGGTTCTCTCAGAATGTGTATAGATTACCATCATCTCAACTCCAGGACGTCATCTATTTCTCTAAGATATACCTCAAACCCAGCTATCATCAACTTAGAGCCAGGGAATGTGATATTTCAAAAATAGTTTTGCATACTTGGTAGGTCACTTCAAATTTCTAGTCAAGTCTTTTGGTCTTACTAATGCCCCAGGAGCATTCATGGACTTGATAAACCGGGTGTTCAAGTAGTACTTGGACATGTTCATCATAGTCTTCATAGATGATATTATGCTCTATTCCCATAGTGAGCGTGATCATGCAGACCATCTCAGAATTGTACTTTAGACTCTAAAAAATTATCAGTTGTTCGCCAAATTTAGTAAGTGTGAGTCTTGTCTAAGGTTAGTAACATTACTTGGACTTATCATTTATGGTGATGGCATAGAGTAGATCCCCAAAAGACTGAAGTAGTAAGAAACATACCTGTTTCTCCATCAGATATCAGGAGTTTCTTGGGTCTAGCTGGCTATTACAGATGGTTTATTGAGGGAATTTCTTCTATTTCTTCCCCTATGTACATATTGACTTAGCAAAAAGTCATGTTTCAGTGGTCAGATCCTTGTGAGAAGAGTTTTCAGGAGTTTAAGACTCAACTTACCTCAACTTCAGTTTTAGTTCTTCCAGATGGTCCAGATGGGTCTGTCGTTTATTGTCATTCATCCAAAGTAGTTTTGGGTTGTTTCCTCATACAACATGGTAAGGTCATAGCCTACACCTACAGACAACTTAAACCCCAAGAAAAGAATTATCCTACTCATGATCTCGAGTTAGCCGCCATAGTTTTTGCATTAAAGATTTGGAGGCAGTATTTATACACAGTTCATGTAGATGTGCTCACAGATCATAAGAGTTTTTAGTATGTGTTTCTTAGAAAAATCTCAATATTTCTCAGAGAAAGTGGTTAGAGCTCTTAAAAGATTATGACATGAGTGTCCTTTATCATCCGGGCTAGGCCAATGTAGTGGCAAACACTCTCAATAGACTGTCTATGGGTAGTATTATGCATGTTGAGGACAGTAAGAAGAAACTATCTCAGGAAGTCCATCAGTTTGCCAGACTAGGCATTCACTTGGTTGATATAAAAGAGGGTGATATATGGGTTCAGATTAGTTCAGAATCATCTTTAGTTTCTGAGGTAAAATAAAAGCAAGATAGAAATCCCAGTCTAGTCAAGTTGAAGGAGTTAGTCAAGGATCAGAAAGTAGACGTTTTCTCCCAAGGGGGAGATGGTGTATTGCGTTGTCAGGATTGTCTCTGTGTTCTAGGTGTAGATGACTTAAGGCAGCGAATTCTTGCAGAAGCGCATGGTGCGCGCTACTAAATTCACATAGGGGCCACAAAGAAGTACCGCGACTTGTGGGAGATCTATTGGTGGAGTTGGATGAAAAGAGATGTTACAGAGTTTGTAGCTAAGTGCTCTACATGTCAGTAGGTTCATATAGAGCATTAGAAGCATAGTGGTTCCATGCAGGAGTTCAGTATTGCTACTTGGAAGTGGGAAGAAGTGAACATGGAATTTGTGATGGGTTTTCCTCGTACTCGTCATTAGCATGATTTAGTTTGTTTCATTGTCGATAGAATGACCAAATCATCTTATTTTCTTCAAGTCCATACCTCTTATTCAGCTGGGCATTATGCCAAACTTTACATCAGAGATTTGGTTATATTGTATGGTGTTCCGTTATCTATTATCTTAGATAGAGGTACCCAGTTCACCTCTCATTTCTGGAAAGCGTTCCAAAAGGGTCTTGGTACTTGATTTTATGTCAGTACAACCTTCTATCCCCAAACAGAAAGGACTATTTAGACCCTAGTAGATATGCTAAAGGAATGTGCAATTAATTTCAAGGGTAGTTAGGATGACCACTTGCCTTTGATTGAGTTTGCATAAAACAATAGCTATCATTCCAGTATTAAGATGGTTTCGTTCAAGGCCCTCTATGGTAGGAGGTGCAGATCTCAATTTGGTTGGTTTGAAGTTAGTGAGGCATCAGTTATAGGGCCTGACTTAGTACTGATGCCCTAGAAAAAGTACAGTTGATCAGAGAAAGACTTCGGCCTATCCAAAACCGACAAAAGTCTTATGCAGATATTTGTAGAAAGGATCTCGAGTTCGAGATTGGTGACTATGTCTATCTAAATATCTCTCCCATAAAGGGAGTGAAGAGGTTTTGCAAGAAGGGAAAGCTCAGTTCCAGATATGTTGGTCCCTTCAAAATTCTCAGTCGCTTCGTCAGTGTAGCTTATGATCTTGAATTGAATTCAGATCTAGCCTAAGTTTATCCAGTCTTCCATGTCTCTTTGCTCAAGAAAGGAATAGGTGACCCAACAGTTGTATTTCCCATTCAGAGCATAGATGTTCAGAACAACCTCTCTTATGAAGAGATTCCAGTTGAAATTCTAGATTATCAGACTCGTAGATTGAGGAATAAAGAAGTCCCTCTAGTCAAAGTTCTTTTGCAGAATCAGTCCGCTGAGGGAGATACTTGGGAAGCAAAAGGAGACATCCAAATCAAGTATCCGCACATCTTCTCCGCCAACTCAGATCTAGCGCAAGGTAATAGTCCTCCTTAAGCTTTTTTGTTTTTATGTACATATTTTAGTTACGACGTGGTATCAATCTCATGTTCTAAATTCCATTTTTAAACTCAGTACTAAGTACCATTGAATATTCAGTCATATGTTCATGCATCGAATTAGTCATGTGTTCATTCATCAGACATGCATTATCCTTGTGAGAAACTTAGTTATCAAAAATATCAGTCATGTGTTCATGAGTCAGTTAAGTCATGAAATCATGCATCAGATATGCATGCTCAATGTAAATCTCAGAAATGTCAATCATGTTTCAGTTGTTCATGTCTAGTATATACTTTAGCTCATCGTTTCTCCCATCTCAGTCAGCCTCATTTGAGGACGAATGTTCCCAAGGGGGAGATATTGTAATACCCTAAAGTTTCCTAACTAATTCTGTCCCAAGAATGTCATAAATTATCTTCTAAATTGAATGATATTTATTCCATGGGGAGTTTTTATGATTTTTAATTTTGTTATGTGGACAATTCAATAAGCTTTCCATCGATATAAGATTAGCCTAAATCCGATAACCGGGTAAGAAGTTATGACTATTTAAAATTACCATCATAAAAAACACCATATTAGTCAATGGCGCGCCGCGCCACAAGAGAAAATGGCATTTGTCAAATTCTAATAGGGGTCCACAATAGTGGCTCGTCGCGCCAAAATTCCAAGTCGTAAATGAAGTGGCAACGCGATGGGTCCGCATCGCACCATCCCCCAATTTCCCAGTTGTCAAATTTCAGTGATACAGTGCTATAGTGCCACATCACACTAGGGGTTCAGGTTGGGAAATTTTCACAAATTTAAAAGATGTGTCCAGGGTTAGAAAAGTCAACCCCCCTATTTAAACCCAATAACACGTGATTTAACCATTCTTCACCCAAAATTTATTATTTCTCTCAGGTTTCTCTCAAGAACAAGCTAAGGTTTTCAATTGAGGATTCAAATTCAATACTCAAATTCAAGAGTCTCTCCATCAATCTTCATAGAATCAAGAACTAAGGTATGCATAGTCTTTATTTATGGATCCTTTTCATCCATAAAGCTCAAGAACCCTATTTCAAATTATAAATCATGATATTTATGTTGTGGGTTGGTTGTAACCATGTTTACCTTGTTATATGATTCCCAAGTTGGAATGTTCATATGTTTTTCATTAACCTACATTAGCAAGTGAGTGAAATCCATAAATTGATTATTTATAATGTGTCAATTTGATGATTGTGCCTATGCCCGAAAGGTGTATGCAGGGTGTTTGATAAAATGCCTAGGAGGATAAAAATTATGCACTATAGCTAAATTGTGATCCAAATGACAATGTATGCTTTAACCTTATGTTCAAAATGACTTTCATGTTATTCTTACGTATTGAAATTGTTGTTGGATTGTTCATGAGTTAGCATTATGAAATTATGCTATGTATACATGCTATCTTATTCACGTACCAAGCTATAAAAATCAAGAATGTCATGCCTTGTCAGTTTCTCTCTATCGAGTCCTGGGGGAACTTGTACCCGACATTTTAGTTGTATGCCTAAAGCCAGTGTCATGTTTCCACAATATCCTTAGTCAAGCCATGGTCCGTAGAACTCAGTCAGTCATGTGACTCAGGAAAGATCTGTAATTCAATAATCTCAATAGTATTATATTAGTTAACGGAACTCCATGAATTCAGTCTAGTCCTGTTCAGTTAATCATTTTTAGTGTCTATTCATATGGGAGTAGGAATTAGCAACGAGTGAACCTAAGGATGGGAACTCACCTGTTATATGAGGATGCGATTTTAGAAGAAATCTTTGTGTTCCAGAACTACATAGACAACGTAGATTGAGAAATAATAGCCTGTTATATGAGGGTAGATGAGGTGGCTTAACCTGTTATATAAGGGTTCCCACCATTCTCACTAGAGTTACCTATTATACGATGGTTACTCACAGATTGTCCTTACTAGTGGTGCGGTATTCACACCCTTCCAATTTGGGCTACAGATTGGACCACAACTAAAACAAAATGGCGTATTAGGGGCATGGCGGTTAGATGACAACTTTCCACAATTTCAGATATAGAATCAGGACTATCAAATATAATCATTCAGTCTCAGTAATTGAACTCAGATAGTTTTATAGAATTCAGGGCTGTCAAATACAGTCAACTCAAAACAATATAGAACTCAGCTAGTTCCATCAGATTTAGGACAATCAGATACAGTCACTCATGTTATTAGTTATATCAGTTATCAGAACTCAGTAATTTGTCATGTTAGTTATCAGTAAATTCTTGTTATCATGATCTCAAATATAGTTCCTATGTATTCATGCATGTATTCTTATGTTCATATTAGTCTTTAGCCATATTGTTCATGCATATGAACCCCATGCATCCAGCCTACCTCATATGCATACCAGTACATTCAAAGTACTGACGTATTTGTGCTATGGTATTTTATACCATAGGTTCAGAAGCACAAACTCCAGAGCATCAGTAATATTTTAGTCTCAGCAGTCAGAGTTAGCAGTGAGTCCTCATATTTTGAGGACATGATCATTTATTCATTATCTCATTAATTAATTTATTAGTTGGAGTTAGTTGGGGACATGTCCTATCAACTCCTTATTCAGATAGTCATATTTTAGAGGCTTTTCAGACTACTGTATATTTAGATAGTTTTGTTTTGGGTATTTATACCCCATGCCATATGTTATGTCCTATGGTGATTTATCAGTTTTGAACCTTATGTCCTTTCAGTTCATCTTTTCACATTTATACAGTATATTATGCAGTGTTCAGGTACAGATATCAGTCATGGGTTAGCTTATGGTCCTTCGGGGTCATGAGCACTGTGTAGCATTCCGGGTACCAAATTCGGGGCGTTACAAGTGCTGGGTCCTTATAATTTGAGGGTAGAGTTTACTTATTTCAGTGTTTCAGAAGATTGGTGTTATTTTAGTTAGAGTTAGTTGGGGATTTGTCCTATCAACTCCATATTCAAACAGTTAGAGGCTTTCAAACTAGCATAGACAGTTTTTCAATTTTCATATTTTATTATCAGTTATACTCAATTACTATTATTTCAGTCTTTAGAGAACCTTATGGCATTTTAAGATTTCTTATGCATATATATTTAAGTATTGTATTCAGTACTCATAGCAGGTACCATGCATGGGTTAACTTGTAGTCTTTCGGGGTTGTAAGCATCGTGTGACGCCTAGGGTACAGTCTCGAGGTGTTACATTAGTAAAGACATATACTAATACAAAAAGATAAAAAAATATAGGTATGAAATGTCAAATTGGAAATTCAACCATAACATAAATACAATAAAGTAAGTACAATGTATAAAAATAAGAAGATGATGATGATGATGATGATTCACGAGGTTTTCGCACAACTTCCATATACACCCACGAAGGAAAGTGTCCCGATGTAGGACCCATAGGGTTTCATAAAATCATATACAATCCATATATCCATAACTTATCCCCGGCACACCCTCGAGGAGGGTTTTATAAGTAGCCACAATATCTCCTTCACGACATCACTCAGGAAGGGTTTTATAAAAGGTGTTGCTAGTGTTTCTCAAAAGTTGAAATGGTGGTACCAATGTTTCATAAATGAGTATGATATGAGAATTTAATTATCATAACCAATCATATGATGTATTTCCACAACCAATCACATTATGTATTTCCACATCCAACCACAATGATATATTTTCACAACCATATGAGCCAATATCCACTCATAATTTTCAACCATCCTTGAATTTCCATATGTTTTATATGCCAATAAGTATGAATATATCACAATACACAAATGGTACCACAACATACCTTTTAATCAACAAGATACAATTATTAACATGATTATAAGGCTATCAGTATCACAAAAGACCCCACATGGTCACACATATCATATAATGTCTCAAAACCAATAATTATACCACATATAGACCCCCACAAGGGCACAACACATTAATATAGTCAAATTGATGATCAGTTCCTATCCCCTTAATATGCATTTTGTACCAATATTTACTACCCAACCTAGTCTGAAGGAGTTACGCCATAACCTACTTCAGATGCCGAAATCGGTCCACAACACTTCACATTGCGACCCTACTTCTCACAAATAATTCCAAAATTAATTAAAATTATGAAATATAGAATATACGCATCAAAACAAAGATAAAGATACCCATATTGCCTACTTTTGATTTGGGATCAAAATAGACCCCTGAAATGGGTCTTTAGAAAAGAATAGAAAAATTGTAAATTTATTTCAAAAATATGTTTTCCATGATTCTAGGAATCTACAACTGAACACTCAAGTCAAATCAAGTTAAAAATGAGGTTAAATTGAAGAAAACTATTTTCCAACTTTACCGGGTAAAGCCTCTGAAATCCATCTTAAAACCAAGTATCAAAGACGTTTGAAGACTAAGTTGAGGAAAAATAAGCAACTTTTAGATTAGGAACATTATTCAAGTGAAAAGGAGTGAAATTGAGGTTTAAAATCAAGAGGAGAAAGGCCTAAAATTCACTTCAACTATGTGAAATGGTACAAAAATATCCTTCGTTTCCCTTTTGGGCCTAAAATACCCTTCATGTCTTCCTATTGGGCCTAAAACTCCCTTTCCATCTATCTATTGGGGCTATATTTCCCTTTTATTTAATGGATTAATTTAGAATGACTAAAAATTGATATTGTGCACTATTTATTTTTCTATTGGATAAATAACTAGCCATCTAATTTTAATGATTTGTTTTATTCAAATTCAAAAAAATGATGTCACTGATTTTATATGAGATTATATATTAATTATATTCAAGTTAAAAATATTAAAAAATATGCATGACATATATAGAAATATGTAATATAAATTAACTAAATATGATAATTTTAAATGATGGTTTAGATCCTTTCTTATATATTTTTCGGGTAATATTCTGATACCTCATTTGATTAAAATTTTTATATAATAATTTATTTAACCTTAGAACAGAATAAAGATTTAAAAATAAATTCATTTCTAATATCATTATCCTTGATATATATTATTTTAATTTTCTTATATATATTTTTTTAAAAATATTTCTTGGTAAGTCTCTAAATAAAAAAATTCTTACGTTCCGAGAAAAAATTTCTGTTAAAATTATAATAATAAAATTTTCAAGTATCCATATTTCCAAGTAAATCACAAAAGAAATCTCCAACTAAATTCACAGCAACAAAATATCCAATTAATTCTCAAAGTAAGAAAGTTTCTAAGGAAATTCTCAACAAATAAATCCCAACAAATTTCATTGAACTTAAATCCCCCGATAATACTACATATAAAAATGAAAAATTGATATATAAAATAAAAGGACAAATAGCCCCAATAGGTAGACATGAAAGGTGTTTTAGGCCCAATAGGTAAATAAGAAGGGCATTTTAGGCCCAATAGATAGACCGAGGGAACTTCAGCACCATTGCACATAGTTGAAGGGCATTTTAAACCCTTTTCTGAAAATCAAGCCCTAAGGTTTTTGGGGTTTAAACAATTAATCAAGAATTTAAACTAAGAAAAGGGTGTATCTTTATCTTAAATACGTAAGATAGTCAAGAAATAGATGTTAATATAGCATCCCAAGCACCCACAAACTTCACTTTTAAGATCTTACACTATTTTAGGGTTTAGTTCTCAAAAGACAAGGTTAAAAATACCAAAATCATGTAAAAAGACACAATTTATTCCTAGTCCAGGTCCTCGGTTGTTGCTATCGCGACTCGGGTTGTGCGATCACAGAATCCTTGGCTTGGATAGGCCAGTCAAAGTTGCATTATGCCCATGATGATCTAACAGTCGCGACCGCTGTCAGGTCTGACAATAACCGGAACCAGATATCAGATGAAACTTGGAAATTTTCAAGTTACCACCAAGGTATCGGGATTCATTCGGAATTCGATATACGCAAACTAACTATGTAACCACACTAAATTCGATGCTCCAAAATCAGCGGCAATATCATATTTTTAAAATGACATCATTTTCACAAAGTTGACCCCCAAAATCCAAAAGAACAATTTCCAAATCGAGGGTCAAAATAAAATTTAAAAGTTGTAAAACCATACAAAATATATTACCACAAAAAAAGCAACGTATTGGATCTTCTGGCTCAGTCCGTTTAGCCATCCGTTGCACGGATCCAAAGATAGCCACAGAATTCCATTATAAGGCTCTCAAAGCCTCCAAAAACCATAGCATAGGACAAAAGGCACCAAAATGCATCTAGAATCATGCCAATCTCCCCTACACCCCAGAAATACCATAATGCAATTATGGAGAGGAGTAAAATTGTCAAACACACAAAAACACATTTTTCACATATAATATTAAATTTACAAGTCATTATAGAAAGCCAACCATGATAATAAAAGATGTATATATATACAAATGAAAGATAGAGAATTAAAAACAGATATCAATGACATACGAATACAGTCCACAAAAGACTCTAATCTAAGAATACTAACTAAGTCGGGACATTATCAATAAGTTCTAGAAAAAAATAAAGGATAACAAAGAGAATGACTGGGCCTTCCAAAAAATGGAGGCTCACCACTTCACAACTGATCAATAAGGGTACCAAACCACCTAACACTACACAGGATTACCCAAAAATTCCTTGAAACTAACATCATGAAATGATGTAGTATTTGGGGATATCAGTATGGCGAGTACTGTCATGCAATCTAAGGAAAGGGATAAAATATTGCATTTATGAAAAATCAAGTAATAAATCACACACACAACAATTATAAGTATATATAGGATGTCGGGTAGGGACAAGGGACATAAAACATAATCGTTTAAAACATTAGACTGAATTGTGTAGCGCATACCTACTTTCCAATCACCCATAAGCTATATGGGTCAGACTTCCCCTGCCGAAAAGGCTCGAATCCATGGTAGCCTCATGTATCAAAGAATGGATAAAGACAACAGGAAGATATCCATCCAAAATATAATGTATGCATTAGACACAATGGTCATAGACCCCCAACATCTACAAACATGATTTCCAGTGTTGGTCCCCCTAGGACTACACCTTCTCGGTAAGCTACACAATTCCCACTAAGATCAAACTATAACAATTTGCACATAGACCAACCATTAAATATAGAGTTTTTTACTAAGATACTTTCTAAATTGGTATATTCATACCAATAGGCTTGAAATCTATTCCATTTATGCCAAATCATAACCATAATCCATTTAACCATTTAGACTCCAAATTCCATTTCAAAATCCAAATCCATAACCACCAAGGGCATTCCAAAGCCTTTTTATCCTTTTTACCATTTAATCCAATGAAACATTCTTTCAAAAGATGAGTTTGATTATGTAAAATCCATATTCAAAATCGAGATAATAATATGAGTTGAGGGTTATACCATTGCGATGCCAAATTTTGTCAATTTTGTGAAACCAAGTACCAAATTCCATCATTTTCACAAGCTACAACTTCCATTCACAATTAACCATTATAACAATGCACTAATTTAGTTAAAATACATTGCTTAAAACATGAGTAAACCATTTTAAACAAGATATAACAATGCAAGATTAGCACAATCCAAAGACCCTCAACCCTAGTTCAAACCCATTATTCAAAACATATAAATATTGAATAAATTGATGCAATAATATAAAATTAAAGTTAGGGAGTATACAACATACTTGGAATATAGATGAATTTGGAGGAATTGAAGTTTTGAGCCTAGAGATTGAAATCCTAAAGAAACCCCTTGTGGTTTCTTAATTTGGGAGTTAAATAGGAGAAGAGCAATGTATGATCTTTATAACTGATGAATAAGGGGTTAATAGGGTGTTTTAAGTTTTCTAAGGGGGAAATGGACCAAAAATCCCCCACCCCAATTGAAAAATATAAAGCTGGTAAAAATTTGCCCAGTAGCATGGCGTAATGCTATCACGTAACTGGCCATCGTTCCACGCTCCTATTGTGGAGTCTCACTGATTTGGGGCCCTAAAATGACCACAAACCCCCTTCAAAAATTCTGAAACTTACCCAATTTATCTTGTTAACATCCTTTATCATGATTCAAGTTAAAAATTTATATGACATACGTTAAATGGTCCAAAATAAAATATTTGCAAATTTCTAAGGTCTTATACCTAGAGTTTTTCAAATTCCATCTAAATTTTTTTTCCTCTCTGTAGTATACCTAATTGGAATCTAATTACAATAATGCAACTTTTGAAGGACTATTACTACACCCAACCCTCATATTGACGATTCCCAAAATGTTCGGGTAGAGACCGCTATATGAGGGGTTGAGTACTATAGGATTCTACCATAAGAGGGGAATCATGATTAAGCACTTGGCTAAGGAAACACCCAACTTCGGCAATCCGTTATGGGCCTTTGTATGGGAGATGTTGATAGAGTTTATCCCTTCTTGAAATCTAGAGATAGTTCAAGATTACTATGCCATATTCCCGATTGTGGACTAGTACTTGCCTCAACCTACCCTTCTGTATTATAGGGAAGAACATTCTGATGGATGCTTAAATCATCAATTAAAAGTTTGAGGTAACAAAGCCCTCTAATGTTGCCTTTGCGATTAAGGTTGACGAGGCCAAATTATAGTGGTTTGCATAGACCTTGGTGTTAAGAGTCAGGAGAACAAGGTTTGGTGGATGAGTGTTGGGAAAACAAAAATCCCTTTTGTCATAGCAGAGGTTGGAGGTGGCTTTTTTGGGAAGTATTATAAATGTGAGCTTCCATCGAGCTGTGGTAATCGCTATTCTCTATCTGGGATAATGATGAATGTGGTGATGCAATTCATCAACGAGTGAAAGTACTTCTACAAGAATGATGGCCATTGAGGGATTTTTTCTTCTCCTTCTTGATGATGGAGATGTGTTAAAGGGTACATGTGACAAAGGAGGGAGGTGAATCTTTGGAGGTGCGTGATATACCCTTCATCTGTAACGCCCCAAAATCAGGTCCCAAAATGTCACATGGTGCTTAGGATCACAAGTGACCCTAAGCTAACCCTTCTACTGGCATAACTTATCAGGAACTGAAGAAAAAGTATAAATCTATACAAATCTGCAGAAAATAACTCTTTTTTGAATATGATAGGTACAAAACTAAATTTATAAGATTACAAATCTGCTTTTACAACCAAAACTAAAATAGAATACATCAACTTTTACTTTCTGTCTATGAAACTTCTACTAGTACTGATTGTAGGTAGCTGGGTCATGACTCCCGACTACCCCAACTCAATACGGCTGGATAAAGAAAATACAACACTTCTCGAACTGTATAGCTAACTCAATCCCTTGAATCAAAAGGTTTCATCACCTGCTGACTGGACGCCACGAACTGACTAGATCTAAAGATGAACACTATACCTTGTTCCTACATTCAAAGAAAATATAGCCCATATATGAATATGTGGGTCAGTACCATGGAATCGTACCGAGCATATGGGGGTGCAAAGCATATATAAAATAATATCTTAATATCATCACAGTTTATAAAATTATGTATGCTGATATAAATGAATCACTTAGCTCGAATTAAAATCATCATAATCATAAAAGAGTAAAATATATCGGGTGAAACATGTGAATAATCATAATAAATCTCAATTCACTTCCATCTCGATTCCAAATCATCAAAGCAATCAAATCTCATAACAATTCTCTTTGGAATATATGTTCATTAAATCTTTCAAAAGCAACCACTTTTTCAAACTCAGTCTTTCAAACAAATATGTTTTCATCTTAGATAAAAGAATAAGAATTTTCATATTAGATAGGAGAATACACGCACACATTGGGAGTCTCCTACAATCGACATAAACCATGTGAGCTACATGGAGTCCAACGTCCAACCCATGTTGGGGAGAGCTGTCCTATCCTTGCCATCGGAGTACGACCTTAATCATTCTTTTCACTAATGATCATTATATTAATTAGCCTTAGACTCACATCCTACAGGGGCACGTAGTTATAGGGAAGTACGAATCACAGCTATACATCTCACTCGGTTCTAAAGACTACTCCCGGACTTAGCTCAGATCTTTTCAAAAGAAAATCTACAACAACACAATTCAACAATTCATAATGGGAGCCATCATGCTACCTCTCTATCATAATCAATCAAAATGTATATTTCTTTTCTCATTCGAGTTCAAAAATAACTCTTTCAAGACAAAAAGGTCAAATCAATCCAATCTCAAAGCGTATATAACACATTACTTCAACAAAATATAAATTCAAATCGGGTTAAACAACCCATATATCAATACTTGATCAAAACATTTCAAGATTCATACTTTATATATCAAACATGTATGATTCATACGAAAATCTTGAAATTTATCTTTAATCATGAATATTCACATCAACGCTCATGAAATTCATCTTCAAAATATCAAAAATATTATAACTTCTTCAACAAGAATATAAATTTCAAATTTCCAACTCAAATTCATAAGTAGAGCATGTAAAATCATATATCTTTGTAAAATAATACAAAATTTTGGCACAAGAACGAAAGGGTGTTCTCGTTGAAAACCCCACATACCTTAAACTTGAATCTTTGAATGAACTCTTGACCTTGGGACTCTATTCATGAAAGTAATGAGTGTTTCTTATAGCCCCCGGAATGGGGATTCCAAATCTCGAAGAATTATTCAAAACTCATGGTGGAATCTTGAGATATTTGAATTTTTAGGTTGAAACCCTAATAAATGTTCTTGGTGATTTTGAGAGAAAGTAAACTTATTTTGGTGTTATGGGAGTTTAATCCCATGTAATAGACATATATAGGGGTGTTTTTGGCAATTGAAAGTGAGGTATACGGCACATAACCCATGCCAGACCTTAAGGTGTGTGTCCCACACCTTATGACAGACATTTAAGTGTGTCTCGCACTCCCAATCGCACATATTTGATTGGGCGGCGCATTGCCCATCGCACACCCTTACTTCCTCTCATGAAAATAGGCATAACTCTTCGCTCGGGTATCGGATTTTTGAGAAATTGGTATCGTTGGAAAGATAATTCAATTATGTAAAATTTGATAGGTCTTGGGCTGAAAAATTCCATTTATATTAATAGATATACAAGTTTTAAGTTTACCCTTATAGAATCTAATGTCAAATTTTAGATGAATCAATTGGTCTTAGCTCAACTTTGTTCTAGGTCATTGTTATGAACATTTTTCACCTCTAAACTACTCCATAGACTAGGATAATGATCATGCAACTTGTGTTAATGTGAGAATCACTTGGATTAGAGCTTAGACGCGCAGGAATGACGGTTAGAATTCTAGCACAAAAATATGGGGTATTAGATTATCTCCCCCTTGGGAACATTCGTCCTCGAATGCAGATAATTAACCTAAAACATAGAGGAATATTAGTCTTCAAGCTATCATGTATAATTGATAGAAATGAATCACTGGATCTTAAGATTAATGATCTACTGAACTGGTCTGCTAGTGCATGAATCCTCAAGAAAAATAACTATATAGATAAGATAAAATGAGAGTGTCAACTTATGAGTAACCATTACTTTGCACTGGATCTGATATCATGAGAAAGGATGAGAGGTTTAAGACATGAAAACTCGGGGTATTACAACATCCCCCTCTTGGGATCGTTCATCCCTGAATGATAATAATTTGATGAAAATACTAGGAAGAGACAGTGATACTACATCGGATACTTACGAACTGAATCAGGACTTAGTATCTGAAACTGAAACTGATGCATGAACTGAGCTGAATTCATAATTTAATTGGACACAAACACATTGCCTCTTGGAATGTACATACGTATAATACTGTGGATAGTAAGACTAGCTAGAAAATTAAGAATTTATAGGAGCTTATCTCTTTTCTTGCTAAACTAGCATACAGGCTATATGGACTAGATCATACTGACTACTCATACTCAAATGGAGTATTTCTTTAGCACTTTTCTACGAAATTCTATTGACATTAAGAAGTAAGGAATTTTGGGCGTGCTCTGAACAAGACATTTGACTAAGGAATTACAACATTGATATAACTCTATAGCATGGAATATAATTATATAACTCATAAACTAGGATAGGATTGTTAGGCCGTAGGCAATGCAACTTCTTACTTTCAAGCTTAGCATCACTTCTCAAATGCTCTCTCAACTATACTATTCCCCTTAAATACCATACTCATTTGATTCAACTTATAATTCTCATATTGGCACTACAAAATCTTTCTACTAAGGTCTAAACTAAACTAAGTTCTCTCACCATGATCAAGCCTAACACTAAATCACAAGAGACAACATGCCAAACCATAATACTTATCTAAACCACAAGGTTCAATATTCTATATCTTCTTAGAGCTCACACCCTAAGCATAATATGCCTTACCACTTTAATGACTAATTTAAAACTTTTGATATGGATTCACTAGTGCATATTGCATTCATCATCTTACACCCAACATGACATTCAAGCCTATAATTAAAACCACATAGAACTTTAAGGCAAATACCCCTAAAGGCATACTTTATATATTCTCTAAAGTTTTATCAACAACATTTTTCTTGCACTATTCTTAAAAATATACACACAATTTCTAACTAACCATGACATGTATCAAAGACTGGGCCTCAATCTTACTTCACACTTTAAACTTAGATAGAAAAGCATAAATCATCTCTCTTAATGAGGGTCATCAACTCTCTCACATCTAAGCCATTAATAATCCACTATCATCACCACTATCTTAAGATAGGAAGAGGTCACCGAAGGGCTAACACATATGAACCAGAAGCACGAAAACTACAATACATAACATTAACACTTATCTTTGTCCCGAGGAATAAAATATCAAAGGCATGGATTCATTAAAGAAATCTAAGCTGAGGACATGCATGATATAATGTGAACTTTAGTAGTATCATGGGTTTAAAAACTGGTCATACTCTGAAACATTCATACTTATCATGAGCTATTCAACATAAGACTGGAGTTCATACATTCATAAGAGATAACTCAAATCACAGAGTGAAGCTGTTACATGATTGCTAGAAGATAAAAATGGGCTTGACCATGCATGATGGGTATAAGCATAGCCTTGTGGCATGGATTTGTCACGCAAGTGATGGATTTGGTGTTGTAATGACTGAAATCCAAGGAATACTCTTGAGTAAGAAGGGATCACTATCTCATCATAACTCATTATTGACATGTATGACAATCTAATTCTCAAAACTCGGTTTGGTTCTTCACTAACCATCTCCCTCTTAGGTCAAAGCTGGTATTCTAAGTATGATGGTCTACTCCATATCCTCGAGATTAATCCATAATTTCATCATTCTATTATCTACATATAAATGCTAAACTCAAAAGAATAAACTAATTTCGAACTTACCGACTTCATTCTTGAACAACCTATCCATATGTCATCCTTAAGTGTCTAGCTTCAATAATCATCATCAAAGACTTACACTTTCATTTGAAACCATACCTACATCTCTAATCACATAATCATAACCTACCAAGATCACACCTCTATTCTTATATTTTTTTTTCAAACCATGAGAATAATAATCATACTAAAAAGGCTCAACATCTTCAATCATAACTCCTTAACTTAGCTATCAAGAACATCATAAATTATCTAACTAGCCTTTTTCCACCTAGAAACTCAACATTACTACTAACCCCACAATATGCAATAATCCTCGAAAAATAATGCAACCCCATAGCACCTTGGGCATACCTCTACACCATACTTAATTACGAACACATGATCTTACACTCTTGCATACACTGTTCAGGCCTACTAGATCACCTCTATATAACTAACATCAATAACCGAACCATCAACTGTTCAAACTTAATGTCTAGAGCTAAACATGATTTACAACCCAATCTCACACACAATTTTCACTTCAAAACTATAAAACATAGCATTAAGAAAAACTAGTACACAATGACAATCGATTATAGTCATATGGCCTATCTTTTTCATAATATGTTAACACATCCTTCTTCTTCACATCATTACTATTTACCCATCTTCACACCTAAATTACTTTCATAGCTCTATAAATTTCAACTAAACTTTCTCTTGGAATCTCAGGAAAGCCTAAATTAACAATACTCAACCACGAAGTACTTCCATCAAAACCTATACTTTTCTAGCACAACAAATACCATCAATAACTCTTTTGATACTTCAAGCAAACAACAATCCACCTTAACTAATAATCTCCTTCTCTAACTTTACTAAACTAACAAACAAGGGTATATCACTTCATTACTAATTCAATCATAAGCAAAAATTCAGCTATACATATTCAATAAATTGCCCTTACCACCATTCTTGCCACTACACTTCTAAACCCACAAGTTCAACTAACACAAGACTTTCAACTGAACATTACTATTTCTGTCACTACACAGAAACCCACACTTTCAACTAACACCAGAACAACAAGATAAACAACAAGTTGCTAGTGAATCAAAGTATGCCTCACACAGCTTCACTAGACTTTGGTTTTGTGTTTTGATTAAGAAATTTATATGAATAACAGAGAAACTATGCTAGTGAATCGAAATAGGCCTCACACGGCTTCACTAGACTTTGATTTTTAACAAACATAATGATAATAAGATTACATAATACAAGAGATAGAAACTTGACACACAACATTCAACGATCTAAGAATACACCTTACTCTGTCTTAATTAAATAACTTATAAGAACGAGGGCATAACTTAAATTTGAAGGACTTATAACACACTTGAAGGCTCCTCTCAAGCCACTTTATGAAACTTGTGAAACTTCTACCAACAAATATAAGAGCATTTTCTAGGGAGGAAATTGAAACTTGTCGAACATGTTACCTCAAGAATAGTACATAGATAGAGAAGTATAGATTATCATTATGAATTATGAGGAAAAATATGAAATCATATCTGGCTCGGGCTTAGTGCATGATTTCTACAGGCCTAATAAATCACTTCAGTTTTTGGAACTCAAAAGTACTGATAGGATACTTTTGTAGCTCTCTTACAATTCCATATCTATCTATGGAGAATTAAGCTCAACTGTTTCTAATTCCTTGGAAATAAGGCAGAGATGGCTTGACTAGAGTAAGATGAGAATCTGTATAAGTTTCTTGGAGAACTTTTCTATAGCAAGATTTAAGACTTAAAAGAATGGAGAAATTTCCTAAATGCCCTGTAGCCTCTCGAAGAAAAGTACAAACATCTCCGTACCATTTTGCAAGAATCTACTAGACATGGCTTCATAGACACCCTAGGACACTTGAACTCTGTGCTCTGATACCAAGTTTGTAACGCCCCAAAATTGGGTCTTGAGACGTCACACGGTGCTTAGGATCACAAGTGACCCCAAGCTAACCCTTCTACTAGCATAACTTATAAGCAACTGAACAAAAAGTATAAATCTATACAAATCTGTAGAAAATAACTCTTTTCTGAATATGATAGATACAAAACTAAATTTACAAGATTACAACTCTACTTTTACAACCAAAACTAAAATGGAATACATCAACTTCTACTGACTGTCTATGAAGCCTCTACTAGTACTGACTGTATGTAGATGGGTCATGACTCCCAACTTTCCCAACTCAATATGGCTGGATAAAGAAAATACAACACTTCTCAAACTATATAACTAATTCAAGCCCTTGAATCAAAAGGGCTCATCACCTGCTGACTGGATGCCGCAAACTGACAGGATCTGAAGATATACACTATCCTTGTACCTATATTTTCAGAAAATGTAGCCCACATACGAATATGTGGACCAGTACCATGGAAACTTACCGAGCATATAGGGATTCAATGCATATATAAAATAATATATTAATATCATTGCAGTTCATAAAATTATGCATGCTGATATAAATGACTCACTTAGCTCGAATTAAAATCTTCATAATCATAAAAGATTAAAATATATCGGGTGAAACATGTGAGTCATCATAATAAATCTCAATGCACTTCCATATCGATTCCAAATCATCAAAGCAATCAAATATCACAACAATTCTCTTTGTGTTCATTAAATCTTTCAAAAACAATGATTTTTTTTAAACTTAGTCTTTCAAGAAAATATGTTTTCATCTCAAATAGAAAAATAAGACTTTTCATATTGGAGAGGAGAATAAATACACACACATTTGGAGTCTCTTACAACTGACATAAATCATGTGAGCTACATGGAGTCCAATGTCCAACCCACGTTGGGGAGAGTTGTCCTATCCTTGCCATTGGAGTAGGAACTTAATCATTCTTTTTACTAGTGATCACTATATCAATTAGCCTTACGCTCACATCCTATGGGGGCCGTAGTTCTAGGGAAGTACCAATCATAGCTATACCTCCCACTCAATGCTAAAGACTACTCTCGGACTTAGCTCAGATCTTTTTAAAAGAAAATCCACAACTACACAATTGAGCAATTCATAACGGGAGCCATCATGCTACCCCTTTATTATAATCAATCAAAATGTGGATTTCTTTTCTCATTCGAGTTAAAAAATAACTCCTTCAAGATCAAAAGGTCATATCAATCCAATCTCAAAATGTACATAACACATTACTTCAACAAACTATAAAATCAAATCGGGTTCAACAACCCATATATCAATTCTTGATCAAAACATTTCTAGATTCACACTTTATTTATCAAACATGTATGATTCATACGAAAATCTTGAAATTTATCTTTAACAATGAATATTCACATCAACTCTCATGAAATTCATCTTTATCATATCAAAAATATTATAACTTCTTCAACAAGAATATAGATTTCAAATTTCCATCTCAAATTCATAAGTAGAGCATGTAAAATAATATATCTTTGTAGAATAATACAAATTTTGGGCACAAGAATGAAAGGGTGTTCTTGTTAAAAACCACACATACCTTAAACTTAAAGCTTTGAATGAACTCTTGACCTTGGGACTCTATTCATGAAAATAATGAGTGTTTCTTATAGCCCTCGAAATGGGGATTCCAAATCTCAAAGAATTATTGAAAACTCATGGTTGAATCTTGAGATACTTGAATTTTTAGGTTGAAACACTAATGAATGTTCTTGGTGATTTTGGGAGAAAGTAAACTTATTTTGGTGTTATGGGAGATTAATCCCATGTTATAGACATATATAGGGGTGTTTTTGGCACTTGGAAGTGAGGTATGCGGCGCATAACCCATGGCATACCTTAAGGTATGCGTCACAAAGCTTATGGTAGACATTTAAGTATCCCTCTCACTCCCAATCGTACACATTTGATTGGGCGGCTCCTTTCCCATCGTACACCCTTACTGCCACTCATGAAAATGGGCATAACTCTTCACTCGGTTATCAGATTTTTGAGAAATTGGTATCGTTGGAAAACTAATTCAATTATATATAATTTGATAGGTCTTGGGATGAAAAATTCCATGTATATTAAGATATATACACGTTTAAAGTTTACCCTTATATAATCAAATGTCAAACTTTGGATGCATCAATTGGTCTTAGCTCAACTTTTTTCTAGGTCATTGGTATGAACATTTTTCACCTCTAAACTACTCCATAGACTAGGATAATGGTCATGCAACTTGTATTCATGTGAGAATCACTTGGATTAGAGCTTAGACGCGCAGGAATAACAGTTAGAATTCTAGCACAAAAATACGGGGTATTACATCATCCTACTAAAAGTAAGGGATTCATCGAGTGAGAGAAAGAAGAAAAGAAAGATATTGATAGACGGTGAAATAGAAAGGTCAAAGAAGGAGAGAAGTATGGTACCCCTCCCATCTAGAAACTTGAGTCCCTTGGGCGCTTGGATATAATAATATTGATGTGATGTGGATATAGAAAAACCACACATCCAATACAAAATCCTTATTTCTGCCACCTTCAACTTTTGGATATAAGAATTCTTAACCGGTCAATACTTCGCTCCATACTGGCCGGACTGTAAAATCTATAGAATCTACCTTTCAGCTTGGGGGACACCTTCTTATCGCATAAAATTTTTGAAGTAATCATCTATTTTATCCAACCTGCCCTAATACAGTGAGAGACATCCTCATCTATCTCTCCATTTTCCTGAATCGTAGATCCAAGATATTTAAAACTATCCCTCATGCAAACTGCTTGGGAATCCAACTTCATTACCACCTCCTTCTCTTGCCTTGAGTCACTAAACTTGTACTTTAAGTACTCCGTCTTAGTCCTACTCAACCAAAAACCTTTAAACTTCAGGGCTTGTCACCAAACTTATAGCTTATCATTAACACCTTGTCATGACTCATCAATCAAAACTACATCATCCATAAAAAGCATACACAAAGTCACCTTGCCTTGTATGCTACTCGTCAACACATCTATCACTACGACAAAAAGAAACGGACTAAGAGTTTATCCCTGGTGCAACCCAATCAAGATCAGGAAATGCTCTGAATCTCCTCCCACTGTCCTTACCCGAGCCTTCGCCCCCTTATATATGCCCTTAATCTCTCTGATTTACATAACAAACACCCTCTCACCTCCAAGCATCTCCGTAGAACCTCCCTAGGGACCTTGTCATACTTCTTTTCCATGTCAATAAACACCAAGTGAAGATCCCCCTTCCTCTCTCTATACTGCTTTACTAGTCTTCGCACTAGGTGAATTGCCTCAGTCGTGGAGCGACCAGGTATAAAACCTAATTGATTATCCAAAATAGACACAATCTTCCTTAACCTCCGTTCCTTTACCCTCTCCCAAATTTTCATAGTGTAACTTAATAACTTAATACCCTAATAATTATTACAACTCTGGATGTCACCCCTATTCTTATATAAAGGGATCATCGTGCTCCATGTCTAGGCCTCAGGCATCTTAGCAGATTTGAAAATGATTTTCAATAAGTTGGTCAACCACCTCAACCCTGCCCGTAAGAAAACTACCAAAAATCTACCAGAATATCGTCGGGCCCCATCGCCCTGCCTCTTTTTATCTTTTGAATGGCGTCGCTAACATCATCTACCTTAAAACACCGACAAAAGCTAAAATTACAACACTCCCCAGAGTGCTCCAAATCCCCCAAGACAACACCTCTATCCCCCTCATCATTCAGGAGCCTATGAAAATACGACTATAATCTTTTCTTAATGAGGGTGTCTTCCTTCAAAACTCTGTCATCCTCTCCCTTAATTTACTTCACTTGGTTTAGATCTAGACCCTTCTGCTCCCTAACCTTGGCCAGCCTAAACAACCTCTTTTCCTCACCTTTCTCCTTTAACCCCTTATACAGACTCATAAAAACTGCTGTCTTAGCAGCCGTAACAGCTAACTTAGCCTCATTCTTAGCTAACTTGTAATCCTCCCTGCTCACCCACTTTTTTTATTCACCCTTACTCTTAACCAACTTAATATGCACTGCATTCTTTGTCTTCACCTTTTTCTTAACTTCTTCATTCCACAACTAGTCCCCCTGATGTCGATCAAACCATTTCTTCAAAACATCCAAAACCTTTCTAGCAGTATCCTTGATGTAACCCGTGACCCTATCCCACATACTATCCACGTCCCCTTACACTCCCATACCCCCATACCTTCCAACTTTGACCCTATCTCTAAAGCACTGGCCGAAGTCAGGCCACCTCACCTAATTCTACGCCGACCCTCCCCACTCTTCCTCTTCTTGCCCCTCTTAATAACCAAATCCATCACCAGAAGTCTATGTTGGGTCACAAGATTCTCTTTCGGAAAAACCTTACAATCCTTAAACAAAACTCTGTCCTCCTTCCTAAGCCATAAAAAGTCAATTTGGGTCTTAGCTAGCCTACTGCGAAAAGTAACCAAGTGATCCTTCATCTTCGAAAAGTTGGAATTCACCACCACCGACCCAAAGGCCCTCGCAAAATCCAAAAGAGAAGCTCCCTCAGCATTCTTAACCCTAAAACCAAAGCCTCCATACATATCCTCATACCATAATGGCACTGACCCGATGTGCCCATTAAATATTTCTTTTTCAATATTTCCTTTATTATTTGTTATTATTTCATAGAAATTTGTTGATTGGAGTTTGTACATTTTATTTTTCTAATAATTTAACAATATTATGTAGCCTTTTTTCGTAAGAATTGTACTTCAAAAAGAAGAAAGTCTTTTAAGTAAAAAATGCCTCTCTAATAGCATATTCAAAAGGTAATATATATTAGATGAATTAATGTAGACTCCTAAAATTTATGAGATGAAGAATTAGGAAAAGACTCGTAACAGATATTTTAATCACAATCTTATAAATATGGGCATGAATTTTCTCTCTATAAATTATATTATTTTTGATCCATGATCATGCGGCTAATAGATACTGCAATTTCATGGTCTCCAATGACCTAAAATACAACTTTTGCCTCTTGCTTATTTTGCTTATTCAAATGATGTTGGATGTCAACACGTTGTTATTGTTTCTATGGTAAATGTAGCAATTTTAATTATGATGGTAGTTCTCATATTTTATATTTATTTTGACTACAAATTTTTTCATGAGTCACTTTACTTTTCCACTCTTTTTCTTTGGTTAGGATCAAGCCATGAATTGTAAAAAATCAAATTTAATGTAAGACCATAGAATTTTATAGAATTAAAAGATGGTTAGGTAATGAATCTTTTTTTGGAATAGAATTTTACGTTAATATTTTAATTGATTTGCAGCTAATAAGATGTTGGAAACAAGATGTGTGGATGTCCTAATATGGAGATTTGAGAGATTGACTATGGACGATTTTAAAAGAGATAAAGATAGTCATTAAAAAATTAATAAAATTACCTCTTATTTTTATTTATTTAAATAAAAAATTCTTGCAGCAACAATATCTTACGTATATATACATGAATTAATCAAGTTGTGCCAACATATGTCTTCTATTCACGGGGTAGCTGGTGACAATTTTTCCATGCAATTGCTTATGACTTTTTTAATTTATATACCAATTTGTTTTTTTCTAAAATCCTTTAATGGTTTGGTGATTGTTTTCTCGCTTGAGTGTGAGTTGTGCTTTGATTATTGCATCTTGTGCCTTTTTACTAGAGTTGTACCAGTTAACCTCAATGATATTTTTTTTTCAATGAAATTTATTCATGTTTATTAGAAAAGGACATTTTCTTTTTGTGTTAACTGCAATATACAATGACAGTGAGTATGGTATAAATAAAAAATTGATTTCACACTACAAGACTTTAGAATATCGCATAGCAGAATAAGCTTTAGGTTTTAGCTTCTTTAAATTATTGAGAGTTTAGTGATATTCTATGGCATTGATACAACTTAATTTAAGAATTTAGGTGTACTTAACAACCTTTTTTTTATTACACTTCACTTAATATCATACACACTGGATAAACAAATCATGTGGCAATAGAGTTGGATACGTTGTTTGTAAGTATAACATTAGAAAAATAATGCATTAAGTATTGTTCAAAGGTGTTTTTTTATTGATCAGCAAAGTAATTTTTTTTTTGAAGAAGTATATTAAATAAGTTTAGAAATTTAACCACCTTTTTTTTGAAAAGTACTTTTAAAAATAATATGATTTTAGAAGTTCAGAGAAAGAAACTGTTTTTTTTTTATTTTGTCTTAAACAAATGTGATAGGACTTTAAAATTAGTTACAATTTTACTTTATATAAACCAAATAATTAGTTTTAGTTCCATTAAACATATAATTTTTATCAATTTTGATCCATCTAAAATTATGAGTAATGAGTATTTTTAATAGCTAAATTATGGGGAAAAATCAATATTCAAAATTTTAAATCAATTTAAATTTGTTTTATTATAAATATAATTTTTGGTTGAAACATACCATATAACTATAATGTATGTCATGACTTTTTTTTTGGTGTCCAATTAATTTAGAATGAAAAATGCACCCAACAAATTAATGAGAAACTAAATCATTGAAATGCTTATAGATTAAAAATTTTCACGATGATATTATACATGTAAAATATAATGAGCCAATGGGTCCGTATTGATACTCAGAATTCTAGTTTAGCTTTTAGAAATTACACGTGCATTGCACGTACACTAAACTAGTAATTGAAAATCATACATAGCACTAAGTCAACAAATAACCACATAAGGAATACAAATAACATACTATCACCACCTCACAAAATATTCAAATACAAGTGCCTATCGATTAAACATATTATATATATATACATATATTTATATATGTATATATATATATATATGTATATATATATGTATATATATATATGTATATATATATGTATATATATATATATATATATATATATATATATATATATATATATATAGAGAGAGAGAGAGAGAGAGAGAGATCTAACTCAATAGTTACAGTTACCAATTGCATTGCCACTACAATATTCAATTATATCAAATAACATATTCACCTAAGGACACACATACCACTCATTTTCAACATAACTTACCATACTAGTACACCAGTCCTACACTTTTTAGTGACCTCTACTGGTTAGAATGACACTGTTTCAACCTTCCAAACATCACCAAGACACTAACTGGGATCAAATAATCCTAATTGTAATTGTCGATACATCAATTGAAATATGCTAGTTATCAATAGAATTAAACTCAGGGAGACAACACTGAAATAACACGTCAGGAGAGAAGAAAGTGAGACTGATTCCTAGGTGCCTTGTAGCTTCCTATAGATTTAATGTAGATGTCAACAAACTAATCAGGAAGACTCTACTCAAACTTTTCTCTTGTAATAGGGACCGATAACTTGCATTATGCTACCAACATTTCATGATTCATTTCACAAATCATGCGGGCACCTACTCAACCCTATCCTAGATAGAAGAACCTTTACCACCTAACTATTTAATTAATGAAGAAGACAATTCAAACAACTTTAAGTACAAATAAATTAATAAATAAATTGATCTCTTATTCAAAACACATATCACATAAATACATTGTGAAAGTAAATTAACAATTCTCCAGAGCCTAATCTAAACCAGTACAAGATCAATAAACATGTGAAAGAATGACCTAAGAAGAAAACTTTATGTTAAGGTGATGACCTAAGAGGAAACATATATTTTAAGGTAGTACACAAGGATCTTCTGAAGAGTAACCATTGCCACGCCTATAGAAAATCCAACTCACATGAAATATGGCTATACCCCCTAAGGAGATAGAGTAAGTAAAGTATCAATAGAACCCACGTACCGGAAAGTATCATCATTCAACTAGAGTTAGAAAGAAATAATATCAATAGAAATTAGGGAGGGATCATGGCAGTAATAAAATCTCAGACAACTAAACATTACTATGTCTTTCAACAATTTTCCCTACTCTCACCTTACACGTTTATTTTTATAATTCTATTAACCTTTACCTACGTGACCAATTAATCAGAAATCCCCATGTGCTACCAATGGTAATATTATTTATGCATTCACCTTCCTTAAAAAACACTTACACTTCTACACTCTTGACAATACTGAATGTTTTCATCAAGCCAAGAGGAATAAGGCTATGAGTCTTGCTTAAAAAATAGGACATCCCACTATTGTTTAATTGAATAGTCACTGAAAATGCAACTATTCTCTCTCTCAATTAGACAATAATATTTAGACAAGTTAACACAATTCCTCACACAGAATAACATGCATAGAAAATATACAATCTATATAAAATCCATGACATACCCTACATCAATTTACTCATATCTGTCAATTACGCTCAAGCAAGCCAGCCTGTAATAATAACAATAATATATCTGCCAACATAATAATATGAATGCATACACAAGGTGTACACACATACTACAATCATCAAGGACCCTCAACTATGACTTGCAGGGGGCGATCTTAGTTCATGTACTAGTTTTAGCATGTCACCCGATCCAATAATATTGTCGGCAAAACACTCGGTCCCAGTATCATCCTAATGTATTATCTAAAATTAAATGCTCAATTCATAATGATAAACATAATTACAAGTGATGCCCCAAATCCTAATCACAAACACTCAACATACATAGAATGAAAGTAAAACTAGGTCTATACTACCATTAAGCTACTTATACATACCCATCAGAAAAGATCATTACCAACCGATTGTTATCTAGACTTATCCCAACACCCATATCTATTTTATGAGAACCATAGCCCTAATTCTTTTCCTTATCTTTATTACTTAATATTGATTCTAATATGAGGAACTATACCCCATTTGGTTTCACCCACAACACCTCCTCTTCATTTTTCTTAACACACTATAACTATCCTTAAAATCTACCAACTTCTCCCTTCACTATAAATTTGACTATACTCACTCCCCCATTCATTACAATAAATTAAGACACATAATAAGCCATTCTTATTTACTTAATAATATTACCATTACCCTAACCTTTATGACAAACTCACAGCCACTTCTATTTACTGACCTACCTCTATTTTGTATAAGTATCATAACTTTTTGACATTTAAAAGTTTAACACAGTTGAATAACTCAACATAGATCCTTGAATCCATTAATTGATTATTCTAAGCTTAGTTTATTATCCAATCAATCTAAACTCTTTGCCCATAAGCCTAATCATGAAATCTTCCATCATAACTATTGTTATCACATGCGTTTAACCCAAGTCTACTATAATTTAACAATAACCTACTTTGTATACAATGGTATAAAAGTTCTATTGATATGAAGAGTGAAGAGTCGTTCTTCGTATGGCCTGTCCTTTCTTATTATTGAAATTTTTGTCAGGAGATGTTTAGTAATCACCCTCTCGGAGCTTGGCCTCTAAAATCTTAGCATTCTAAGTTTAGAGTTCACATGAGGTATTTTTGAATGAGGCTGTGAAATAAGAGGACTTATTTGGGAAAGGGTTTTAATTAAACTATGGGTAGATCACTTCTTTACTGTCACTACAATGATAAAATATCACTGTAATGGCAAATCTATCACTACAGAAATGGGTTAGCATTTCTAGCCCAATATTGGGGATTTGACTCAAATTTAATTTGGGACATGACTTCTTTCCCCAAAAAATAATTCCTATTAAGTTTGAAATAAAGAACTTTGATCGAAGAAATTTTTTGTAATGATTTTTAACATAGCAATGATTGGGGTGTTTGTAGTTTTGGGCCAAAGACTTTTTTATTTATATAATGCATTGCAGTTACTCAATATGAAGAAATATCTGATGTGATATAAGTATTCTTGAGGGTTTTAGAATAGAAAAATGATGGGTTTTGTGGGATTTTTCGGAATGAGAATACTAGTGTAAAGAAATTGATGAATGAAAATGAATATACTAGTTAACATATATTAAAGTATATAACTTGGAAGATACCAAATGTTTCACCTATTAAGAATAATGGATATTGAAATTTCTTTCAATTATAAAGATTGATATGTTTTTAGAGGATCTTGTACTCATGACACCAAATTTTAGGGTATACTCATTTTTTGCGCTAATAATTTTGAGATTTTGTTTTAGGACTTATTAACTGTTTACACATTTACTTTTTCTTAACAAATAATAATTGAAATAGGTGTATTTGGCATAATATATATATTTAAATTATCTAATTATTAGGCCTTTTGGGTAGACGTTCTCAAAGGGTCGGCATGACCCTTGGATTTCGATCGTCATGTATGTTTTCTCAAAGTAAAAGAGCATGATGGTATTAAAACAAATTTAGTATTAATTATTAACATTAATTTGAGTTTTAATATACTTAAAACAATTATTATTAATTTGAAAAGTAACCAACTATTTTTGAGAATTAAAAATGAGAAAAAAATAAAAAAAAGAAGACAAACACTATAATGGAAGAATCAACATTAGCATCTCAAAATATAAAGTACATTACTATTTTGAGATCCTTGTCTCATAAAAATGGATAGCTAACATTTCATGTAGAAATAAAATATTTATTAAGGTATAAAGAAAATATAAAGGGGTGACTAGCAAGGATAATCACAAGCACAAAATGGTCCGTCAAAGCCAACCTGCTCAATGCATTGACCACCAGCTTTGGGTCCAAATTTTTGCTTGCAAAATGGTAAACATTTTGGCTCAACTTTGTTTTGATCGCACAATATTTCTGGGTGTATTTGATAGCAAGTTTCTGATTCAACAGGTGAAATCATTGTTCCAACTGCATTAACAAATAAGAATGATCAAGAATGACTATTAATATTATTAGATAAGTATTGTAATAATAATAAATAACATATATTAAATTTGAGAGTTACAAAAAGTACAAAAAATTGAAGGTTCATGATTACCAAACAACAAAGCAGCAACGAGAAGGATACAAGTCAAAAACTTTGCCATTATTTTTTCTAGAAACATAGTTTAGATGTAGTCTTATATAGTCTTTTGGTAGAAATAGTGAATAATCAATCAATCAATGAGTGTGCTTTTATAGGTTGTAAAACACCTATTGAGTGAGATAAAGTCAAATTTCTATGACTAAACTTTGAAAATTTTCAACATATAATTAGATTTTAAAAGTTAATTTATTACCATAGGTGAATATTATCTCAGATTCAAATTCTATATTGTATTTATTAGATTTCTCAAATTAATTATGGTTTGGAACACTTACTATAACATACATATAGTTTTAAGATACTTTTAACATATTCTGTAACAACCCATATATTCAATTTTATATTTTTATGCTTTTGACCATTTTATCTCTCCCCATAGTTGTAATATATTATTATGGTCTGCGGGAGTGTGTGACTTGATTTGTGAGGTAGTTGTTTTATTTGAAGGGAGCATTTCATTTTGATGGGTTTTGAAATTGATAAGATTGAGTTTAGTCATCTTTTAGTGATTTAGATATCGTATGATGATCCTGTCAATTCCGTTAGCTCTAGAATGTTATTTTTGAATTAGCTGCATTGTTGGTTCAATTCTCTAGGCTTTCAAATAGATTTGAAGTAGTCTCGATGCCTGGAGTTGACATTAGTCAGTATCCATTGATAACGACATATGTTTCAAAATTTGGTGATTCCATTATATTTGAATGGTAATTTGGTCTGGTAGCATTGTTGGTCTGTGTTCACTAAATTTCAAACAAAATTAGCGGTCCATTTAGAAAATTTTGTAGACCTTCTTTTTTGCTGGTGCAGTAACTACAGCTGCAACTAGAATTACTACTTTGCATTTGTGAAGCCTTAACTGAGTAGTATACACACCATGAGTTACAATACTCTAGCATGATATACAATCACTATAACCCGAGAAATATGATTCATAATAAAATTTTATTTGAAGGGTCATTTGAAATACCTAAAACACCACAATTATTATGATACACAAAAAATTCGTAAAAAAATAAAACATCACGAAACCCATCACTACAATGATGGATTTGTCATAGTAGTGAGACTCGATAGTTTCAAAATGAGGGAAGTGAGATTCATTTATTTTGCTTACCAACTCACAAAATTCTCTCAACTTTTCTCTAGCAATCTACTTTTCGACATCATTTCTAAGGCAAGTCTTCATCCTTACTACTTTATTTATGCGTTTAACACCTTAAAATAATAGAAATTAGTAAAGAAAGAAAATTTTTGGCATGATTTTGGGTGAAACTTTAAATGTTTGAATTTTTTTCTTCTGTGAATGAATTTAAGAAGCATGCTATAATATATTATATTTCTAATGCTTCTACATTATTTCTTAGTGGTACCAGCTCCATGAATACGAATTTTTATTGCAGCGATACTATTGAGGCGAAGCTCTATCACTGCAGTGATAGTTGGGAAGTAGCCTTCCTTATGTCATGACCCAAACTAGGGTCTGACCATGATGGGCATTACTAGCTAACCAAGGCCAGATATACCCCCCTTAGCCTAACCTCAAGAACATAATAAAGTAAATAGCGGAAGCCAACCACGACAATAAAAATGTCTATATAAATCCAAAGGAAATATAGAGAATCAAAACAAAACTTCAATCATATCCCAATACAGCCCACAAAAGCCTCTAATCCAAGAATACCAACTAAGATGGAACATTTCCCCAACTATGAAAAAGAAATCCACAAGTACTAGAACTAAAATAAAGGAAAACCAAGAGAATAACTAGGCCTTCCAAAAGATGAAGGTACACTACTTCACAGTTGATAAATAAGAGTACCAACTGACCTAACGCTGCACAAGATCACAAGAAAATCCCTCAAAAACTACATCATGAAATGATGTAGCATCCAGGGACGGTTTGTACAGCAAGTACTAGTATGCAACCCAAGGGAAGGGAAAAATGATGCATTTACAAAAGTTCAGTAATAAACACATACACAACCACACATAGATAGGATGACTAAGTATGGACAATAGACATAAAATATGACTGTTTAACACATTATCCTGAAAGTATATCTCATTCCTACTTTTCAGGCACCCATGTGCTATATGGGTCTGGCTCCCCTTGTCGAAAGGGCCCCAGTCCATATTAGTCACATGTTCAGATGAATGGCTAAAGACACCAGGGCTACAGCCATCCAAATATAATGTGTGCATCAGAAACAATGGTCATAGACCCCCAACATTCACAAATATAGTTTCTAGTGTTGGTTCCCCCTAGGATTACACATTCTTGATGAGCTACATAATTCTTATTAAGCCTAAAGTAAAAAAATTGCACATAAACCAACCAATAATCATGGAGTCTTTATTAAGGCATTTTCCAACTTGATATCATTATACAACTAGGCTGGCAAGCTACTGCATTCATACCAACCCACAACCATAATCCATTTATCCATTTAGACTCTAAATTTTATTTTAAGATAAAAAACCATAGCCACCAAGGGCATTCCAAAGCCTTTTTATCATTTTTTTCATTTAATGCACTAAAAAATTATTTTATAAGAGGATTTAGATAATGTAAAATCCATATTCAGAATCAATATTATAATATAGGTTGAGGGTTATGCTATTTCCATGCCATAATTCATCAATATTGTGAAACCAAGTACCAAAATCCACAATTTTCACAAATTACATGTAATGACTCTTCAAGTTATTTTCCATTTTTCTATTTATTTTTATAGTTAGAGATTTTTCATAGCTTCCTTAAGTCATTTATGACTTGCTAGGACTTACACTTTGGTTATCGGCCAGTTCGTCTATTTTTTAGAGCTAATTCCCTATTTTGTCTTTGTTGGTTCCAAATAGCCATCAGGCAAAAACTTTAGTAAAAAATCTCTTACGAAAAATCTAACTTCCCCAAAAGCTCTGGGATATAGAATTTAGACTAGGTAGACTTTACTTTGGCTTCTGAGGCATCCAAACTCATTTCGACCTATTGGTTGAAAAGTTGAGAAATTGGAAATATGGGTGTAGGACCCACATTTGGTTGACATGGCCTTGGTTGAAATCTAAGTATGCCATTGCATCTAAAAAATTTATTTAGTGTGGTTACATAGTGTGTTTATGTATACACGATTCTGAATGCCTATTTTAAGAGTTAGAAAATCGGGTGCATTAGGTTTTCTAGTGCACCGTGATTGCACCTCCTGGAACCCCAATTGTGACTTTATGTGCAAGGAGATATTATGATTATGAAGAAATGTCATGATCGTGATCCTCGAGGTCATGATAGCAACTCCTGAGTAATTGGACTGGGTATAAAATAACCCTATTTTCCTAAATTTGGCCATTTTCACAACTTCCTTGAGAGCCAAAAACCCTAAATAGTGTGTTAATTAAGAATTGAAGCTTGTTGATTATTGGAAATCATATGTGTAATTCCCAAAAAAATCCTCTTCCAGTTTGAGCCTTAGAGCATATTCAGTAAAGCGGTAATCCAAGTCTTAGAGTTTTAGAAATATCTTCCCAAGTATGAAATACTTTGAATCATGTGGAATTTTCCTAATTTCTACTCTTTGTAATGTAGAGCATTGAATATGATTTCCATCAATACCAAATTTGCCCAAATCGAACACTCAGGTGAAGAGTTAGAGCCATTTTAGTGAGACAGTATGCCACCTGGCACCTTAGCGCATCGCGGAGCCAGCCAAAATGGAAATCGTCAAAATCTAGTGACCCTCCACGATTCCACCACATCTCGGTATAGTTCCAGCTCCCAACCAAGATGGAAATGTAATTTCCACCGCATCGCGCCGTCGTGCAGTTTCCCAATTGTCCATTTTTCTAGTGAACTGGCGCGATTATGGCGCATCGCGCCAGCATGAAAAATCAGGATTTTTAGTTTAATTCCAACACCGAAAAGGGATTTTCCCAACCCCTATATATACCCTCTTTACACGAGAATTGGTCTCATTTTCACTCTTTTCCCACCAAGATTTAGGGTTTCCAAAAAAAATTAAAATCTCCTCTTTTCTTCAAGAAAAATCAAGAAAGATCTAGAGAAATCAAGAATCTCTCCAAAGGCCTTGAAGAAAAGAGTTTCCCCAAGGTATGTAGATGTTTATTCTTGGGTCCCTTTCATCCAATAAGCTCAATAACCCTTTTTAAGACTTTAAGATTTTTATGTTTATGAGATTCCATGTTTTGTATGAGTTAAAATTGATGTTCCTTGTGATGTTGAGTTTTGATTTATGGTTGTCTACAAGATTTATGAGCTTTGAACCTAGTATGTGGAATTCATGTGATGTTGATGATAAACCTCTTGAAGTTGTTTTCTATGTGATGTGTTCATGTCATTTGGGTGTAGAAATGGTTGAATAAGTGAAGCATGTCCCCCATAGGTTTGATAAAAGCTTAGGTGAAGTATAAGGACTAGTGTAGTATGTTGAAGATGAAACCCCAAGTTGTGAGTTAGTCCATGCATGCCTAGTGTTTGATAAAATGTCTTAGTGAATGAATTATTTCACGATAGTAGGAAATCCCCAAATAAGTATGAACTCGTGCGTATCTAGTGATTGTTAAAGGACCTTAGTGAACAAGTGGAGATGTGATGGTAGTAAATTCCCCAATTATGTGCCCTCTGATATATGCTAATCTTTTAATACATGCCAAGTGGTTAGCAAGTAAGTTGAGACATGATAGTATGAAGTTTTCCCCAAATCATATGATGTCCAAATACATGTCAAGACTGATTTAGGTATGAAGTACTTGAGGAAAGACCTTGTTGAATGGAGTATGATCTAGTAGCATGTTTCCCCTATGCTATTATATGTTTATGATCCCGAAATGCTCGAAGTGATATTTTAGTGATTGTGAGGATGAACATATGATATGATTCCTAAATACTTGAAGAGATGCTTTAATGATAATGATGATGAATGTATGACTGTGATGATGAATGAATGATGGTGATGATGATAATTAATGAATGGTTATGATGATGGAGGAATGATTATGCTTTATTTTATGTTATCTAGTCCTGGCGGTATTTATACCTAACAATTTAGATGCTGTCTGGAGCGTATCTCAGTTTCATGATAAATCCAGTCGAGCCATGATTCTCAGAACTCAATGAACTATAGAAATTTGTATCCTCAGACAGTTGCAGAACTTAAGAAAGCTTAGAATCTCAGTTATCTTTATAATCTCCATATCACTAGTGATCTATCCTTAGTCCTGTAATCAGCTCAGATCTAATAGTATGCAAGTGTTCAATTCTAATCTTGAAAGTGACTGAATAATCTATTTAAGCTATATATCATCAGTCAGATATCATGATTCAGTACCGTGCCCGTCAGATATGGAACTAATTTATATTAGCGTAACTCAGTCAGATCTTTTAAGAAACATGATCAGTATTAGATTCAGTATAGTTGTGTTCAGTTAAGAATACAGTCAGAGTCTTTTAGTTTGGAGTGGAAACTAGCACTGAATGAGAAAAGGGATGAAGGCTCCTCCCATTAGAGAGAGAGAGAGGCCAGAGTCGTTAGTAGCAATCCCTGACCTCCAGAACTATGTAGCCAGTGTAGGATACAGGACTCACAATCAAGAAAAGGCTATCACCTCTAGAGAGAGAGTATTTAACAATTATATTGCATTAGGTTAACTGCCCGGCAAGGGTCATCCGAAAAAAAAGATTGACCAGAGAGAGGTCTTTACCCATGGCATGGTATTGACACCCTTTCAGCTGGGGTTACAAGTTGGACCCCACCTATGGTAGGTTGGGACATATTGGTTAAGTAACTACTTCCCACAGTTACAGTGTCAATTTCAGTATTAATTTTCAGAAATTACGATTCTCAGATACAATCATCTATCTTTATGAGGAATTCAAATCGTTCCATTGATTCATGGACCATCCCGATAGATAGGCTTGGTCTCATATACAGTTATTTGATATCTTATTCATAGGTATGCCGCCAGATAAGCTTAATTCACAATCTCAGATCCTATTGAGTATCCTTGTTTTCAGATTTAGATATGTTCATATTTCTTATCATTGATAATAGTTTATGATATCATCCTTTAGAGAGGTAGATCTCTAATCCTGTCAGTTGAAAGCACTAAGCTCAAAATTCAGGCCTTCATGTAATTATATCTAGATCCTTAGTTATCAGTATCAGATGAGTTAGTGATTCATTATCTCAGTATTAGTAGTGAGTTCAGTCTGTAGTAAAGTGGTATCCGAGTTTCAGTATCTTAAGTCGCGATGATTGTGATTATGGTTTGTGCATTCATGTGTGTGTTCTCGTGCGGCATTTTCATGATTATACAGTTTAGATATTATGCATGCACACGCCTTTGGATTTATCCTTACCTCATCTACATACTCAGTATATTCCTGTACCAACACATTTGTGCTATGGTGTTTTATTTGGCACCATAGGTTCAGAGGCACAGGACCCAGAGTTTCCTCAACAGTTTAGTCCCAGTTAGCAACAGTAGTCATAGCAGTGAGTCCTCTTATTTCGAGGATGGGTTTCAGTGTACTATTATGGCATCAGACGTTGTTTATATTTTTAGTAGACGGAGTTAGTTGGGGACATGTCCTATTAACTCCACAGTTTAGATAGTTTGGAGGCTTTTCAGACAGATGTATTAGTATTCAGTTTTTAGTTCTGAGTATGTATAGATGTGTTGAACCTTATGGTTAGTTTCCACATTTATTCTAGATATTATGCAGTGCACAGGTACATATATCAGTAAAGGGTTAGCTTGTCATTCTTCGGGGTCATAAGCACCGTGTGACGTCCCGGGATGGGATCTTGGGGCATTACAATATGTAATATTTATTTTTGTGATTATCATCCTATTTAAGTAAAAATTCACCCTTTTATTAGTGAAATTTCTTGGTTAATTTCTCAAAACTCCAAACACTTTATGTCTAGTTTTTAGCCCCAATTTAGAATGGTATTCACCGATTTTTTAGGGTAATGATTCCTTCAGCTTGTATGAATGTTAGGTTGGTCTCAGAAATGCAATTTTTGTTAAAGGGACTCGCATGATGTTTTGATGTTATTTTTGGACCCAAAGCGAAATGGTGCAATATTGGTATTGTTATTCTCGTATTGATGAGTAAAATGTATTTTGGATAGCTCGACATCTTGAAAGGTTTCAAGGAAGGAAATAATAAAGGTTTTGCGATTCATTGAGCTTTCTTCGGCATCGAGGTAGGCTAGGTTTATCCCTTGTTAGATTGATCTATTTCATATTGTATTTATAATATCTTGTTATTTGAGATGGGTTTTAGGTGTTGGTTGATGATATGTAAGACTTGGGAGTAGTCAGACCATTTAAGACATTTAAAACCATAAAATCAGAATATTTATCTTGTTTCCTTGAACCTTAGTGAATTAAACTTTATGTATCATGTTTGGGATGAGAATGCTTGGAACACTCTAGTTAGAGGGGAGTTGTAATGCCCAGAGTCTGGTATCCCGGACTGTTACAACCCGAACAAGGGCTTGGCCGTGATTAGCATTTCAAACCATGGAGGCCCGAAACACCCCTATCAGTCTGGTAATCATGCACCTAATTCATATGATCAAAGTAATGCAGAAGAAACACAATAATTCATAAACATGTTCATATATATGAAAAGAAACAGTAATGGGGAAATAAGGTTCCCCGAACATCAATCAACCTCTAGACAACTGTCTACAAAAATCTCTAACAAATGACGGAGTCAAGTAACTGTATATAAATTGGGACAAGGCCCCCAATAGACCCCCAAAACTAATTATAAGATAAAAGGACTGCAGGACATAAGACCTTCCGAAACATAAAAGACTCACCACTTGTCTCTGCAACTCTGTCGGAATGATATACTGATTCTCTTAACCCCTAGACTGGGCCTCTGAACCTTAAAGGTTGGAGAGGGGAGGGGGTCATCACAAAAGTACTAGCACACAGAGACATCAAAACAGAACATAATATTTTTTTACGAAATATAGTTGAGAGCCATTATAAAGTAGTTTCATATCAAATCATTTGAAAACACATGGGCATAATGTAATTGTTTTCAACAACAATGTAATGCAGATGAGCTAGGTAGAATACCCTACATAATTTACACCAACTGTCAGACCTCGGTTGCCGTCGAGACTTGAGTATAAGTGAGGGAGATACACACAAAACCACGAAGCGGGTGTCTCAACCCACTGGTAGTGCTCAAGATTTCTTAGCTCGGGATCCTACCTATAGTCACAATTTGGGAATGACATAAATTCAAGTACACAAGTTCACTTATCCTGGGACCAAATTTTTGTGTCGGCAAACACGTTTTCCAGTGATAAGCCCTTACACTAAAATGCCTTCTTTGGGCATCCACCTATCTCATGTACTTTCAATGCATTCAAATTTTATCTGATTCCATCACATATCATATTCTGTAGGGTATCGTCATACCCGACTTGCAAGTCATCAATATCACATCCACATATGCATAATCATGAAAAAACCAAGGTGCTTCATCATTTACAAGTGCTGAACAATAATTATTTTAAATTCATGCTCTCTTTGGTTGGTCACAATATGATATGGGGTATCAAGACATTATCATGGGAATTTGAAAGCAATTTATCATTCATATTTATCAGACTTCCATGGAAAATATCAAATCACTTATGCATGGTTTCAACCATTTAAGTATATAGGCAAACATTTCCCATGAGATAAAGAAAAATGACGTAGATATCATATTGAAAGCAAGTTATTAACATTTGATTGAAAACCCCCATTTAAAATCATGCATGTTCATAAAAACTACACCTATAAGATTTTAGGATAACCCCACGTACCTCGATTACTATGAATATTAGATGCTTCTCGAAGCCTACGTCGAGAGGATTCCAAATATGTAATTTGTTCCTAAAACCCCTGGTTGAATCTCGAGTTGCTTGGATTTTTATTTTGAAATCCTAAGGAGAATATTTGAGCACTTTTGATGAATGAAGGTTTAATTTGGGGTCCTTGGAACTGAATTTCGTGTTTTACAGCTAAGTAAGGGTGGAAAAGGACCATTTTGTCCCCAAAACGGAGTGTCTAAGTCACTTGAATTATTTGCATAGGCGCTGCCCATCCCATTACCTTTATTTACATAGGTGCCGCCTAGGCTATCGCCTGTGTTTACATAGGCACAGCCTAGGCTATCGCCTTTGCTTTCCAGTGGCCATGTATGATTGGTTAGGCGACGCATATCACTTTGAAAGGCCATAACTTCACGCTCGGGTGTCGGATTTTAGCAAAATTGGTATCGTTGGAAAGCTAACTCCAAGACCTATCGTTTGACACATAGTAGGATCCTTAATTCAAAATATACAGAGAGTTATGGTTGATGGAAGATAACACACTTTACCACATCTACAAAAACTTAGTCGATCAAAATAGTTTCAACACGTCCTTGAGTTGAAGGACCTCGATGGTCTAAATTCAAGCTTGAATTGATTTACATGCTACATAATTAATTGACATGTCTTATTGGCATAGGAATTTATGGCTTCGAGGTTTATCAACACATTGGAATCATGGTCTATATTGTAGCCCGAAATGCGGGTCATTAAATTATCACCCCCTTAGGATCATTTGTCCCCGAATGATGATGCAGGACACATACAGACATGATTTCAAGCATAACAAACGACTAGGAAATATAAGATAGGAATAGTACCTTCTGTCTCATCCTTCATTGAAGCAAACAAATTGGGATATCTAATTCGCATGTTTTATTCTGACTGTCAAGTTGCTTCTTCGACTTTCTAATTCCTCCACAGTACCTTTACAGAGGCTATCTCTTTGCTCCTCAGCTTTCAAACTTGGTGATCTAAAATTTCAACGGTCTCTTCTTAGTAATACAAGGAGTCTGTCACTTTGATACACTCTACTGGCAATACCATAGAATGATCTTTAATGCATTTCTTCAACATAGATACATGGAATACCGGATGAACGGAACCCAAACTTGTAGGCAATTCTAGCTTCTAAGCAACTGTGCCAATCTTTTTCAGAATCTGATATGGCCTTACATAGAGAGAGTACAATTTACTCTTTTTTCCAAATGGCATAACTCCATTCATATGAGAAACCTTGAGAAATGCCCAATCACCAACTTCAAACTCTTGTTCTCTTCTCCAAACATCGGCATAAGACTTATGATGACTCTGAGAAGTATTGAGTCGTTTTCTAATGATCTTCACTTTCTCCATTGCCCAATGAAGAAGATCAGGACCATACAACGGATTCTCACCCACTTGATGCCATCCTATTAGAGACCTACATCTCTTTCCATAGGAAGCCTCAAAAGGAGCCATCTTGATGCTGGCATGGTAACTATTATTGTAAGCAAATTCAACCAGTGGAAGGTGATCTACCCAACTTCCTTTGAAATCAATGACGCATGTCCTCAATATATCCTCGTGGGTCTGAGTGGTACGCTCAGCTTTCCCATCTATCTGAGGATGGAAAGCTGCGCTCAAATTTACTTGTGTACCTAAACCCTTCTGAAAAGATCTCCAGAACTGAGATGAAAATTGCGTACCTATAGTAGATATAATGGACACTGGTGCCCCATGCAATCGAACTATCTCGTCAATGTAAATCTTAGCATAACCCTCTCCCGAATAATTAGTCCTCATAGGAAAAAAGTGGACTGACTTTGTCAACCGATCTACAATGACCCATATAGAATCATACTGGTTTTGGGACCTTGGAAGTCCTGTAATGAAGTCCATATTTATCATCTCCCACTTCCATAAAGGCAGGGATATCTCTTGGGAAGTACCAACTGGCCTCATGTGTTCTACCTTCACTTGTTGACAGTTCAAACACTTGGACACAAAATCAGCTACATCACATTTCATGTTATTCCACCAATATAAGGTTTTCAGATCATGGTACATTTTAGTAGAACCTGGGTGAACGACATACCTCAAAGTGTGAGCCTCATCAAGGATTCTTTCTCGCATTCCATCAATATTCGGAACGCACAACCTACCCTAAAATCTTAGAATACCATCACCACTAATTTCAAACAACATAACCTTTTGTTGACCCACATTTTTCTTGATTTTCATCAAGATGGGATCTTCAACCTGCTTCCCCTTAACTTCAGCACAAAGGGATGACTTAGCTAACTCATGAAAAATCACCCCTTTATATTTGGAATCTAAGAGTCGCACTCCCAGATTTGCAAGGTGGTGAATATCCTTCACCATCTCTTTCTTTCCTTCTTCTACATGAGAAAGGCTGCCTATAGACAACCTGCTGAGGGCATCGACTACAACTTTTGCCTTGCTCGGAAAGCTCCATCGAACGCCTCTTCATGAGGTTCAATTCTTTCTGCGAGAAAACATACTGCAAACTCTTATGGTCAATATAAATATCAACATGCACTCCATAGAGATAGTGCCTCCAGATTCTAAGTGCAAACACCACGGCTGCTAACTCCAAGTCATGAGTGGGGTAATTGTTCTCATGCACCTTTAACTACCTAGATGCATAAGCTATTACCTTACTACGCTGCATCAATACACAACCAAGTCCCTCACGGGACGCATCACAATAAACTATAAAATCATCTACACCCTCGGGAAGGGTTAAAACAGGAGCAGTAGTCACCTTGTCCTTTAGCTTCTCAAAACTGTTTTCACATAAGTCAGACCACACAAACTTCATCTTTTTCTGAGTCAGTTTAGTAAGCATAGCAGCTATAGAAGAAAATCTCTCTACGAACCTTCTGTAATACCCCGCCAAACCCAAAAAGCTCTGAATATCTGTTTGAGTCATGGGTTTGGGCCATTTTCTCACTGCTTCAACTTTCTGGGGATCCACTCTTATCCCATCACTGGACACAATACACCCCAAGAAAGCAATAGCTTCTAACCAGAAATCACACTTAGAAAATTTGACAAACAGCTGATGATCCTTAAGGGTCTGAAGAATAATTCAGAGGCGATTGGCGTGATTATCTTTACTCCTAGAATAGATCAGAATATCATCAATAAATACAATGACGAACAAGTCAAGAAACTGATGGAACACTCTGTTCATAAGATGCATGAAGGCTGTAGGGGCATTAGTCAACCCGAAGGACATGACTAAAACTTTGTAGTGACCATATTGGGTTCAGAAGGCTGTGTTGGGTATGTCTGACTCCCTAACTTTCAACAGCTGATAACCCGAACGAAGGACTATTTTTGAAAAACACTTGGAACCTTGAAGCTGGTCAAAAAGGTCGTCAATCCTACGAAGAGGATATTTATTTTTAATCGTGACCTTATTCAATTGGCGGTAGTCTATGCACATACGAAGGGACCCATTATTCTTTCGCACGAAGAGCACGGGTGCACCCCACGGGGAAACTCTAGGAAAAATAAAATCCTTGTCTAGGAGGTATTCCAGTTATTCCTTTAACTCTTTTAGTTTTGTGGGAGCCATTCTATATGGTGAAATAGAAATAGGACGAGTGTCTTGCAACACATCAATGCCAAAATCTATCTCCCTATCAGGGGGTATACCTGGGAGATCTTCGGGAAAGACTTTTGGTAATTCATTCACTACAGAGACAGACTGGAGAGGAAGATTTTCAACTTTTAAATCTTTTACTCGAATTAGATGGTACATACTGCCTTTGGAGATAAGCATTCGGGCTCTAAGATAAGAGATAAAGTGACCTCTAGGTTCCAAAGAACTCCCTGCCCATAAAATTGATGTCTCATTTGGGAAAGAAAAAGTGACCTTTCATGTCCTACAATCGAGTGTGGCATAGCACGAATGGATACTGTCCATCCCAAGGATGGCATAAAAATCTATCATATCAAGTTCTACAAGGTCTATTATAGTTTCTGTACTATGAATAGACACGACACAATTTCTATACACCCTTCTTGCAACAATAGAATAACCTATAGGAGTGAAATAGAGAAGGGTTCAACAATAACTTCGGGCTCAAACCCAAAACCAACAGCCACATAAGGGGTCTCATAAGATAAAGTAGACCCAGGATCAAGCAATAAATAAACATCACGAGAAAAAATTCATAACAAACTGGTGACAACATCTGGTAAAGCTTCCACCTCCTGGCGGTTAGTCAAAGAATATAACCGATTGCGACCACTCCCGGCAGCTGAATGGGCATCCTTAGGAAGAGAAGCTATGAAGGCAGCTTGGGACTTAGCCGCCCCCTCCTGCATTTACTCCAGTAGAAGGACAATATCTCTGAGCAGTTAGGGGACGGTTGACATTAGTTCATGGAGCCTGAAGTGGACTGGTCGGGACTCCAAGAGTAGGGGCAAGTTCTGGAGTGTGAGCTCTGTTATGGGTCCATATCCCATGGGTGGGATGGACCTCATCTGCCTGAGCATTCTGATCGATTATACGACGTGGAGGCATAAGTATGTTTTTTGAAACACAAGTGATCAATGATTAGGGGACAGTTCAGAATCTGAAGCACGATCTAAATCACAAAGAAGGGAAGCATTTCCTAAACGCCTAGCAACCTTCTTCTTATAAGTTTGGCACGCTACACACCCATAAACAGGAATATACCTGAAATGATTTTACAGATACCCTGGGACCATGAATCGTGCTTTGATACCAAGTTTGTCATGACCCGAACCAGGGCCTGGCTGTGATGAGCATTTCGAACCATGGAGGCCTGAAACACCCCTGTATGTCTAGTAATCATGGACCTAATTCATATGATCAAAGTAATGAAGAAGAAACACAATAATTCAGAAACATGGTCAAAAATATGAAAAGTAACAATAACGGGAAAATAAGGTTTCCCCAACATCAATCAACCTCTAAATAGCTGTCTGCGAAACTCTCTAACAAATGACTGAGTCAAGTAACTGTATATAAACTAGGACAAGGCCCCCAGTAGACCCCCAAAACTAATTATAAGATAAAAGGACTGCAGGACATAAGACCTTCCAAAACATAGAAGGCTCACCACTTGTCTCCGCAACTCTGCCTGAATGATCTACTGGTTCTCTTGACTCCTAGACTGGGCCTCTAAACCTCAGAGGTTGAAGAAGGGAAGGGGGTCAACGCAAAAGTACTGGCACACAGAGATATCAAAATAGAACATAATATTTTTTACGAAATATAGTTAAGAGCCATTACAAAGCAGTTTCGTATCAAATCATTTGAAAACACATGGGCATAATGTAATTGTTTTCAACAACAATGCAATGCAGCTGAGTTAGGTGGAATACCCTACATAATTTATACCAACGGTCAAACCTCATTTTTTGCCGAGATTTGAGTATAATTAAGGGAGAGACACACAAGACCACGATGCATGGTGTCTCGACCCACTGGTAGTGCCCAAGATCAGTTAGCTCAGGCTCCTACCTATAGTCCCAATTTGGGAATGACATAAAGTCAAGTAGACAAGATCACTTATCCTGGTGCTAAATTTCTATGTCGGCAAACACCTTTTCCAATGATAAGCCCTTACACTCAAATGCCTTCTTCGAGAAGCCACCTATCTTATGTAAAATCAATGAATTCGATTTTCATCAGATTCAATCACATATCATATTCTGTAGGGTATCGTCATCCCTGACTTGCAAGTCATTAAAATCACATACACATATTTGTAAAAACCAAGGTGCTTCTTCATTTACAAGTGGTGAACAATAATTATTTCAAATTCATGCTCTCTTTTGTTGGTCCTAATATGATATGGGGTATCAAGACATTATCATGGGAATTTGAAAGAAATATTCATATTTATCAAACTTACATGGAAAATATCAAATCACATACACATGGTTTCAACCATTGAAGTATATGGGCAAACAATACCCATGACATAAAGAAAAATGACTTAGAAATCATATTGAAAGCAAGTTATTAACATTTGATTGAAAACCCCCATTTAAAATCATGCATGTTGATAAAAACTGCACCCATAAGATTTTAGGATAATCCCATGTACCTCGATTACTATGAATATTAGATGCTTCTCGAAGACTACGCTGAAAGGATTCCAAATATGCAATTTGTTCCTAAAACCCCCGGTTGAATATCGACTTGCTTGGGTTTTTATTTTGAAACCCTAAGGAGAATCTTTGATCACTTTTGATGAATGAAGGTGTATTTTGGCGTCCTTGGAACTAAATTTCTACTTTTGGGATAAGTAAGGGTGCAAAAGGACCATTTTGTCCCCAAAACGGAGTGTTTAAGTTACTTGAATTCTTTGCATAGGCGCCGCCCATCCCATTGCCTATGTTTACATAGGCGCCGCCCATCCCATTTCCTATGTTTACATAGGTGCCTCCTAGGCAATCTCCTATGTTTACATAAGCGTCACCTAGGTTATCGCCTATGCTTTCAAGTAACCTTGGGCCATTTTTTAGGCGACGCATATCACTTTGAAAGACCAGAACTTCTTGCTCGGGTGTCGGACTTTAGCAAAATTGGTATTGTTGGAAAGATAACTCGAAGACCTATCATTTCAAACATAGTAGGCTACCTAATTTGACACATACAGAGAGTTATAGTCGATGGAAGCTGACACACTTTACCACGTCCACTAAAACTTTATCGATCGAAATAGTTTCAAGTCATCCTTGAGTTGAAGGACCTCTATGGTTTAAATTCAAGCTTGAATGGATTCACATGCTACACAATTAATTAACATGCCTTATTGGCATAGGATTTTATGGCTTTGGGGTTTATCAACTAATTGGAATCATGGTCTATATTGTAGCCCAAAATATGGGGCGTTACATTATCCCCCCTTAGGATCATTCGTCCCCGAATGATGATACAGGACACAGACAGACACGATTTGAAGCTTAATAAAGGACAAGGAAAGATAAGATAGGAATAGTACCTTCTGTCTCATCCTTCATCGAAGCAAACAAATTGGGATTTCTAATTCTCATGTCATCTTCTAACTTCTAAGTTGGTTCTTCGACTTTCTGATTCCTCCATAGTACCTTTATTGAGGCTATCTCTTTGCTTCTCATCTTTCAAACTTTGCGATCTAAAATTTCAATGAGCTCTTTTTTCGTAAGACAAAGAGTCTGTCACTGTGATACCTTCCACTGGCAATACCATAGAATGATCTCCAATGCATTTCTTCAACATGGATACAGGGAATATCGGGTGAACGGAATCCAAACATGTAGGTAATTCTAGCTCAAAAGAAACTGTACCAATCTTTTTCAGAATCTGCTATGATCCTACATAGTGAGGGCTCAATTTACCCCTTTTTCCAAACCGCATAACTCCTTTCATAGGAGAAACCATGAGAAATGCCCAATCACCAACTTCAAACTCTAGTTCTCTTCTCCAAACATCGGCATAGGACTTCTGATGACTCTGAGCAATCTTGAGTTGTTCTCTAATGATCTTCACTTTCTCCATCGCCCGATGAACAAGATCAGACCCATACAACTGAGTCTCACCCACTTCATACCATCCTATCGGAGACCTACATCTCCTCCTATACAAAGCCTTAAAATGAGCTATCTTGATGCTGGCATGGTAACTATTATTGTAAGAAAATTCAAATAGTGGAAGGTGATCTACCCAACTACATTTAAAATAAATGACACATGCCCTCAACTTATCCTCAAGGGTCTGAATGGTATGCTCAACTTTCCCATCCGTCTGAGGGTGGAAAGCTGTGCTCAAATTTACTTGTGTACCTAAACCCTTCTGAAAAGATCTCTAGAACTGAGATGAAAACTGCGTACCTCTATCGGATATAATAGACACTGGTACCCCATGCAACCGAACTATCTCGTCAATGTAAATCTTAGCATAACCCTCTCCCAAATAATTAGTCCTCACAGGCAAAAAGTGGGCTAATTTTGTCAACTGATCTACAATGACCCATATAGAATCATACTGGTTACGGGACCTCGGAAGCCCTGTAATAAAGTCCATGTTTATCATCTCCCACTTCCATAAAGGAAGAGCTATCTCTTGGGAAGTACCACCTGGCCTCAAGTGTTCTACCTTTACTTTTTGATAGTTCAAACACTTGGACACAAAATCAGCTACATCACGTTTCATGTTATTCCACCAATACAAGGTTTTCAGATCATGGTACATCTTAGTAGATCCTGGGTGAACGATATACCTTAAAGTGTGCACCACACCAAGGATTCTTTCTCGCAGTCCATCAACATTCGGAACACACAACCTACCCTGAAATCTTAGAATACCATCACCACTAATTTCAAATAACATAACCTTTTGTTGACCCACATCTTTCTTGATTTGCATCAAGATGGGATCTTCAACCTGCTTCCTATTAACTTTAGCACAAAGGGATGACTTAGCTAACTCATGAACAATCACCCCTCTATCTTTGGAATCTAAGAGTCGTATTCCCAGATTTGCAAGGTGGTGAATATCCTTGACCATCTCTTTCTTTCCTTCTTCTACAAGAGAAAGGCTACCCATAGACAACCTATTGAGGACGTCAGCTACCATATTTACCTTGGTCAGATGGTAATGCAGACTCATATCATAGTATTTCAAATCTCCATCCAATGCCTCTGCTTCAGGTTCAATTCTTTTTGCGAGAAAACATACTGCAAACTCTTATGGTCAGTATAAATATCAACATGCACTCCATAAAGATAGTGCCTCCAGATTCTAAGTGCAAACACCACGACTGCTAACTCCAACTCATGAGTGGGGTAATTGCGCTCATGCACCTTTAACTGCCTAGAAGAAAAACAATCTATTAACCTTCTATAATACCCTGCCAAACCCAAGAAGCTATGAATATCGGTTGGAGTCGTGGGTCTGGTCCATTTTCTCACTGCTTTAACTTTCTGGGGGTCCACTCTTATCCCATCACTGGACACAATATGCCCAAGGAAGGTAATAGCCATCTAACTAGAAATCACACTTACAAAATTTGGCATATAACTAATAATCCTTGAGGGTCTGAAGAATAATTCAGAGCTGATTGGTGTAATCCTCTTTACTCTTAGAATAGATCAGAATATCATCAATAAATATAATGACAAATAAGTCAAGAAACTAACAGAACACTTTTTTCACAAGATCCATGAAGGCTGCAAGGGTGTTAGTCAACCCGATGGATATGGCCAAAAATTCATAATGACCATATCGAATTGGGAAGGCTGTCTTGGGTATGTCTAACTCCCTAACTTTCAACTGATGGTAACCCAAATGAAGGTGTATTTTTGAAAAACACTTGGCACCCTGAAGCTGGTCAAAAAGGTTGTCAATCCTAGGAAGAGGATATTTATTTTTAATCATGACCTTATTTAACTGGCGGTAGTCTATGCACATACGAAGGAACCCATCCTTCTTTCGCACGAAGAGCACGGGTGTACCCCATGGGGAAACATTAGGATGAATAAAACCCTTGTCTACGAGGTATTTAAGCTATTCCTTTAACTTCTTTAGTTTTGTGTGAGCCATTGTGTATGGCAGAATAGAAATAGGACGAGTGTTTGGTAACACATCAATGCCAAAATCTATCTCTCTATCATGGGGTATCCCTAGGAGATCTTTGGGAAAGACTTTTGGGAATTCATTCACTACAGGGACTGACTACTGAGGAAGATTTTCAACTTTTAAATCTTTTTTTCAAATTAGATAGTACATACTGCCTTTGGAGATAAGCTTTCAGGCTCTAAGATATGAGATAAAGTGACCTCTATGTTCCACAGAACTCCCTGCCCATACAATTGGTTTCTCATTCAGGAGAGAAAAAGTGACCTTTTAGGTCCTGCAATTGAATGTGGCATAGCACGAATGGATCCAGTCCATCCCAAGGATGGCATCAAAATCTATCATATCATGTTCTGTAAGGTCTAACATAGTTTCCCTACTATGAATAGACACGACACAATTTCTATACACCCTTCTAACAACAACAAAATAACCTACAAGAGTAGAAATAGAGAAGGGTTCTACAATAACTTCAGGCTCAAACCCAAAACCAACAGCCACATAAGGGGTCATATAAGATAAAGTAGACTCGGTATCAAGAAATACATAAACATCACAAGAAAAGATTCATAACATACTAGTGACATCATCTGGTGAAGCTTCCACATAATGGCGGTTAGTCAAAGAATATAACCGGTTGCGACCGCTTCCGGCAGCTGAAGGGGCACCATTAGGAAGAGGAACTGTGGAGGCGGCTTGGGACATAACCCTTCCCTCCCCCGCATTTCCTCCAGCAGATGGACAATCTCTTTGAAGGTGACCCACTTTGCACCAATTATAGCAGTTTCTCCCCTCAAACCAGCTCTTCCCTAGGTGATTCCTTCCGTAAACCTCGCACCGTGGATAGGTACGACACTGCTGGGCCACATTGCCCTGAGACTATGTACCTAGATCTTTAGATTCATGGGGACTATAAAAACTTTGAGTTTGTCTGTCTGTCGGTGGTTTGGGTGCTGGGGCGCTGGTGATGTTGGGCGTATTTACATGCCTAAAGTACCTTAATTTACCCATATTTTAGCTAAGTTTTGAGGACAAAATATATAATTCCTGCACTTTTAGTCCTTTTTCCTATAAGTGAGCTAACTAACATGATTAGCAAGTTTTCAGGTATAAATGATGAAGATTTCAGCATTTTGTGGACTATTGGTCGCCTAAGGACACTTCAACGTAAGAGGAAAGACAGCTTCTGGAAACTGGTGGACTGAAAGTGATGCATGGAGAACTTGTCCCGGGCAAAAACAGCATTTCTAAAGACTTGGGGGATCAGCAGTAACTTAGTAGGATTAGGACAAGGATGCAGTAACCCCGTAGGACTAGGACAAGGATAAAAACCCTATTTAAGTAGGACTAGGATATGGATGTTATAAAAACCCTACTTTGCTGAATTTTTCAGCATTCTTTCTCTTCTTCAAAAATTTGTTTTAAAACATTATTCTTCATCTATTCGACTTTTAATTTTCACGACAAGAGAAACGCTACTAGGAAGGAAATCACACCACAAGTGACACCAAAACATACTTCACGTGAGATTGTTATTATTTTGGTATGATGATAATGTCTATTGTGTTTTCCATTGCACTAATGAGTAGCTAAACTTCTCTGTTAGGGTTATGGAAGCCTTATGATATACTATCTATTGCTATGAGTTTGTGAATTCTTGATACGTATGCTGCTTATATCATTACTCTCTTCATCTTAATTGAATTCTTGTGGTTGTAAACATATAGAATACGCCAGTATAACATTAACTTGTTCGAAAGAAAAGTTACATGTCTGGAAAAGAGAGAATGACAAGGAAATAGGGCTACTAACCCCTGTTTAAAAGTTAGTGCCGTAACAGGATTAACCTCTTGGAGAATTCATACCATTAGTTATACGATTTAAGCTGGAAAGAGTTAAAGTGAGATAATCCTTGATGGTCAAAAGACACTAGGATTTACCATAGAATACAAAACTCTATAAGTGCATGCATGTCTGAATTCCGCATAACTCATGGCCAATAGATACGTAAAACTTATAAGGTGGACATAACCCTAACTTACAATTATCATTGATTAAAATCTTGCTAAACAAAACATTTCAATTTTACTTTGCTATTTTGATACTTCTAGTTCACGCCAAACCCTAGACCCCCCTTTTTGTAGGTGTAACATTCTGAGCACTCACTTCAGATTCTACGGCATCTTTAAACTCTGCTTCATTAATAACATTCTCCTCTGTATTATCAACTACCTGCTTGCCTTTGTATGGATTTTCCAACACCTTAGCACTATTGGTAGTAATAGCCATACATGATCCATCATTCCTTGGATTTTGCACAGTGTCACTAGGTAAAGTTCCAACTTTTCATTGATTGAATGCCACCGATAGCTGACTCATTTGTTGTTCCAGCTGTTTTATTGCAGTGAAATACGAGTCAAATAATTGCTTCATTGAGGACAAATTATTTATTACCTCAGTTACTCCCGTGTTGGTTGTCTCCACTCCTTTCACCAGCTTAGCCAACATATCTTTCATTGACATCTTCCTAGAGCCAGATGCAGCGGCTTCACGGCTTCCAGGAGGAACATACAAACCACTCCTGTCAGTCTTATACTTCCAACTCCCTTGATCGCGGTCCTTGTATCCAGATTTATCATAATAGTTCCGACCTTGGTTTCCTTGGGCATTGCCATGGAAACCCTCCTGATTATTCAAGTAATTTGCTTCTTCTTTAGACTCGGAATCATCTCTTCCTGTGTCACAACAGCCTTGACTTTTTTGGTCTTCCCTAATAATAAATATTTGGTAAGAAGATCCATCTGTGTTTTCATGTGCGCCATATCTTGATCACGTTCCTCCTCTCTTCGTCTTTGTTCGGCAGTCATGCCAATAGATATAGTAGATCTTTCTACCTCAGAATCCCTTGTATGCCAAGCTCTACTTTGCTTTGTCATACGATTTAGCATATCACTTGCCTGAATAAAGGTAAGGTCTATGGTGATTTGGGCACCTTATAAGCTTCGTCTTGATTCTCTCCCATGTTTCGTGGAGAGCTTCAGTTGGAAGCTGTTGAAAATTGCTGATCTCATCTCTTAATTGTTCTCTCTTGGATGACGTATAGAATCTTTCTAGGAAAGCGTCTTTCAATTTCCTTCAATTAGTAATAGAATCAGGAGTTAGCCCGTTCAACCATAGAGTTGCCTCTCCAGATAGAAATAAGCGCAGCCGAATTGCATTCTGTCCAACGCCTGGATTGTCGAATGACTTGCATGTAGATATAAAATTGATCAGATGGATATTTAGATCATCGCCTGCAAGTCCACCAAATAACCCCTTGAGCTACAATAATTGAATCATGGTGCTAGTGATATTAAACTTGGCTCCAGGTGCCAAGGGCGGAGGAATAATAGCTCCTGTGTCACCAGCTCCGTCAAGGTAGTCATCATCATCATTGAAAGTCATTTGCATAGCGCGGCGTTCAGGCCTAAATCTGGCTTGACGATTTTTTCTGTTTGTAGGTGTCGCCACCTCAGTATTACGCCTAGGGTTTAGTAACTCATCATCACCTAGGTCCTCATCGTCAGGATTTGTTGTTCGCCCAGGGTTATCAATATTCTATTGATGTACTTGGGCAGCGGCCAACGCAGCTAGTCTATCCTGCTCCTGTTGAGCAGCCTTCTCTCAATGTCATGTTGTGCATCCATCTGTCCAATAAGTTGCGGTTCAGGGTTTATGGGTAATAATGGTTGTCCCAAACTTTGAGTATTTGGCATGCACTAAACAAAAACCTATAGAAAACAAAATCAACAACTAAAAGTAAAGTAAGAGAATCTTTGACCCAAGGGTCTAGTAATTATCTCAAACTTAGTTGACAACCGTATTCCCCGACAACGGTGCCAAAATTTGATAACGCTCAAACTACAGCTCTCATAAGAGTGTAAGAGATCGTTGTCAAATATAGAACCCAACTGGGTTGGGTGTCGAATCCCACCGGGAATACTTGGTCACTAAGTAAGCAACGATTAGTAGTCTGTTGATCGAAAATTCTACGAAAAGGGGGTTTTTAAATTATGTCGAGAATTAATGTAAACAAAATAAAGAGAAAAAAGAAGAAGGATGATGACACTCCTGAAAAGGTTGATAATTGGAAGCAAGATAAAGAGGAAGTTGTGGAGAAAACGATTCCCCTTCCACCACCACCTTTTCCACAAAGACTGAAGAAGAAGGCTGATGACACCAGGTTCAGTAAATTCATGACCATGTTGAAGCAGCTGACCATTAATGTTCCTTTGGTGGAGGCGCTGGAACAGATGCCTGGGTATGCTAAATTTAGGAAGGACCTTTTGACAAAGAAGCGAGCAGTAAGTTATGAGCTGGCAGATAATGTTGATCATTGCAGTGCAATTTCTACATGATCGCTAGTTCAGAAAAAGTCAGATCCTGGAGGTTTCACTATTCCTTGCACGATTGGATCGTTGGATTTTGCTAAGGTATTGTGCAATTTTGGATCTAGCATCAATTTGATGCCGCTATCCATTTATAGAAAGTTGGAGTTGGGTGACCCTACACCAACCAATATGCGGCTCGTGATGGAAGATAGGTCGGTAAAATGACCTGTGGGTGTCTTGAATGATGTATTGGTGAAGGTTTCTACCTTCATCTTTCATGTAGACTTTGTTATTTTGGATTGTGAGGTGGATTCTGAAGTTCCCATAATCTTGGGATGCCCTTTTCTCGCAATCGGAAGTGTGCTTATTGATTTGAGAGCTAATGAGATTTTTTTTTGGTTGAATGACAAAGTGGTCCGTTTTGATGTATGCAAAGCAATGAAGCAACCCAGCGATATGAATGTGTTCTCTGTAGATGATGTTTATTATGAGGTGAGAAAGAATTATCTATAGAGAAGCAGCTTACTGTTGAGTCACTATCTGATGTGCTTTCGAATTGTGAGCATGAGGATGTTGAAGAATATAAAGAAACCGTTTGTGCTCTAACAGGAATAAAGTCCTATTTTCATGCCCCTAAGAAGCTGGACTGTGATCTTAAGAATCGACCTTCACCAACAGTGAAGACTTCTGTTGAAGAGCCACCAGTGCTAGAATCGGAAAAGCTCCCCAGTCACCTAAGGTATGCGTTCTTGGGAAGTGGAAATACACTTCCGGTGAGTGTTGCGGCTGATTTAAGTGAACAGCACATAAAGGCTCTCAACTTTGCTCTGAAAAGGTACAAGAGAGCTATGGGTTGGAGTATTGATGATATAATTGGTATCCCTCCTGGGATATGTATGCACAAGAGTTATTTTGAAGAAGATTTCATGACTACAAGTAAGCATTAGCGTCGTTTGAATCCATTCAGAAAATGGTGCACCATATATCTCGATGAAGTCTAAGTAATCGAGATAACTATGTCGTGCCGCGACAATAAATCAAGCGCTAGATGGGAGGCAACCCATCGTATTTAAATTGTTTTGTTTTACTAAGAGTTTGTTTTTGTAGTCGAGCCACGACCAAAACTAAGGAGCTTGGTGGGAGGCAACCCATCATTCTAATTATTTTTGTTGTTTTTGAGTAAGTGTAGGTGCAAGACGTATAAAGGAGGAGCTTGGTCTCAAATTTTGATTTGTAAGTGAGCAATGTTAAAGGTGGTAAGTGAGTAATGAAGGAGCAAAAGGATTTCGGTTAGGCATTGCCTATACAAATATAGGCAATAGACAAGGCAAGGCCTATGTAAATCGAGGCAATGGACAAGGCAAGACCTATGTAAATCGAGGCAATGGACAAGGCAAGGCCTATGCTATGGCCTTTGGTCTCTGAATCTAGAATGCCATAGCATAGGCGCCGCCTATGCCAAAGCCTTTGGTCCAAAAATGCCATAGCATAGGCGCCGCCTATGCCAAAGCCTTTGGTCCAACAATGCCAAAGCATAGGCGCCGCCTATGCCAATGCCTTTGGTCAACATGGGTGCCGCCTATGCTCAACTAGGCAAAGAATTAGGCACCGGCTTTGCCTCCCAAATCTCTCAAAACTTTTATTTTTGCTCATCTAACCTTGCAAGATCATCATCCGAGTTTACAATCTTACGCTTATCATGGTATTTTAGATCTTAAAGTGGTGTTGGTGATTAGAATGTATTGATTTGTATGATACATCTAGTTGAGTGAAAGAATACGTATGGGTATTATGGACTTAGTACCGACTTGTATTTGATTGTTATACACTGTCCTCTTTTTGAGAAATTGAAATGGTGAAGCTAATTGCATACTCTTCAAAGTTGAATGCTTGAATGTTTCAATGACTCGCTCATCGAGATAAAGATCATGATTGAATACAAGCATAAGATGTTCTGATTATTTCTATGCCATAACTTGATACGATCTCTATGTAGTAGTCTTGTTCAAAAGGTGCATTAATCCACACATAAAAGTATAGTCAAGATTACATGAAATAGAGTTGGAAAGGATAGTAAGATGACATGAAAGTATGACTGTGCTAAGCATATTGTTGGAACATATCCCCTAAATGTATGTCGATGAAGTCTGAGTAATCGACATCTTTAACTTAATAAGTTTGTGTCAACAAATTAAGTGTGGGGTGGCGCCACTATTGTCTGTTTGTCGATTGAATCTTCCGAGATAAATCTAACATGACTCTATTAGGATCTCAGCTAGAATGGCCTCAAAAGGACGACAAGGAAAACAAAAAGCGCCCACCTCACAGAAAGGTAAGAAAAGAGGAAGAAAAGAGTAAGCTAAATCCTCCTCGCTACAAATACGTCGACGCACTTTTGGCATCAAGTGGGGTACAATTTGAGGAAACTCTGAGGATGACGACTCTGATGATGATTCTGATGCAGGGGGTATGACCCCAGACATAGAGGATGAGTCTGACTAATCAGGTTCTTCTTATTTATTTTCCACTGAGGGCAGTGTGTCCCGTCTAAGTGTGGGGTGCTGGTATTTGTATGCTGTATTTCTTTGCTTAACTGCATTTATTCATGTTCATTTGTTTGATTTTTAGTAGTAGTTAAATTTTTTCGAAGTTAAATTTTTTCGAAATTTTTAAATTTTTTCAAATTTTTTTTCTGTATAAGTTTTTTTTTTAGATTTTGCATAAAGTGCATGAAATTGTTCTGATAGGCAGCATGATATTATGACAAGAGTTGTGCTAAAATCATTACTATTGAGATGTTTAGGCTTTAAGTGTGACTCACTATGTGATAAGTGTGTGGTTTAATTCCTTCATCTGTTGGGTCAAGAGTCTATACTGCTCCCAATAAAGTTGACCTTGTGCCTTGTGTGTGTGAGATAATAGTATATTCTGTGTTGGTGACTGATGCTAGAACTTGCCTGGTGTGTGTGTAAAGCAAAATAAAGAGTGTAAGTTTAGGAGATGATTTAGGCATTTCTTTGGCAACCTGTACTTGTTTACCTACCCGTGGACATTATCCTAGTCAACCCCTTTGAGCCTTTAGCCATTTTCTTTGACAGCCTTATATGTAGCCTAATCCATTTTTTTTCAAGACCATAATTTGATCCAAATTCCTAAGCGCTTTAAATAGTAATGTCATGTGACATAAGAGGAAATTGGGTGAGAGTGATGCCTTAGAGTGTATTGGTACTTGAATTTGTTATGAAAAAGAGTGGCTATCATAGAGGTGTGTTATAAGAAAAAGAGAGAAGAAAAGAAAAAGAAATAGAAAAACAAAAAGATAAATTGTGATTATGATTAAATAAAAAGATAGTTATGCTTGAATGGAAAAATAGGTGAAAAGGGGCGATAGATGAAACAAAGGTAGCAGGGTTGATTAAAACAGAGTGTTAATGACATAATGTGATGTATTCAAGCACTTAGGGAACATAGTCACTATTTCTGGCCAAAATATTCCTAACCATCCCTTAGCCTACATTACAACCTGTAAAAGACCTATTTGATCATAAACTTAGCATTCTGATATTAGTAGAGCATTACACTAAGGGCAAGCCTATGATCATCAGTTACAACATAGGAATTCTTTGTGAGAGTGAGAGCAAGGATAATCTTGTACCCATGTTTCGAAAAATGCAAAACCTGTGAGTGATTATGGGTAATATCTTATGTGAGACATACATGGTTGATGAGTTTTGGGTAGTCTTGTATGATTCTTTGTGTCTTAACTTTTGAATACGAATTAACCATCATCACGAGTCTATGTGAGAGGTTGAATTGTTTCTAGTAGTGATCAGAAAACTACTCTTTGTTAATAATTGCAGTGCGAATATTTTGTTCTGTTACTATAAAACCCTAAGTAGTTGTTTACATGGACATAATATTTTGTTCGAGGACGAACAAAACTTTAAGTGTGGGGTGTTGATGTTGGGTGTATTTACACGCCTAAAGTACCTTAATTTACCCATATTTTAGCTAAGTTTTGAGGACAAAATATATAAGTCCTACACTTTTAGTCCTTTTTCCTGTAAGTGAGCTAACCAACATGATTAGCAAGTTTTCAGGTATAAATGATGAAGATTTCAGCATTTTGTGGACTGTTGGACGCCAAAGGAAACTTCAACGTAAGAGGAAAGGCAGCTTCTGGAAACTGGTTGACTAAAAGTGATGCATGGAGAACTTGTCCCGGGCAAAAACAGCATTTCTAAAGACTTGGGGGATCAGCAGTAACTTAGTAGGATTAGGACAAGGATGCAGTAACCCCGTAGGACTAGGACAAGGATAAAAACCCTATTTCAGTAGGACTAGGATATGGATGTTATAAAAACCCTACTTTGCTGAATTTTTCAGCATTCTTTCCCTTCTTCAAAAATTCGTTTTAAAACATTATTCTTCATCTATTCGACTTTTAATTGTCATGACAAGAGAAACGCTACTAGCAAGGAAATCACGCAACAAGTGACACCAAAACATACTTCACGTGAGATTGTTATTATTTTGGTATGATGATAATGTCTATTGTGTTTTCCATTGCACTCATGACTAGCTAAACTTCTCTGTTAGGGTTATGGTAGCCTTATGATATACTATCTATTGCTATGAGTTTGTGAATTCTTGATACGTGTGCGGCTTATACCATTACTCTCTTCATCTTAATTGAATTCTTGTGGTTGCAAACATATTGAATATGCCAGTATAGCATTAACTTGTTCGAAAGAAAAGTTACATGTCTGAAAAAGAGAGAATGACAAGGAAATAGGGCTACCAACCCCTGTTTAAAAGTTAGTACCATAACTGGATTAACTTCTTGGAGAATTCATAACATTAGTTATACGCTTTAATCTCGAAAGAGTTAAATTGAGATAATCCTTGATGGTCGAAAGACACTAGGATTTACCATAGGATACGAAACTCTATAAGCGCATGCATGTCTGAATTCCGCATAACTCATAGCCAATAGATACGTAAAATTCATAAGGTGGACATAACCCTAACTTACAATTCTCATTGATTAAAACCTGCTAAACATTCTAATTTTCTTTGTTACTTTGATACTTTTAATTCACGCTAAAATTAAAACCCCCCTTTTTGTAGAATTTTCGATCAACAGTCTACTAATCGTTGCTTACTTAGTGACAAAGTATTCCCTGTGGGATTCGACACCCAACCCAGTTGGGTTCTATATTTGACAACGATCGCTTACACTCATACAAGAGCTGTAGTTTGAGCATTATCAGCTAGCTACTGACTGTGCATTATTCCAAAACTTCTTCTTCTTCGACCACTTATTACCCCCGTTACCACTATGCAGCTCACTCTGGTGATGGTCCGCAGATCTAGCTCTCTTAGCCTGTCTGTCTTTCTCTCTAGATTTAGTAATATTTTTCTTCTTCTCTTCCACCTACTGCATATGAACCATCAATCGAGAAAATTCTAACTCCTTATTCAACATAGACCCCTGGCACTTAAGTACCAGGTTATCGGCAAAGCCAGATGCAAATTTCCTCATTTGGGCTCTCATATTACTAGTCAACTCTGGTGGATAGTGGGATAGTTTATTAAACTTCAAAGTGTACTCCTAGACACTCATACTTCACTGTTTCATACTCATAAACTTTTCTGATTTGGTCTCCCTCAACTCCAGAGGGAAGAATCGATCAAGGAAAGCTTCCACAAATTTGCCCCCAATTGTGGGATCAACACTCTTACCTTTTACATCTTCCCAGTCTGCATACCACTGATTCACAACGTCCTTGAGATGATAGGTTGCTAGTTCAACCCCTTTAACCTCATCCACATGCATTACCTTAAAGATCTTTTCCATCTTCCTCTACCTTGGTGCTAGTGAACTTAGGTGGGTTCATATTTATGAAATGTCCGACCCTAGTAGCCTTAGACGTAACAGATGCAGACCCAACATCTTTCGATCATTGAGCCTGGTTAGCTACCAATTGTGTCAACATATGAATAGACCGTCTGAATTCTGTATTTGAAATATCTCCCTAAGCAGTGATGGGATGGTTGACATTAGTCTGCGAGGCCTGAGGCAAATTGGTCGAGACTAGAGGGACTCCCAAAGTAGGGGTAAGTTTTGAAGTGTGAGATCTATTATGGGTCTACATCCCATGGGTGGGAAGGACCTCATCTTCCTGAGCATTCTGATCGACGATACGACGTGGAGGCATAACTGTGTTTTATGAAACACAAGTTATCAATGATTCAGGGACAGTTCAGACTCTGAAGCACGAAATAAATCACAAAGAAGGGAAACATTTCCTAAACGCCTTGCAGCCTCCTACTTATAAGTGTAGCACACTACACCCCCATAAACAGGACTCTACCCAACGAGATTTCACAGACAACCTGGGACCATAAACCATGCTTTGATACCAATTTTGTCACGATCCAAACTAGGGCCTGGCCATGATGAGCATTTCTAACCATGGAGGCCTGAAACACCCCTATCTATCTAGCAATCATGAACCTAATTCATATGATCAAAGTAATGCGGAAGAAACACAATAATTCTAAAACATGGTCATAAATATGAAAAAAAACAATAATAGGGAGATAAGGTTCCCCCAACATCAATCAACCTCTAAACAACTGTCTGCAAAATCTCTAACAAATGACTAAGTCAAGTAACTATATATAAACAGGGACAAGGCCCCGAGTAGACCCCCAAAACAAATTATAAGATAAAAGGACTATAGGACATAAGACTTTCTGAAATATAGAAGGCTCACCACTTGTCTCTGCAACGCTGTTTGAATGATCTACTGATTCTCTGGACCCCTAGACTGGGTCTCTAAACCTGAGAGGTTGGATAGGGGAGCGGGTCAGTAAAAAAGTACTGGCACACATAGATATCAAAACAAAACATAATATTTTTTACAAAATATAATTGAGAGCCATTATAAAGCAGTTTCATATCAAATCATTTGAAAACACATGGGCGTAATGTAATTGTTTTCAACAACAATGCAATGCAACTGAGCTAGGTGGAATACCCTACATAATTTACACCAACTTTCAAACCTCGATTGCCACCAAGAATTGAGTATAAGTGAGGGAGAGACACACAAGACCACAAAGCATGGTGTCTCGATCCACTGTTAGTGCCCAAGATCACTTAGCCCGAGCTCCTACCTATATTCCCAATTTGGGAATGACATAAAGTCAAGTACACAAGATTAGTTATCCTGGTACAAAATTTCTATGTAGGCAAACATGTTTTCCAATGATGAGCCCTTACACTCAAACTCCTTATTTGGGCATCCACCTATCTCATGTAAAATTAATATATTTGAATTTCATATTATTTAGTCACATATCATATTCTGTAGGGTATCATCATACCCGACTTGTAGGTCATCAATATCACATCCACATATGCATAATCATATAAAAACCAAGGTGTTTCATCATTTACAAATGGTGATCAATAATTATTTCAAATTCATGCTCTATTTTGTTGGTCTCAATATGATATGGGGTATCAAGACATTATCATGGGAATTTGAAAGCAATTTATCATTTATATTTATCAAACTTCTATGGAAAATCTCAAATCACATATCCATGGTTTCAACCATTGAAGGATATAGGCAAATAATTCCCATGACCTAAAGAAAAATGACCTAGAAATCATATTGAAAGCAAGTTATTAACATTTGATCGAAAACCTCCATTTAAAAGCATGCATGTTCATAAAAACTACACCCATAAGATTTTAGGATAACCCTACATACCTCGATTACTATGAATATTAGTTGCTTCTCGAAACCTACGTTGAGAGGATTCCAAATATGCAATTTGTTCCTAAAACCCCCGGTTGAATCTTGAGTTGCTTGGGTTTTTATTTTGAAACCCTAAGGAGAATATTTGAGTACTTTTGAGAATGAAGGTGTATTTTGGGGTCCTTGGAACTGAATTTTGTGTTTTAGGGCTAAGTAAGGGTGGAAAAGGACTATTTTGTCCACAAAACAGAGTGTTAAGTCACTTGAATTCTTTGTATAGGCGCCGCCCATCCCATTGCCTATATTTACATAGGCGCCGCATAGGCTATCGCCTGTGTTTACAAAGGCATCGCCTATGTTTACATAGGAACTTCCTATGCTATCGCCTATGCTTTCAAGTGGCTATGGCCGATTGGTTAGGCGACACATATCACTTTGAAAGACCATAACTTCTTGCTCGGGTGTCGGATTTTAGCAAAATTGGTATCGTTGGAAAGCTAACTTGAAGACCTATACTTTGACATATAGTAGACTCTCTAATTCGACATATACAGAGAGTTATGGTCGATGGAAGCTGACACACTTTACCATATCCACTAAAACATAGTCTATCGAAATAGTTTAAACTCGTCCTTGAGTTGTAGGGTCTCTATGGTCTAAATTTAAGCTTGAATGGATTCACATGCCACAAAATTAATTAACATGCCTTATTGGCATAGGATTTTATGGCTTTAGGGTTTATCAACACATCAGCTTCATGGTCTATATTGTATCCCGAAAATGCGGGGCAATACACGGACGCTACACGGTGATAACAATCTTGAAGGACTACTAGCTAACCCATGACTGATATCTATGTCTAAGCCCTAGATAATAGTAATATTATAATAACAACATAATTGGAATAAATGCAAAATTCTGGTGGAAAACTTGTCATAACATTCAAATACTAAACAATACTAAACAAAACAATGTCTAAACAAGGTGTGATAATACCAAGACTGAAATAACTGTCTGAACATGCTATAGTCTGAAAGCCTGTAAAATGCCTAAATAAGAAGTTGATTGGAATGTCCCCAGTGAACTCCATCTACTGAACTAAATGTGATGAATAAATGAAATAAGACAACATCCTCAGATAATGAGGACTCATTGCTAATTTATATGATGAATGTCTAATCTACTAAGGATGCTCTGGAGCTCATATGTCTAAGCCTATGGTATAAAAAACCATAGCACAAAAGAAAAGTATACATCAATATATGTGAATGTACTGGTATACAAGGTGAGGTAAGGCTGAATGCAATGGTTCATAGGCCAGAACTATAACTAACTGGATATCATGAAAATAATTGAATAAGAATACATGTATTACTATATAGACTGTAACTAAAATCATAAGGATTTTGAATATTGAGTTTCACTGATAACATGGATTACTGATAACTGATATAACAGAAAACTGAGTGACTGTGTCTGGCAGTCCTGATTCTAATAAAACTAGCTGAGTTTCATACTGAGCTGAGTGACTGTATCTGATAGCACTAAAATCTGTAGAACTATCTAAGTTCTATTACAGAGACTGAGATTATTATTGTGGGAGGTAGTCATCTAACCGACATACCCATAATAAGATATTATATCTGTGTTGGGGTCCAAATTGTAACACCAATTAGCAAGGTGTCAATACCGCACCACTACTAAGGACAAGCTGTGAGTAACCCTTATTTGGCAGTGTCCCCTACGAAGAACGGTGGGAACCTCATCTATAAGTGTCAATCAACCTCATCAAGAAATACATAAAGATTCCATCATGAAAACCATACACAATTAACAACATGGATACAATTTCAATCCACAACATGAATATTATTATTTTAGTTTTAAAAATGGTTTCTTAAACTCCAAGGATGAAAGGATCCTTGGATAAATACTTTACAGACCTTGGTGGATGATTTCTTGAAGATTGATGGAGGAAGGCTTGAATTCTTGGCTTGAAATTAATCATCTAGGGTTTGTTGCTCTTGTGAAATTGAGAAATAATAAATGTATTTAGCCAAAAGAGGGTTAAATTTTGTGTTATAAGGGCTGAAGGTCGAGGGGAAATGACCTAATTATCGTTAAGGATGCGATCATTTAATGACTAAAAATTTGTCACCGATGCATTAAGAACTTTGGCACATCGATGACATCAACATAATACTCGATGCATCGCACCATGATCACCCCAAGCATCAGTACTTCTGACTGGCAATTCCTGCAATAATATTAAGCAACATGATAGGTGACGCGGCATGCTAAGATCATGTTGGTCCACTATTTTGGACTTCCAAACCTGGTCTAAATGAGGTCCGAAAATTCAAAAACTTGTCTGGGAACACCTATTGACTTTCCTAATCATGAATCAACAAAAATATAGACCTTTAAAGGACATTAAGGTCATAAAATAATATTGCTAACTTTCGAAGGCCAAAAATAAACTAAGTCTGGAAATTTATCTAGAATTATCTAAGTCTAGATGGATATCTTTGTTCCTCAGTCTACGAATCTGATAGTCAAGGATTTTGACTGGAATTTCCTCGTAAGAGAGACTGTTCTTGATATCTATGCCCTCAACAGGGACTACAACTGCTGGGTCACCTATGCACTTCTTCAGTAATGAGACATTAAAGACTGGATGCACTGAAGCTAGATCTGAAGGTAACTTGAGCTCATCAGCTACTTTACCAAAGCGACTAAGATTTTTCAAGGGACAGACATATCGGGGACTAAGCTTTCCCTTCTTGGTGAACCTCTTCACTCCCTTTATGGGAGAGATTTTTAGGTACATATAATCATCAATATCGAACATGAGATCCTTTCTTCATACATTTGGATATGATTTCTGTCAGCTCTGAGATGTCTTGAGTGTCTCTCTGATTAACTGAAATTTCTCTAGGGTATCGAAGACCAAGTCAGGCCCTACCACTATAGCCTCACCGACTTTAAACAAACTGATTAGAGACCTATACCTCCTACCCATAAAGAGCTTCAAATTGAGCCATTTGAATACTGGAATGGTAACTGTTGCTGTATGCAAACTCAACCAAAGTCAAATGGACATCCCTGTTAGCCTTAAAGTCAATTGCACACGCTTGCAGAATATCTTCTAAACTATGGATAGTCCTTTATGCTTGACCATTGGTCTGAGGATGAAAGGTTGTACTGAGGTGAACTTGGGTACCAAAACCCTTTCGGACCAGTTTCAAAAAATAAGAAGTGAACTGGGTACCTCTATCTAAGACAATAAAAAATTGAACACCATATAATCTGACAAACTCTCTAATGTAGAGTTTGGCATAATCCTCATCTAAATAAGAGGTATGAACTAGAAATAAATGAGATGATTTGGTCATTCTCTCTACAATGACCCAAACAGAATCATGCTAACAACTAGCATGAGGGAAACCCTTCACAAAGTCCATATTCACTTCTTCCTACTTCCAAGTAGGAATACTGAACTCTTGCATGGACCCACTTGGATTTTTATGCCCAATCTTAACTTGTTGACATATTGAGGACTTATCCACAAACTCTGCAATGTCTCGCTTCATCCCACTCCACCAATTGATCTCCTACAAATCATGGTACATCTTAATGGCCCCAATATGAATAGAGTAACATGTACCATGCGCTTCTGCAAGAATTCACTGCCTTACGTCATCAACACCTAGCACACACAGACGACCATAACAATGCAATACACCATCTAAACCTTGGAAGAAAACCTCTACTTTCTGATCCTTGACCGACTCTCTCAACTTGACTAGACTGGGATGTCTATGTTGCTTTTTCTTCACCTCGGAAACTAGAGATGATTCTGAACTATTCGGAACCTATAGACTACCTTCTGCTGAATCGACTAAGCGGAAACCTAGTCTAGCTAACTAATAAACATCCTAGGTTAACTTTTTATTACTGTCCTCAACATGAGCAACACTACCCATAGACAGTCTACTGAGAGCATCAACCACTACATTGGCCTTGCCCAGATGATAAAGGACACTCATGTCATAATCTTTCAAGAGCTCTAACCACCTTCTCTAATGGAGATTTAGATCATTCTAAGATAACCTATACTAGATGATTTTGTGATCTGTGAGAACATCTACATACACCCCATACAAGCAGTGCCTTCAAATCTTTAAGGAAAATACTATGACTGCTAACTCAAGATCATGAGTAGGATAATTCTTCTGATGGGGCTTAACCTATCTAGAGGCATAGGCTATGACCTTCCATGATGCATGAGGGAATAACCCAAACCTACCCTAGATGAATCACAGTATATGACATACGCATCGAAACAATTTGGAAAAGTCAAAATTGAAGCTGAGGTGAGTCGAGTCTTCAGCTCCTAAAAAATCTTTTTGCATGAAACTGATCTCTAGAATTTGACTTTTTTCTGAGTCAATATGGACATAGGTGATGCATTAGATGAATCCCTCAACAAACCATCTGTAATAGCCAACCAAACCTAAAAAACTCCTGACATCTGATGGAGAGATAGGTCTAGGCTATTTTCTCATTACTTTGATATTTTGAGGATCGATACTAATGCCACCACTGAAAATGATACGACTAAGGAATGCTATTGACCTTAGCCAAAATTCATACTTACTAAATTTGACGAATAACTGATGATTTTTGAGAGTCTATGATACTATTCTGAAGTAATCTCCATGATCATGCTCGCTGCGGAAATACACAAGAATGTCATCTATTAAGACTATGATGAACATGTCTAAGTACTGCTTGAACACACGGTTCATCAAGTCTATAAAAGCTATGGGGCATTGGTAAGACCAAATAACAAGACTAAGAATTCGAAGTGACCATACCGAGTATGGAAAGATATTTTTGGAAGGTCATATTCTCTGACTCTGAGCTGGTGATAGCTTAATCTGAGGTCTATCTTAGAGAAATAGTTGGCTCCCTGAAGTTGGTCAAACAAGTCATCGATTCTGGGAAGTGGACACTTGTTTTTGACTGTGACCTTATTGAGCTGATGGTAATTTATATGCGTTTTGAGAGAATCATCTTTCTTGCGCATGAATAAGATTGGTGTTCCCCATGAGGACACGCTGGGCCTGATGAATTCTTTATCTAGGAGATTTTTCAACTTTTCATTTAATTCTGATAGTTCTGTTGGTGCAATTCTGTATGGCGGAATAGATATAGGCTGAGTATCTGGAAGAAGGTCAATGTTAAAGTTTATTTCCCTGTCGGGAGGAATTCCTGGAAGATATTCTTGAAAGACATCTGGATATTCATTCACTATTGGGACTGATTCAAGACTAGGAGTTTAAGAACTAGAGTCCTTAACTCGAACAAGATGATAGAAACATCCCTCAGATATCATTTTCCTTGCTCAAAGGTAGGAAATAAGCTGACCCCTGAAGGTTGAAGTACTACCCCTCCACTTAAGGATAGGTTCATCTAGGAACTGAAACTATAAAATTTTGTTTTGCAGTTGACTATAGCATAGTAGGAATGAAGCCAATCTATGTCGAGAATGACATCAAAATCAGTCATCTCTAATTTGACAAAGTCTGCTAAAGCAACTTTCTGAGATATCATAACGGGACAGTTCCTGTATACCTATCGGGCTATGATAGTTTTACCCACTAGGGTAGAGACTAAAAACGGATCTGCTAAAATTTCAGGAATGACTCTAAAATTCACTGCTATATAAGGAGTAACAAAAGTAAAAGAAGCTCTTGGATATGGCAAAGCATAAATATACAAATGAAAGATCTGTAACGTACCAGTGACCATATCAAGAAAATTTTCCTGAACCTATCAGGACTAAATAGAATATATACTATTTGGGTGTTCCCCACTGGTGGCACTAGAAGTGTCACCCTACTGGTTTGGGCGACCGAACTGAGCTGAGGAATTGTTATGCTGACGTTGAAACCCTGACTAAGGACAATCTGTGACTTTGTGGCCTAGCTTTCCACATCCAAAAAAAACATCGTTGCTAGCTCTGCCAATACCTTGATGGTTATTACCATAAGTCTAACAAAAAGGATAAGTTCGGGTACTGCTAACACTGCCCTGAGACTTAGAGACTGGCGCCCTATCTTTGTTACCATTCCTAAACTTAGAAATTGGAGCAATGGCCGAGGAAAGAGATGGAACTGTTGACTTTAGGAGAAATTGAGAATGATTTCCACCCTTGGACTTAGGCTAACTTAAATTGAAGCTACTTATTATAGCTCTCTTATTTTGCTTTTCCCTCTCCTTAATCTTCTTCTTCTCTATCTGTTGAGCATGGATCATAAGCTTAGCTGTGTCCATCTTACTAATCAACATGGTGGTCCTACACTTCTTGACCATACTATCATTCACCCCAGATATAAACTTACTCATCTTTTCCCTGCTATCTACCACCACATGAAGAGCATATCTAGCTAATTGAGTAAACTTAAGAGAATATTCTTTCACATTCATGTTTCCCTACTTCAGATTAATGAACTCTAACATCTTAGCTTCTCTCAGCTCTAGGGGAAGGAATCTATCATGAAAAATAGTGGCAAACTCCTCTCATTCTATTAGTCCTGCATCTTCGGACTTCTCTGCTTTCAACTATTTGAATCATGTGTGAGCCACATCCTATAATTAATATGTAGCTAGCTTAGCACTCTCACTAGCAGTATCACCCATGATATTTGTAATATTTTGAACCTGATCAAGAAATTCTTGAGGGTCCTAATCTATCTTAGACCCAAAAAAGGATAGAGGATTCATTCGGGTGAAGTCCCGAATCCTACCTACAGCAGAATTGGCCGCTGGGTTGGGCCGAAATAACAACTGGACCTTCATTATGGGTGGAAACTAAATGAGCAATAGTAGTAAATAAAACTCTAAATTTTGTATAGGAGACATATTCACCTAAAGGATTAGGCTGATTGGGCTGAGGGGCTGGCTGATCCCCTGTTCCTCTTCCCTGAGTCTTCTTTGGAGGCATTTTCTATAGATGGAAGAAAAGGAAGGATTAAACTGAGAATTTAACTGGAGCTCATGCTCACTCACATGACATGAATACTGAAAGAAGGGAAACTCTTCTTAAAACATCTCATAAGACTCTACTAGATACGGCCTTTCAGTCTTCCTGGGACATTATTAAACCTTAGGCTCTGATACCAAGTTTGTAATGCCTCGAGTTTGTACCCTGGATGCTACATGGTGCTAACAATCCCAAAGGAGTACTGGCTTACCCATGACTGATATCTTTATCTAAGCACTAGATAATAGTAATGTTGTATAACAACATAACTGAAATAAATGCAGAAATCTAGCAGAAAACATTGCATAAGGTTCAAAATGCTAAACAATACTGAATAAAACAACGTCTGAACAAGGTATGATAATACCAAGACTAAAATAACTATTTGAGCATGGTATAGTCTAAAAGCCTCTAAACTGTATGAATAAAGATTTGATGGGACATATCCCTAACTAACTTTTTCTACTGAACTGAATGTGATGAATAAATGAAAAAAGATAACATCCTCGAATGATGAGGACTCACTGCTAATCTATCTGCTGAATTTTTGATTTGCTAAGGATGCTCTAGAGCTCGTACGTTTAAACCTATGGTATAAAACACCATAGCATAAAAGAAATGTATGTATCATCATGTATGAATGTATTAGTATGCAAAGTGAGGTTAGGCTGAATGCAAGGGTTGATATGCATGAACTATAACTGATTGTATATCATGAGAATAATTGTATGAGAATACATGCATGACTAAATAGACTGTAACTGAAATTATGAAGATTATAGATACTGAGTTTCACTGATAACATGGATTACTGATAACTAATATAACTGAAAATTGAGTGACTGTGTCTGACAGTCTTGATTCTAATGGAACTAGCTGAGTTATGTACTAAGCTAAGTGACTATATCGAACAGTCCTAAAATTTGACGAACTAAATAAGTTCTATTAGTGAGAATGAGACTGTGACTGTGGGAGGTAGTTATATAACCGACATGCCCCTTATAAGATATTATAACTGAGTTGGGGTCCAATCTATAACCCTAACTGGAAGCGTGTCAATACCACGCCACTGGTAAGTACAAACTATGAGTAAGCCTCATCAAGTAGTTTCCCTAAAGAAGAATAGTGGGACCCTCATCTGGCAGTGTTAAACCACCCCATCAACCCTCAACTATCAGTGTTAATGTCTCAATCTATGATAGCTACATAATTCTGAATAGCAAGGATTGCTCCTAGGGGTCACACCCTATACTGTCGGAGTGTGTCCTCATCCTTAAGTTTGCTCAGTGCTAAATCCTACTCCCAACTGAATAGACAGTAAACTAATTATATAGAGATAAATTGGACTGAGTTCACTGAGTTCAGTGAATTGATGGAATATAACTAGATTTTGTTAACTAACTGAGTTTATGATATTACTGAGTTTTCTTGATCCATGTGACTAATTGAATTCTACTATGTTCTGAAATTGACTGATAATACTACTAATAATAGCGTGACTGAGATTATCATAAAACTGACACTGGCTCTAGGCACATAACTGACTTGTCATCTATTAAATATCTCAGGACTCGATAGCATGAAAGTAAATAGGACATGACACTTTTTGAACCCATAACAATTGTCAACAATTCATAAGACAATCATTGGGATTTCATAGTGCACTTGATACTCATAGTCTTGTACATGAATAGGATACATTCCAACATATCATAAGTTCAAAAATCTAGTCTCATGAACCCTCTATCAAATCATCAAAAAATAAAACATTAGCATGGGAGCCATTTTTAACATGTAGTTATAGCCTAAGTTCATCATTTAGATCAATAAAGTATCATAAAACACAATTCTACTTATTTAGGCATTTTATCAAACACATGGAATAAATATACTTAGGCTAGGGCATGAACATCAAACAATCACATCATGGCTATCAATTAACCCAATTTCATGAAATTTAATACACATTCTAACATAATATCAAGAAATACATAAAGATTCCATCATGGAAACCATACACAATTAAAAACATGGATACACTTTCAATCCACAACATGATCATCATTATTTAATTTTTAAAAATGGTTTTTTGAACTCCAAGGATGAAAGGGATCCTTGGATAAATACTTTACATACCTTGGTGGATAATTTCTTGAAGATTGATGGAGGAAGGCTTGAATTCGTGGCTTGAAATTAGTCACCTAAGGTTTCTTGTTCTTGTAAATTTGAGAAATAATAAATGTATTTAGTCAAATGAGGGATAAATTTTGTGTTATGTGGGGTGAATGTTGGGGGAAAATGACCTAATTACCCTTAAGGACGAGGTCATTTAATGACTAAAAATTGGCAACCAACGCATTGAGCGATGCGGTGCGTCGATAGCATCGATGTGATACTCGATGCATCGCATTATGATCGTGCCAAGCCTCGATACTTTGGACTGAAAATTCTTGCAACAATATTGACCAACGCAATAGGTGACACGACGCGCTAAGATCACGTTGGTCCACTATTTTGGAATTCCAAACATGGTCTAAACGATGTTCGGAAAATCTAAAACACCTCCAGGAACACCCATTAACTTTCCTGATCATGAATCAACAAAAATATAGACCATTCAAGGACATTAAGGTTTCGAAATGAGATTGCCAACTTTTAAAGGCCAAAAATAATATAAGTCTAGAAACTTAGCTAGAACTTTCTAAGTCTGGGAACCCTTGACAAGCTTAAAGGTCTAAATAAAGCTTAGGAATTTTGTGGAGTCTTACAGAAGTGACCTTCTCACTCATACTTTGGGTAAAATTGGCCTTAGCTTCTTAGATGTAATACTCCAAAGTTTTTTAAACTAATTTCGTCCCAAGAATGTCAAGAATAGGCTTCTTAATGGAATAATGTTTATTATATGAGGAATTTTTAAGATTTTCACTTTTTTTTTGTGGAAAATTCAATAAGATTTTCATCGATATAAAATTAGCCTAAATTTAATAACTGGATAAGAAGTTATGACTATTTCAAGTTTCCATCATAAAACAGCACCATATTGGTTTGTGGCACACCGCGCCATAAGCTAAAATGGCAATTGTCCTTTTCCAATGGATCATCATGATTTCCCCCACATCGTGCCTAATTTCCAGGTCATAAATGAGGTAGCAACACAATGGCTCCTCATCGTGCCATCCCTCAATTTCCCAGTTTTCAAATTCAAGTGACATAGTGCGATAGCATCGTATCGGCCTAGGGGTTCAATTCGGGAAATTTTCTCTGAAATTAAAAGACACGTCCAGGGTTAAAAGGGTCAATTTTCCACCCATATTTAAGTCCTTTAACACGTGATTTGTCCATCCTTCAGCAAAAATATTCTAGTTTCTCTCAACTTTCTCTCAAGAACAATATAGGGTTTCAATTGGATATTCAATTCCAAGAAAGTCTCTTTGTTAATCTTCATTAAATCAAGAATTAAGGTATTTCATGTGTTGATTAATGGATTTTTTCACCCATTAAGCTGAAGAATCTCTTTTCAAAATCCAAGATTCATATATTTATGAATGTTTATGATTTTATTGAATTGAAAAGTGATGTTCATGTTGTTGTTTGGTTTTATTCCATGTTATAAACTATTAATTACAAGAATTGATTTTTAATATGTGATGAATTACATGGTATTCATGATAAACCCTTCAATTTACATGTTGATTGTTGTATCCTTAATTATTAGATGTGTTAATGATTGCATAACCAAAGCATGCTACTAATATGTTTGATTAAATGCCTATGTGAAGAAAAACTACCATAATAGTATGATAATGTGAAACCTTCATTCATGTACAAGTTATGTATGCCAATTGCTTTTTTGGAATATCTTAGCCAATGGATTATGTATTATTGATATTGGTCCCGTACTTCAGAAAGTCATGCTTTGTCAGTTTCCTTCTATTGAGTCTTGCGGGTAATTATACCCAAAAAATATAGATGTTTGCCTTTAATCAGTGTTATGTTTTCAAGATACTCTCATTCAATCCATTTTTAGTAGAATTCATATAGAGTCATGACTCAGGAAAACTCAGTAATCTCAGTCAGTTATTAGATCTCAGTAATATTAGTCAAAAAATTTTTGCAAATTCAGTTTAGTTCAGTAATCTATGTTCTATGTCTATTCAGATAGGAGTAGGAGTTAAAACCAAGTGAACCTAAGGATCAGAACACACACACTATTAGATGAGAGTGTGATTCTTAGAAGTCATCCTTGTATTCTAGAACTATGTAGCTAGCATAGGTTAAGACATCAACACTATCAGATGAGGGTTGATGAGGTAGATAAACCCTATTAGATGAGGGTCCTACCATTATATTTTAGGGGACACTATCAGATGTGGGTTACCCACAACTTGTCCTTACCAGTGGCACATTATTGACACCCTTCTAATTAGGGTTATAGATTGGACCCCAACTCAGCCATAATGGCACATTAGGGTCATGTCAGTTAGATAACTATCTCCCATAGTTTTAGTATCTATATCAGTAAAGGAACTAAGATAGTTCTTCAGATTTTAGGACTGTTAGATACAATTAACTCAAATACAATAGAAAACTTAGCTAGTTCTATCAGAACCTAGACTGTCAGATACAGTCGCTCAGTATCAGTTATTTTAGTTATACAGTTATCAGTGTCTCATGTTATTAGTCGTCAGACTCAAAAATCATGTTATCATAAATTCAGTTACGGTCTCTTATTCATGTATGTATTATCATGTTCATATTAGTCAGTTAGCCAGTGTTGTTCATGCATATGAACCCCACGCATTCAGCCTACCTTCCAAGCGTACCAGAATATTCAAAGTACTGTCACATTTGCACTATGGTGTCTTATACCATAGGTTATAAAGCATGAGCTCCAGAGCATTAGTAGCATCCCAGTTTCCACAGTCGGAGTTAGTAATGAGTCCTCAGCCTTTAAGGACATGATCATTACTTTATGTTATTAATTATTTCAGTTTAGTTTTACTAGATGGAGTTAGTTTGATACATGTTCCTTTAACTCCATATTTAGACAGTACTTAGAGGCTTTTAGATTCGATGCAGACTTTAGTTGTTTTCAGTTTTAATTTGGTATTGATATACCATACTACTAAGACATTCTTATTTTATTTATGATTTAGTGTGAACCTGATGGACTTATAGCCTTTATTTCTGCATTTATTCAGAATATTATGTAGTATATAGGTACAAATATCAAACATGTGTTAGCTTGTGGTCATTTGGGGTCATGAGCACCGTGTAGCATTTTGGGTACCAGATTTGGGGTGTTATATTACACTAATGAAAGTTACCTTTATTCCCATTGAACTTAGTTAAAGATCTTGATTAGGATCTCCACCTTAGGGCAAATTATGGCTTTCTATACATCTAAGAGTGGAATTAGATACTCTAGCCTAGTTTAAGGTAGAATTTAACTTAGAATGTATTTTGGGTATTTAAAACTGGGCTCTTTGATCCACCTTAAGTGAAGATTGATGTTTATCTCTCTTGTAACTCTTCTACACTTGTTGAATAATTCGAAATTTTCGTTAATACCATATTGAGAAACTTGGCACAAAATGGTTAATGTGATGATGACATTGGAAATAATGGGATGGATTATTTATCTAGATAATTGATAATGTTATGATGAGCTGTTGAATATTCTATATAATAAGACCATGCTTATGTTATTGATTAAGCCACTATTAGGCTATTATTCGGGCCATTGACTATGATATTACTTAAGCTTAAGATCATGCTTAATAATTCTGGTAGTAATTATTCTAGAAGTCATTCTTAATGATTATGATGTTAATTATTCTAGAAGTCATGGTTATTGATTTTATGTGAATTTATACTATTAATTATTTATGAAATCATGATGTTTGATTATAAGAATACTCATGTTATTTATTTTCCATTCGCTATGATGATGTATTGATACCCAACAAAGACGAAAGATATTATGATGATATATTGATACCTAGAAAGGATGGAGGATATTGTGATGATATATTAATGTATGACAAAATTGGAGGATATTATAATGATGTATATATATCCGACAAGGCTAGAGGATGATTATGATGATACATTGCTATCCAATAAGGCCGAAGTATACTGTGATGATATATTGATACCCAAAAAGGCCGAAGGATAATGTGATGATGTATTGATACCTAACAAGGATGGAGGATGATTATATTGATGTGTCTTTGTGTACATCTATGAATTCCAGTATGGCTATGCTCTATGTATGGAAATTATATGCTTATATATATACACTTATATGAAACTTGGGTATGTTGTTGATATTAGGGATGTCGATTATTGTCCAAAATTGGTAAATGTTTATAAAGTGGTATAGTTGATGATTAGTGCTAAATAAGAATTAGCGGTGGATATTGTCGAAGTGACTAAAAATGATTACTTGATAAATGAGGTTTAGTCGTAAAATATGATTAGTAATAAATAATGGTAGTTGATAAATGTTGGTTATTTAATTAATGATGATTAGTTAAAATAATTTGAATAGTAGCTTAAATGATTACTAGAGGTCATATGATGTCTAGTAATCAAATGAATTAGTTAATAAGATATGGTTACCTAATAAATAGTGACTAGTGTGTATCAATGACAAGATTGTTAAATGATGATAAAATTATGAAATGTGTACTTTGTCAAATATTGGTAAATTATGAAATATCGGCAAATGAATGATTGATGTTAATTGTGGAATAATGGTTAAATGATGATGAATGTTATCTATAATGTTGGTTGATTTCTTTATTCCTCTCTTGAGTCTACTCTCCAGTCATATGGGAGATTGTGATGAGTTCTTTATTTTTGTACCAATTGATGTATGGGAGCCATTTTTTTAGTTATATTTGTTTATGTTGATGCTTGACATAAGTGTTTATTCCACATTGTTTACTTATTATGCACAACAATATTTGGATGTATTATTGCCTTATGATTATACTGTTATTCTGATGTAATTACTTATTATGTAAAACAATGTTGGAGATGATTTAGGTTTATTTCTGTACCTTGACTTTGTTATGTTATGTTGCATTTTATATACTTATATCATATTTTAGTTAGTCTCCCGAAGATGCCTACTAAGTACCCATTGTACTGGTACTCATCCGACACTTATGTACCTTTTTGGTGCAGATTGGAATACTAGTTACCATCATTAATCGATATTTATGCGGTGATTGATTTCTGGAGATAGATTGAGTTCTTAGAGTTAGAGTTTCCCATTTCCCTCTATCTTTATATTCAGTGTTTTGTTTTGAGGTGGATATATTGACTATTCTAGATACTTAGGTTGTATTATTGCTATTAGATCCTCTTGTATTGGCTCTAGCAGGTTGTGGAATTGGTATCTTTGTATTTACTATTTATTCTATCTAGAACCTTTGTTATTTATAAATTGTGTTCATGAAATATTTCCTATGTTAGGCATTTCCTAACAAATTATCCCATTGCATTAGCTTCGTGTTATGGTTTGGATTACTTACTAGCAGGATTTAGTAGGTGTCATCATGACTCATAAATTGGGTCATGACAAATTTCTTTCATATCTAGGTTTCACTGGTATTATTGGTATAAGAGCAAGTGTCTAGTAGAGTCCTATCAGAAGGATGCCGTCCATTTCTTATCTTCAAAAGTCTATGGGACATTCTTAGGAGTTCATCACTTCTTTTACTCTTTTTATGCTAAGTGTCTGAGTTTGTTTGTATAGTATTCCTTTGACTTTACTCTTTCATAGATGGCCAGGAAATATGATACCAATACATGAGGCAAGGTTCCTGAGGTTGAATCTAGGGATCCTACTACTTTTCATGGATGACCTAGAGGTTGTGGAAAACTACGTGATGTTTCCCCTTCTAAGGGCCATGATATACTACCTTTCCTAGACCTTATTTTCTCTTTTGAGATAAAGATTCTTCCACCACAACCAATGGTGCGCAATGGACTAGACCAAGGTCTATTAAGGTTTATTCCTTCTTTATTCTTTAGAGATGCATTGGGTTTGCTTTTATGTTTAGTTGGTAGTTTTCCATTAAATAGTGCACAGTCTACTAAATAGAGTGGTACTGAGGTAGGGGTACAGTGAGTAGGTGTGACTCCCAGAGTTATGGGTCCTCTTGCATTGGTAGTTTCTCAATTAATAGCTACTCAGCCACTGGTTGCCCAGCCTACTATGTTTATCGAAGATAAAAAAATGTTGGGTAGATTCTTGAGATTGGCTTCACCTAGGTGTTTTGGTGTACCGAGTGAGAATGCATATGAGTTTCTAATTGCTTGTGAGGATAAACTCCATAATTTTGGCCATGTTGAGACTTGTGGTATGGATTACACCACATTTCAATTAGACTTAGATGCTCGACATTGGTGGAGGAGTTATATGAATTCCAGACTAGCTGGATATACTTCCTTATCTTAGTTCTCTAAGATGTTCTTGGATAAGTATATGCCTCAAGCCTTAGAAATCATTTGAGAGATAAGTTTATGAGGTTGGAGCAGGGCTCTATGGCAGTTGTTGAGTATGAGGCTTATTTTTCATGAGTTGGTTAGATATGCCACTTATAGTTTGGACTCTATGTCTGAAAGGGTTAGCTATTTTATTAGAGGGTTAAGACTTTCCATTCATGTGTCTACTAAGATTTTAGTTGTTCCGGGTAGGTCTCTTATTGAGGTTTTGGATCACACTCAGGTGATGGAAGAGATACATCATGCGAGTCGTAAGAGCCATGATAAGAGACCTAGGTTTTAGGGTAGATTTAGTTGTATCCCTAGTAGTTTTTGATTTAGAGGTGTTAGTTCTCATGATGGGTATTCTTCATGTCCATACCATTGGACTCAGAGTTAGCCTAGTCGACCAGTTCAAGTAACTCTTTAGATTACTGAGGGAGGTTAGTCTAGTGCTAGAGACCACCTTGGTTAGGGTTGCGGTCAGTCTTTGAGTGGTTCATATTTTAATAATTCTAGATGTGGTGGTTATTTTAGGTCAGTAAAATCTATTAGTTTTGGTTTAGCTCATGTTTCCTATTTTACTTATGGAGCTCCTGGTCACTATTCATAGGATTTCCCTAGTCATATGGTGATTATTGCTTTAACTTAGACTGTTCCCCCAATTAGAGCAGTTTATCCCTCATCTAAAGGTGGTTCTCATGGTTGCAGGGGTAGTTTTTGTTGTTCTTGATAAAGTTCTTAGGCAGGAAGACAAAATATCAATCAGGTTCCCAGCAGGTGGGTTTGGTCAGTTTCATGTAGTACCTGCTAGACTCGAGGTTGAGACTTTGGATGTTGTTCTTACTAGTATGATTATGATGTGCCTCCAGTTGACCCTTGCTTTATTTGATCCGAGATACACTTATTATTATATTTCTGCTTACTATGCACATTGATTGGAGTTTTCTTGTGATTTATTATCTATGACATTGTGTGTATCTACTCCCACGGGTGATTCTTTAGTAATGGATCAAGTATTCAGATCATGTGTTATGACTATTAGAGATGTTAATACTTATGCCTATCTTATTATTCTGGATATGGTGGATTTTTATATGATTCTGGGCATGGACTGGTTATCTCACTATCATGCAGTCATGGACTATTTTGCTAAGATCTTTATGTTAACCATACCCAGCGTACCCCTAGTCATATGGAAAGGACCAATTAGTTCCCGACCGATAGGGATCGTTCCTTATGTTTGTCCTAGGAGGCTTATTTCGAGGAGTTGCGAGTCTTATCTCGCTTATATTTGTGATAATTGTGTGGAGTGTTCATTGCTTGACCATATTATTATTATATGTGAGTTTCCTAATGTGTTCCCCACCGACCTGCCTGGTATTTTCCCTGTCCATGAGATTGAGTTTGTTATTAATATTGAGCCTAACACTCAACCTATTTCTATGGTACCTACCATATGGATCCTGCCAAGCTTAAAGAGCTAAGTTCTCAACTTTAGGATCTTCTTGGTAAGGGTTTTATTAGACTGATTATGTCTTCTTAGGGAGATCCTATGTTGTTTGTAAAGAAGAAAGATGGTTTTATGTATATGTGTATTGATTATAGGTAGCTTTATAAGATGACGGTAATGAACCATTATCCTATGACTCACATTGAGGATTTATTTGACTAGGTTCTGGGTGCAGCAGTGTTTTCTATGATTTATTTGAGATATGGTTACCATCAATTGAGAATTCTGGATGATGATATCCCGAAGATAGATTTTAGAACTAGATATGGTCATTATAAGTTCTTAGTGATGTCAGTTGGGTTGACTAAATCCCCAGCCGCGTTCATGAATTTAGTGAACCGAGTACTCAGGCCTTATTTGGATTCCTTCGTAATTGTTTTCATCGGCCACATCATTATGTATTTGAGTAGTAGAGAGGAGCATGGACATAATTTGAGGATTTCCTTCTAGACTTTAAGAGATCATGTGCTTTTCACAAAGTTCTCCACATGTGAGTTTTGGCTAGAGTCGGTGACATTTCTTGGACATGTGCTGTCTAAGGATAGTTTTATGGGAAACCCAGCCAAGATTGAGGCAATTTATGATTGGGCTAGACCGATATCCCTGAATGACATTCATTGCTCTATTAATTTGGTCGGTTATAATAAACTCTTTGCCAAGGGTTTTGCTACTATGTCAGCTCCTATGACCAGATAGACTCAGAAGGAGGTTCCTTTTTGATGGTCCAAGGAATGTGAGTTAAGTTTGGAAAGTTCAAAGATTTTCTTACTTCAGTTTCTGTTTTAGCTCTTCCTATCGAGAGTGAGGGACCCACAATGTTTTTTTGATGCTTTTAGTGTCGATTTGGGTTATGTATTGATGCAGTAGGACATTATTATTGCTTATGCTTCTAGACAACTTAAGGTGCACGAGCACAACTATCCCATTCATGATTTGGTGTTAGCGGCGGTAGTTTTTGCACTTAATATTTAGAGGCATTATCTTTATGGCGTACATTGGGAGATTTTCACTACTTATCATAGTCTTCTGCATCTTATGACCCATAGGGAGCTAAATGCTAGATAACATAGATGGATGGATTTTCTTAAGGATTATGATATCTCTCTCTTGTATCATTTGGGCAAGGTAAATATGGTAGCTGATGCCTTCAGTTGGAACACAATAAGTACGGGCAGCTTGGCTTGCATTTTAATTTCTCAAAGGCCGTTAGCATGGGATATTTAGTCCTTCACCAACTTGGTGGTTTGCTTTGATATTTTAGTCTCGAAGAGGATTTTTGCTTGTACTGAGGCAAGGTCTTCATTATTAGAGCTAATTTGAGATCATTATTTTGAGGATAGTAAGCTTTGCTTCTTTAGTGATTAGGTGCTGAGTGCTGAGTACAAGAGGAACACCATAGATTCTAAGGGTGTTTTGAGATTTGGTGGATGTATTTATGTTTTGCAAATCAATTAGTTGATTTAGTTGATATTGCATAAGGCTCACAGCTCTAGATAGTCTATTTATATCGGCACAACCAAGATGTTTAGAGATTTGAGGCATCATTATTAGTGGAGAAATATAAAGAAATATGGGGATTCATTTTGGCAATGATGCTGCAACAATGACTCTATGACTACAGTAGTTTCCAACCCATGAATCCGAGTCCCTTTTTTTATAGGTCTTTCCAGCATGATATTATGCCATGAACACTTATTACCCCATTTCCATGTTCTAGTAGGTTTAACAAAGTATACCCAAACACATTATTCTATATGCTTAAACATTATTTCAAAAAAACTACATGCCTTAGGAAAATCTTAACATGATAACCTTAGATTGACCACATAAGGACATCCAAATATATTGTCAAAAAACAAATAGAAATTAAGGAATACTTCAAATATCATTAAATCAAGACGTATCTCACACACAGAAATAAAGACATACCCCGAAATCACATCCTATATTTCAAATTTTTGGGTATTCCCTTCGAGCCACTCATCTAATATTACTCATAATAATCAATTACACCAAACTAATGCCTTAAAATACCACACATCCAAATAATTATATAAAATTTTTATTACTTCATGATGTCTCCCTGTAAGTATAACCATTCACATAGCAAAAGATTTACCTTTACCAATCATAATTGAAAATCATACATAACACTAAATGTAATACACTAAAAAATCCAAACCAATATTACAACCATGTACCAAGATCATACATAGTACATCATGGTTCTTTTATAGTTTTGTGATTAATTTAGATGTATATTAAGTCTTCAAATTACTCCCAGCTATCGACGAATCAAAATATTTCTCATCGATCGAATCGTTGAGAAAGATATTGCCATAGTTAGATTAAAACGATCATATCTCTCATTATACTTGGGATTTTTTATCTCATGACCTATAAACAGATACATAGTTGAATTATCTTTCCAATGATACCAATTTTGCCTAAATCCGATATCGGAGCAAAGAGCTATTCCTATTTTTACTCCAGCATGTCAGGCTGGAAACTGTGTGACAACATTCGTGGTAGCTTACCACATTTGTGACGCGCTACCACGAAGGTTAACAGCCTTACGAAGAATCCAACTCCTGTGTGGCGACATTCAGGGTAGCTTACCACATTTGTGATTCCCTACCACTAAAGTCGTCAGCCTTAGGCAAAATCCAGCTCCTATGTGATGACATTCGTGGTAACTACGATAGTTGTGATGCCCTACCACGAAGGTCATCAGCCTTAGGAAGAAACAAGATCCTAAGTGATGATATTCAAGGTAGCTTACCACATTTGTGACGCTCTACTATGAAGGTCTTCATACTTAGGCAGAAACCATCAATTCCATCTCTTGTGTGATGACATTTTTGATGGCTTACCACATTTGTGATACCTTGTCACAAATGTCGTCAGACTTGACTTTCAGCAACCGGGATTTTATATGAAAAGGGTATTTTGGTCTTTTCCCTTCACTTCCCACGACTTATAACCCTCAAGAAACATATTATCTTCCATTATCTTTAGTTAAAACATCTTAAAAACCCTTTCTTACACTTTCAACCACAAGATTAGGGTCTCCTCTCAAGATCATCTCCTCATGAACTAGAGTATTCTTTCCCAAAGGGGTTAAACCCTAGTCAAGAAAAATCAAGGGCAAGCCTAAGTATTTCTTCAAGAACCTTCGAAAACATTAGATCTCTTTTAAGATCAAGCTTTAAGATATGCATAGTGTTCATATTTGGATTCAATTCGTTCATAGAGTTAAAGAACCATGCTTTTAAATGTTATTTTGTCAAATTTTATGGTGATATAAGCATGTACCCATTCATGATTGTTTTTCAAGTTTCAAGATGATATCCGAGGATGTTTTTCATGGAATATATGTGATTGTTGGTTGAAAATCATGAACTTTGGGTGGGTTGAACTAATGCAAGTATGAAATCCACCAGTGCCTTAAAGAATGCATGTAAGGTGTTTGATAAAATGCCTAGGATGTTAGAAATTCTTATTTTCATGATTTCATGATATCTGAATGACAAATCCATGTTAGTGATACACTTCAACATGAATGCCCATGTTATTTATGTATTCTTATGTGATGGCATGAAGTATATATGATGATGGAAATATAAATTTTCTATGTGAATTATATCCATGCTTTCCCTATCATGTTTGAGGTGTTGATTAAATACATGAAGTATACTTACCCCTACTTATGATATAGCAAATTGTGGACTCCAATTTATGATCAAGTCATGTCATGTGTGTCAGTTTTCTTCTATCGAGTCCTGGGGGTATTTGTACCCGAAAAAATAGTAGTGTGCCTAGAGCCATGTTATGTTGTCACTATAAACTCAGTCAAGCTATAATATATAGAACTCAATCAGTCATGTGACTCAGGAAACCTCAGAAATCTCAAGATCCCAAGTAACTCTCAGATGCCAGTACTACTCAGTCAGTAAACGAAAGACAGTTAATCTATCCATTTACAGTCAATTAAATCATGTTTAGTCTTTTCAGATGGGAGTAGGAGTTATCACCGAGTGAACCAAGGATGGGAACTCACCTATATATGAGGGTGTGATTCTTAACAGTCATCCTTGCATTCTAGAACTATGTAGCCAGCATAGGTTAAGACATCACAACTTGTTATATGAGGGTAGATGAGGTTACTTAACCTGTTATATAAGGGTTCCCACCATTATCACTAGAGTTACCAGTTATATGATGGTTGCTCACATATTTTCCTTACTAGTGGTGCGACATTGACACCCTTCCAGTCAAGGGCATATTAGACCCCATCTTAGCCATAATGGAACATATGGGGCATGTCGGTTAAATAACTACCTCCCATAGTTTTAGCATCAGTCTTAGTAAAAGAAATCAGATAGTTCTTCAATATGTCAGTATACTAGGACTGTTAGATACGGTCAAATTCAGTTATAGCACGGAACTCAGAGAGTTCAACCAGATTCAGGGCTGGCAGATACAGTCATCTATATTATCAGAACTACGGTTCCAGCCATGTATTAGCATACAAATTTAGCCATCACATACTCACCATCTTCGTTACTCTTATGTTCATATTAGTCAGTCAGTAGTAGTATTATTGAATGTAAACCCTTGCATTAGCCTACGTCACTCGTATACTCAGTACTCTTGTTGTACTGACGTATTTGCGCTATGGTTCTTTCTTTTCATGTTAAACCATAAGTTCAGAGGCATGAGTCCCAGACCTGTAGTAGCAGTCACATTCAGCATACAGAGTTGCAGTGAGTCCTCTTTATTCAAGGACGATAGTATTTAATTTATTCATTTATTTCTTTAGTTTAGTTTTACGGAGTTAGTTAGAGATATGTTCCTTTAACTCCTTATTTCAGACAGTACTTAGAGGCTTTTTGATTTAAGCTCAGATTTAGCTTTCAAATTCAGTTTTCAGTTGTTTTGGGTATTTTTCACCCATATGGATGTTATATTATTTTTGTTGAAACTTATGGCCTATTGGGTAGGTTTTCTGCATTATTATGTCATGAATTGCAGTCTACAGGTACAGATATCATTCATGGGTTAGCTTGTGGTCCCTCGAGGTCATAATCACCATGTAGCATTCCAGCTCTGAAAATTAGGGCATTACAAACTTGGTATATGAGCCTAAAGTTTAATAGAGTCCTAGAAAGTCTGAAAGCCACCTCTAGTAGAGTCTTATACATGGGTGTGTTGCGCGCCACTTTTATGTACATGAGGCTATAAGATATTTTAGGAATTGTTCTCTTTATTTAGTATTCATGTTCTACTAGGAAGTGTAATTTGAAGTCAGTCTCTCAGTCTAATCCACTATTCTCTTATTTCAGAAACATGCCTCTAAAGAGAAGAAATCAGCGAACTCCTCAACCCGAAGATCCTTTAGGAGAACATGTTTCTTATGTGGATTTCAGGACCACATTTACTGCACTTGCTCAGTCTGTTGCTGCCCAGAATCAATGACCAACAGTCGTTCCAGCCAACCCAGTTGCCAATTCAGCAGCAGCTAGGATTTGAGACTTTACCCGAATGAACCCTCCATCCTTCTTTGGGTCTAAGCTAGATGAGGATCCTCAGGAATTGATTGACCAAGTCCATAAGGTCATTGATATCATGGGAGTCACTTCTTTTAGAGAGTTGACTTAGCCGCATACCAATTGCAGGATATCACTCATACTTGGTACAAGAAGTGGGTAGCAGAAAGGTCAGTGAATGCAGGTCTTGTTGAGTGGGAAAAATTTATCATGTCTTTTTTAGATAGATTCTTTCCCCAAGAGCTGAGAAAGGCCATATTTCTTGAGTTCATTAATCTCGGGTAGGGAAATATGACAGTTAGAGAGTATTCTCTTAGATTTACTCAGCTAGAAAGATATGGCCCTCATGTAGTTGCAGACAATAGGGCTAAGATGAGAAAATTTGTGTCAGGGTTGAATGATAGCATGGTAAATAGGTATAGGTCTTCGATGCTGAACAATGATATGACTTTAGCCAAGCTCATTACCCACGCTCAACAGATATTGGAGCAGAAGGTTAAGACTAGGAAGAGGTAGAACAAGAGAGCAAGAGCAGGCAGTTCCAGTTTTTCTCTGCCCAAATCAGAGGGTGAAAATCATTTGTAGTTTCGTCCTAAGTCAGCAGTTCCAGCTCTTTCCTCTGCTAGTTCCCCAGTGCCGACGTTCAGGGACGGCAATAGAGACATGGCACTAGGCTCTAAATCTCAGCCTAGTATTTGTAGTGCCTGCACTTATCCTTAGTGTCAGACCTGCTGTAAGCACTATCAGGCTGCGTGCAGAGAAGGTCAAGGCATTTGTTTTAGTTATGGAAACCCAGGTCACAAAGTTAGGGACTGTCCTAACCCAGGTCCTTAGGGTCAGCAGAATCGTCCCATAGCTCAGTCTGGTCGCCCAAACTTGAAGGGTGCCACTTCCAATACTACTAGTAGGGAACGCCCAAAAAGACTCTATGCTCTTCAGACCCGACATGATCAGAAAAATTCTCCTGATGTTTTTACTGGTACGTTACTGATTTTCTATGTTCATGTTTATGCTTTGCTAGACCTAGGTCCATCCTTGTCGTTTGTCACTCCATACATAGCAGGTGATTTTGGAATCAGTCTCAAAATTTTAGCAGAGCCCTTTTTGGTCTCTACCCTAGTGGGTAAAACTATTATAGCTCGGTAGGTATGCAGGAATTGCCCAGTTATGATATTTCAGAAATCCACGTCAGCAGATTTAGTCAAGATAGAGATGACTGATTTTGATGTCATTCTTGGCATAGATTTTCTTCATTCCCACTATGCCATAGTTGACTGAAGAAACAGGATAGTTCAGTTTCAGTTCCCAATAAGCTCGTCCTAGAGTGGAAGGGTAGCACAACGTCTCTCAGGGGTCAACTTGTTTCCTACATTCGGGCAAGGAAAATGATTTCTAAGGGCTGTGTGTATCATCTCGTGCATATTATGTATTCTAGTTCTGAATATCCCTGTCTAGAATCAGTCCCAGTGGTTAATGAATATTCAGACATCTTTCTTGAAGATCTTCCAGGCATTCCTCCCAAAAAGGAAATAAACTTCGACACAGACTTTCTCCTAGATACTCAGCCTATTTTTATTCTGTCACACAAAATGACACCTACAAAACTTAAGGAACTAAAAAATTAGTTGAAGGATCTCTTAGAAAAGGGATTCATCAGGCCCAGTGTATCCCCATTAGGTGCGCCAGTCTTATTCGTGCACAAGAAAGACGGTTCTCTCAGAATGTGTATTGGTTATTGCCAGCTCAACAAAGTCACAATCAAGAATAGGTATCCGCTGCCTAGGATATATGACTTGTTTGACCAACCTTAGGGTGCCAGTTATTTCTCCAAGATAGAACTCAGATCAGGATATCATCAGCTCAGAGTTAGAGAATGTGACATTTCGAAGAAAACTTTTCATACTCGGTATGGTCACTTTGAATTTCTAGTCATATCCTTTGGTCTTACCAATTCCCCTGCAGCTTTTATGGACTTAATGAAATGGGTGTTCAAGCAGTAGTTGGAAACATTCGTCATAGTCTTCATAGATGATATTCTTGACTATTCTCCCACAGAGCGTGATCATTCATACCATCTCATAATTGTTCTTCCAACTCTTAGGGATCACCAGTTGTTCGCCACGTTTAATAAGTCTAAATTTTGGCTAAGATAAGTAGCATTCCTTGTTAGCATTATTTCCAATAATGGCATTAGAGTAGATTCTCAGAAAAATAAAGTGGTAAAAAATTGGCCTCGCCTTGTCTCTCTATCAGATATCAGCTGTTTCTTGGGTTTGGATGGCTATTACCTTTGGTCTGTCAAGGGATTTTCTTCTATTTCATCTCCTATGTCCAGATTAACTTAGAATAAAGTCAAGTTTCAGTGCTCAGAACCTTGCAAGAAGAGTTTTCAGTAGTTGAAGACTGGCTCAGCTCCAATTTTAGCATTTCCCAACGGTTTCAATGGATTCATAGTATATTTTGATCCATCCAGAGTAGGTTTAGGTTGTGTCCTCATATAGCATGGTAGAGTCATAGCCTATGCCTCCAGACAGTTAAATCCCCATGAGAAGAATTATCCTACTCTTGAACTTAAGTTAGCAGCAGTTGTCTTCGCCGTAATGATTTAGATACATTATCTATATGGTGATCATATAGACATCTTCATAGATCATAAGAGCCTTCAGTATGTCTTTTCCCAGAAAGATCTCAATCTTCATCAGAGAAGGTGGTTAAAGCTCTTGAAGTATTATGAAATGAGTGTCCTTTATCATCTTGGCAAGGCCAACATAGTGGCCAACGCACTTAGTAGACTGTCCATGGGTTGTTTTTCCCATATTGATGATGGTAAGAAGAAATTATCTCAGGAGATTCATCAGCTTGCCAGACTAGGCGTTCCTTAGTCGACTCTTCATAGGGTGGTGTATGTGTTTAGAGTAGTTCAGAGTCATCTATAGTTTCCGAGGTGAAAGAGAAACAAGATAGGGATCCTAGCCTTTTCAAGATAAAAGAGTCAGTTCAGAGTAAGGAAGTAGAGGTTTTCTACTAAGGGGGAGATGGTATTTGTTGTCAAGGTCGTCTGTGTGTTCCCAGTGTGGGTGACTTGAGGCAGCGAATTCTTGAAGCAGAGCATGGTGTACGATACTCTATTCATCCAGGGGCCACTAAGATGTACCACAATTTGTGGGAGATCTATTCGTGGAGTATGATGAAGAAGGATGTTGCAGAGTTTGTGGCTAAGTGCTCTATATGTCAGCAGGTTAAGATAGAGCATCAGAAACCTATTGGTTCCATGCAGGAGTTCACTATTCCTACTTAGAAGTGGGAAGAAGTGACCATGGACTTCATGATGGGTTTGCCTAGAACATGTCATCCGCATGATTTAGTTTGGGTCATTGTAGAAAGAATGACAAAGTCAGCTCATTTCTTTCCAGTTCACACCTTTTACTCAGCCGAGGATTATGCCAAACTCTATATTAGGGAGTTGGACATATTACATGGTGTTCCACTATCTATCATCTTAGAAAGAGGTACCCAGTTCACCTCTCACTCCTGGAAAGTATTCTAAAAGGGTCTTGGTACCCAAGTTTATCTCAGTACATCATTTGATCCTAGAAAGATGGTCAAGTAGAAAGGACCGTTCAGACTCTAGAAGATATGCTAATGGCGTGTGCAATTGATTTCAATGGAAATTGGTATGACCACTTTCCTTTGATTGAGTTTGCATACAACAACAACTATCACTCTAATATTCAGATGCCTCCATTCTAGGGTCTCTATGGTAGGAGATGTAGATCTTTGATCAGTTGGTTTAAAGTTAGTAAGACTGCAGTTATAGGGACTTACTTAGTATTTTATGCCTTATAGAAAGTTCAGTTAATCAGAGAAAGACTCTGGGCTGCTCAGAGCCGACAGAAGTCTTATGCAGATGTTCGTAGAAAGGATCTTGAATTCAAGATTGATGACTATGTCTCTCTCAAGATCTCTCCCATAAAGGGAGTGAATAGATTTGTCAAGATGGGAAAGCTCAGTCCCCGATATATCGGTCCCTTCAAGATTCTCTGTCGCTTCATCAAGGTAGCCTATGATCTCGAATTGCCTTCAGATCTAGCCTCAGTTCATTCAGTCTTCCATGTCTCTTTTCTCAAGAAGTGCATACGTGACCCAGTAGTTTTAGTCGATATTCAGAGTGTTGACATTCAAAATAGCCTCTCTTATGAAGATATTCCATTTGAAATCCTTGACTATCAGACTTGTAGGCTGAGGAACAAAGAAGTCCCTCTAGTCAAGGTTCTTTAGGGGAATCAGTCCATGGAGGGAGCTACTTGGGAAGTAGAAGCATACATGCGAACCAAGTACCCTTATATTTTATTCGCTAATTAAGACTTATCTTGAGATAATAATTTTCCTAAAGATTATTCAGTTACATGTTCAAAATTCTAGTATAAAATTGGTATCAAGTATCAGTGTATAGCTTATCATGCATTCTTGAGTTCAGCTTATCAGTCATGCATCAAATATGCATGTTTAGTTGGGCTATATTCAGTTTAGAATTCAATTCAATCCTAAAATCATGTGCCAGTGGAGCATTATTAGTGTATGCTTCATTTTATCTTTTCACCCCTTTCAAGCAGTCATCATTCAAGGACAAATATTTCTAAGGGAGAGATATTGTAATACCCCAAAAAATCCAAACCAATATTAGTGCCATGTACCAAGATCATGCATAGTACATCATGGTTCTTTAATAGTTTTATGATTATGATAGATGTATATTAAGTCTTCAAATAACTCCCATCTATCAGACGAATCAAAATATTTCTCACCGATTGAATTCTTGAGAAATATATTGCCATAGTCATATTCAAACGAGCATATCTCTTATTATACTTGGATTTTTTAAGCTGATGACCAATCAACGGATAGATAATTGAATTAGCTTTCTAACAATACCAATTTATCCTAAATCCGATATTGGAGCAAAGATTTATTCCTAATTTTACTCCAGCATGTCAAGCTGGAAACTATGTGATGACATTCGTGGTATCTTACCACATTTGTGATGCCCTACGATGAAGGTCATCATCCTTAGGAAGAATAAAACTTCAGTGTGATGATATTCGTGGTAACTTACCACATTTGTCTTGCCCTACCACTAAGGTCGTCAGCCTTAGGCCGAATCCAACTTTTGTGTGACAACATTCATGGTAACTTACCACAGTTGTGATGTCCTACCGCGAAAGTCGTCAGCCTTAGGCAGAAACCAGCTCCTAAGTGATGAAATTCATGCTATCTTACCACATTTATGATTCCCTACCACAAAGGTCATCAGACTTAGGCAGAAACCATCAATTCCAGCTCCTTTGTGATGACATTTTTGACGGCTTACCACATTTGTGACGCCTTGTCTCAAATGTCGTCAGATTTGATTTTTAGTAACTAGGAATTTATTTCATAAGGGTATTTTGGTCTTTTCCCTTCACTTACCATGACTTATAACCCTCAAGGAATGTATTATCTTCCATTATCTTTAGGTAAAACATCTTAAAAATCTTCTCTTACACTTTCAACCACAAGATTAGGGTTTCCTCTCAAGATCATCTCCTTAGGAACAAGAGCATTCTTTCCCAAAGGGGTTAAACCCTAGTCAAGAAAAATCAAGGGCAAGCCTAAGGATTTCTTTAGGAACCTTCAGAAACATTAGATCTCTTTCAAGATCAAGCTTTAAGGTATGTGTAGTGTTCATCTATGGATTCAATTCGTTCATAGAGTTCAAGAACCATGCTTTTAAATGTTATTTTGTAAACTTTTGTGGTAATATAAGCATGTACAGGTTGATGAATTTTTTCAAGTTTCAAGATGATATCTAAGGATGTTCTTCATGGAATATATGTAATTGTTGGTTGAAAATCATGAACTTTGGGTGGGTTGAACTAATGCAAGTATGAAATCTACCTGTGCGTAGAATGCATGTAATGTGTTTTGATAAAATGCCTAGGATGTTAGAAGTTCTTATTTACATAATTTCATGATATCTAAATGACAAGTCCATATTAGAGATACACTTCAACATGAATGCCCATGCTATTTATGTATTCTTATGTGATGGCTGAAGTATGTATGAGGATGGAAATATGACTTTTTTGTGCAAAATATATCCATGCTTTCCCTACCATGTTTGAGGTATTGATTAAATACAGGAAGTATACTATCCCTTACTTATGATATAGCGAATTGTGCACTCCAATCTTATGATCAAGTCATGTCATGTGTGTCAGTTTTCTTCTATCGAGTCTTGGAGGTATTTGTACCCAAAAAAAATAGTTGTATGCCTAGAGCCATGTCATGTTGCCATGATAAACTCAGTCAAGCTATAATCTATAGAACTCAGTCAGTCATGTGACTCAGGAAACCTCTGAAATCTCATGATCCCAGTTAACTCTCAAATACCCGTACTACTCCGTCAGTCAACAAAAGTCAATTAATCTGTCCATTTACAGTCAGTTGAATCATGTTTAGTCTTTTCAGATAGGAGTAAGAGTTAGCACCGAGTGAACCAAGGATGGGAACACACCTGTATATGAGGGTGTGATTCTTAGCAGTCATCCTTGCATTCCAGAACTATGTAGCCAGCATAGGTTAAGACATGGTAGCCTATTATATAAGGGTAGATGAGGTGGCTTAACCTGTTATATGAAGGTTCCCACCGTTCTCACTAGAGTTACCAGTTATATGAGGGTTTCTCATATGTTGTCCTTACTAGTGGTGCGGCATTGACACCCTTCCAGTCAGGGCAGAGATTAGACCCCATCTTAGCCATAATTGAACATATGTGGCATGTCTGTTAAATAACTACCTCCCACAGTTTCAGTATCAGTCTCAGTAAAAGAAATAAGATAGTTCTTCAGATATTAGTATACTAGGACTATTAGATACGGTCAAATTCAGTTATAGAACGGAACTTAGAGAGTTCAACCATATTCAGGGCTGTCAGATACCGTTATCTATGTTATCAGAACTATGATTCCAATGATGTATTAGCGTAAAGATTTAGCCATCACATACTCACGATCTTAGTTAATATGTATGTATGTTTGTCCTATTACATTCATACCAGTCACTCAATAGTATTATTTATGCACGTAAAACATTGTATTATCCTATCTCACTCGTATACTTAGTACTCCAGTTGTAGTGACGCATTTGCGCTATGGTGCTTTCTTTTCATGTTACACCATAGGTTCAGAGGAATGAGTACCAGACCAACAGTAGTAGTAGCATTCAACATATAGAGTTGTAGTGAGTCCTCTTCATTTGAGGATGACATTTTTTGATTTATTCATTTATTTCTTCTATTCAATTTTACAGAGTTAGTTGGATACATTATTTTAACTCCTTATTTTAGGCAGTCCTTAGAGGCCTTCGTATTTATGCCCAGAATTAGCTTTCCGATTTAGTTTCAGTAACTTTGGGTATTTTTTGCCCATATGGATGTTATATCATTTCAGTTGAAGCTTAGGGCCTATTGTGCATGTTTTCCACATTATTATGTCATGAAATGCATCCTATAGGTACAAATATCAGTCATGGGTTAGCTTGTGGTCCCTTGGGGTCATAAGTACCGTGTAGCATTCCAGTTCAGAAAATCGGGGCATTACACTAAATCAACCAATACCTACATAAGGAATACACATAACATACTATCACCACCTCACAAAATATTCAAATACAAGTATCTATCTGGTAAGCATAGTTATATATATCTAGAGAGAGAGAGATCAGTCTAATTAAAAAGTTACAATTACCAACTGCACAGACACTATAATATTCAATAATATCAAATTACATATTCACCTAAGAATACACTTATCTCCTATTTTCAATATAATTTATCACATTAGTACAATAGTCGTACACCTCTTATTAACCTCTACTAGTTAGAATGACACTGTTCTAACCTTCAAAATATCACCAAGATACTATGTAACACCCCAGAAATACACCTTGGATTGCATATGATGCTTACGGTCTCGAAAGACCACAAGCTAGACCATGAATTGGTACCTGTTATGAGCACTAAATAGTAGAAACAAAATACACATGTGTGGAATAACTGAATTTGCCATAAGGTTTTAAGTACTGAGAACATTAAGAAATCACAAGTCTAAACAAAACTATCTAAAAACTCATAAAGATGATAATCTAACTGAATGTATGAAGTTTCTATAACCCTCTAGAATAGACTGAAAAAGAGTTGATGGGACAGGCCCCAATTAACTCTAATTGTCTACCTAAAATGAAATTATGAACTACTAAAATAACTTAAATAAATAACCATGTCCTCGATAGATAAGGACTCACCACAACTACTATTTTTGATTGGTTAATCTATCTAAGCGTGGTTAGTAAACTGAGCATCCAAACCTATGATATAAGACATCATAGCGCAAAGAAAACGTATACGATCAGTACTTTCAAGGTACTAGTATGTAAGATTAGGTTAGGATGAAATACAGGGATTTATGTGCATAAAATAATTTCTGAATGAATAGCATGAGATAATTGATTTTAAATGAATGAAAGCTACAAAATCTAAGGATGCATGACCAAGCATATAGCATGATTTTGAAATAGTCTACTACTTAAATACTAAAATCTGGTAACTGAATAACTAATATTGTATGTTGATGAGTGGTGTTTTACCACTCATTCATACTCATTATTCATGCACAATACCTTGATTTGAATGTAAAAATGAGATAAACATATGGTTAGATACACTAATATCCACTCGATGCAGGCTAAACAGCTAAGAGGTTAAAAGATATGGATTGGATCTTAAAATGATAAAGAGGAAGAATAAAAGAGTATAGTTGAAGACCTGGATTGCCTCAGCCTCAGTTACCATAACTGCAATCATATAGCTGCAGTCGCAGTCAGTCAATATGGTCAAAGCAACAAGGTCTTAAAATCTAAATGCGGTTGTGTAGGTGCGGTTGCAGTCCAAAACACCTGATCCAAGATCAGTGGGAACTGGCCTAAGGGCAGAATTGTAAAATATCATGGACGAGTCCCAAGTCATATATAAGCAAAAACTCTTTCTTGTTTGGGTATTGCTTGTCTCATAATATAGTTTTGAACTTTCATCTTGAAACCCTAATTGGGAAAGTGTGTAATAAACTTTGGAAACTCAGATTTCTTAGTTTCTTATTGAACAATGAATGTTTTGGTTGACCTACATGGTATATCTCTCTTTAATTTCTTCATGAGTAGATAAATAATTTAGTCTTAGGATTATGTTGAATTAGTGTGTAATTATGTATGGGTATTGTTGTGTTTTCATGGATTTTAGTTATTTAGCATGGATTTCACCATTGCTTGAGCTTATGAGTTATGATTTGAAGGGTGAAAACTCCATATTTCCAAATGGGTTTGATGGGTGAAAGCTTTAAGCTCTAGAAACCCTTTGTCATCCTCAAAATAAGGACTTAGGTGAATCTTAGGTAACCCATAACATCCTTGAAAGAGGGTTATTGGGGGACAAGGAAATGGTGAACAACTAAGTTTATGGTTTACTACCCTTTGCAATCCTAGAAATAAGTGTTTAGGAAGTGTAAATCATGTCAAGAGCATAATCCTAGAAATAGGGATGCTTGGTTGATGTTTTGGGTGGTTACATAAACTCCACACTTATTAGGTTCTCAAAAGAGCCAATGGGTAAAATCCTTGTGGTTTTATCAAAAGATTGACCTCAATGATATTCGACTTAGCCTATCAGTTACTTAATAACAAAATCCCTTGATAAACCAACATTATCCCACATACATTACCTCTAAGGAGACATAATCCCAAGATTCCTCCAACTGCTAAATTTAGACCAAAGTTAGCATTCACTCCATACTAGTTAAAGTTTATGTGAAGAATTTTTCAAAATTTACCCCATTTACTTATACATGTTGTTTCCATTAGCATTTCGGGTAACCTTATAGTAACTTGAGTACCTATAGATTGGAAGTCAATAACATTCACTCCTTGAGATTTCACCCTAATTTATATTCTGTTACTTGACAAGGACTGCCTTATCCCTAAAATATGGGAGTGTGTTGAGCATTATCAAAGTGGTACCGTTGTTGGAGTAAAATATAGATTTCACTTAGGTGGTGCTATTCATACTTGGGAATCCCCAAAGTAGGGTAATTACTTTATTTGTTGTTTTTGACTATTTTGTAGGTGATTAAAGTGTAACAGGAGCGATGAGTAATAACGCAAGTAATTTTGTCCTATTTGATACTCAACTAGAAGATGAGGGCCAATTGAATGAAGTGGGGCAAACAAGTTCTATCCGCATCCCACCAGCCATCGCAAATAGTCTGTTTCATTTGACTAGCATTATGCTTCACATGTTGCAAATGAAAGGATTACATACGGGTAAAGCATATGAGGACCCAAATGTTTATTTGGAAAACTTTGTGGAAGTTTGTGCAACATTTAACATAGCGTATATTACACAAGAATACATCCAGCTTCGACTCTTCTCATTTTCACTAACGGGCAAGGAGGTTTTATGGCTCTGTTCACTTTCACCCAACTCAATCACCTCTTGGGAGGAGCTCACCTCGGTGTTCCTTGATAGATATTTCCCACCATACAAAATGCTTCAAAAGTGGGATGGGATTGTAAATTTCCAGCAATTGAATGGAGAACTATTGTTTGAAGCATGGGAGAGGTTTAATGGAAAGATCGCCCAATTCCCAAATCATGAGGTCCCGGATAAGAAGCCTCTCAATATTTTATACAGAGCTCTTGACCCATTGAACAAAATGTTTGTGGATAATACAACAGGTGGCTCTATTCTAAAATTGTATCATCTTTTGACTTTCTGATTGATAGGTAAAGTATCCAAACAAAACTGAGGGTGGTACGCGAGTGATGCCAATGTTCCTAAAACACTTTCTCTACCTCCATGGTGACCAATGAGCAAAGAAAATGAGAATAAGAGAAGGTGGATAACATAGAAAAAATGATGATCCAGCTTGAGCTTCTAACAAAACATGTTATCATAGTACCTGCGAAAGTGGTGAATGTCATAACATCAAAGCCTCATGAAGATGATTATGAGGCAAAGAAGTTTGATGAAGAAATTTGATACTTGGCAAATTACTCAGGGGGTCCCGCCTCGCCTATCAAAGGCAAGGTGGGAATCAAGGTTGGATGGATCAAGACCGAGATAAAGATTGAAGAGATAGGGAACATGACTATGACCACCACATTTCCCATGATAGAGCTAAGGCCAAGGAGTCAAATCTCATTAAATCCGGAAAGTTAAAGACCTAAGATGTTTTGGCATGAATCCTGAGTAGAGTACAAGGTACAAAAAAAATGGTCCATGAGTTGAAGGGTGATTTCCCTGTACTCTCCCAAATGGTGGTGTATCACTCCATATCGATCAAATAATGAGACACCCAAGTCAGGAAAATCTCCACACAACTAAATATTAGGGCTAGATGTGGACTTCCAAGTGACAATTATTAACCTAAAGAATAAAACACAAGTCCTAGAAATTGTCACTAGCAGTAGGAAAGCACTTGAAGATCCCCTTAAAGGAGAGGTGAGTGAAAATATGCCCAAGTCCAAGACGAATGAGGTGACACCTAAAATACGAAAATCAGATGATGAGAAAGAGCTAGATGAAAGCGATGAGGAAGTATTCTAAGTTGAAAAGCTTCAAGGAGAAGCAAAGACAACCATCCATGTTCCTCCTCATTTGCCTCAATGGTTGCACATAAAGGAAGAGACTGTATTTTCTAAAATTTATGGCAAAACTTAGCAATATTTCCTTAAATATCCCACTACTTGAGGCGATTCAAGATATTTCGAGATACGCTAAGTTAATGACCAATAAGAAGATCATTGAGGGTAATACCACCGAAATTGCTCATAGGTGTAGTGACATCATGGATAGAAAAGTTCAGGAAAATAAAAATGACCCCGAAGCCTTCACGATACCTTGCACCATTGGTACTTATGTGTTCATAAAAGATCTTTGTCACCTTGGTGCAAGCATCAACCTAATGTCGTATGCCATCTATAAGAAACATGGTTTGGACACTCCTACACATACCTCAATGCAAATTTTTATGGCAGACTAATCCATAATAAGACCGGTGGGTATATTATTTGATGTCCTTGTCAAGGTGGACAAATTCATTCCCCCAACTGATTTGTATTGTGAGATGGAGCAAGAGGTGCCTATCATTCTTGGTCGCCCTTTCTTGGCTACTAGGAGAGCTATTGTAGATCTAGATTTAGGGGAAATAAAATTTTAGGTGTAATGAGATAAGGTATCATTCAAAATTTGCACGTCAAAAAAGCAAATCGTGAAGCTCCAAGTTGTATCTGTGGTGGATGTTGAAAATGAGATAGTGAAAGATAAGGGGTTTGAGGACCCACCGTGAGACTAAAAAATGAAATATGTCAAGCCACAATGATAACTAAGGCACTAGGTGGGGTCAACCCACAAATGCCACGAGAATGGCTCGTATCCTTTTTTCTTATGTTCTCGTAGTGTGGATGTTGTCTTTTCCATTTGAATAAACCATGCATTTGTTGCACTTTAGATAGCGTTGAATAAGCTTTTAAAATGGTAAAGTGTTAAAGTTTACTTTGAAAATCCGATGAAAATTGAGTAAAAGGTTGAATAGGGGAAAATAAGGGAGCAAAAATTGCTCTCAGTTACCACGATCGCAGCCACCGTGTGCAATCGTGGCTACATAGGTTTCTGTGGTCGTGGCCCCTCACCATGGTCACGGTCATTTCAGTCACTAATAGCTAGTAGGTTTTATTTCCCTCACACTCTCTTTTTAAGATTTTACTCTCAAATCTAACCTACATTGTGAGCCAAGTTGTAAGCCTTCGATTAGCCTCCATCCACATCCCTCTTGCATCATAACTTTGGTAGGTTATATGAACTCTTGATTTCATTTTGGAAAATAGGACATTTAGTGCATGATTAACAAAGGGACTAAAGTATTAATTGTTATTCTTTACATGTTGTCATACTTATTATTGTTGTTGTGTTGGTTGTTTGATTGAGTTGTGCACACAAGTGGGGAAACCTTGAGTACCCAATAGTGTGTAAAAAAAGGTATATAAATATGATATGCATACCTTGTGTTTGATAAATTGCTCAAATGAACTTTCAATAATGACATTTACTTTTGAAGGGAACATCCACACATATTAGTACCATTATTCACATGACTTTTATTTGCATCCATAATGTAGAACATGCTAGTAGTCTAGAATTGGGAGGAAGTTGAATATGCAGAACTGACATACAACCAGCCTCAGGTGTAGTGATCCTGATTATAGACTACAACAACGGTAACATGGACGGGGCTCTTATTCTACAATCACGGTAACTGAGGGAAGGTTTATATTATGTCAAAAATCTTGTACTCCCAATTTTTGGCTAGGCAACCCCAAACACCTAGTCCAATTTACTTTAATAATCAATCTAGCACAACTTGCATAATCCAACTAACATTGAAAGATATAAGGTGTGTTTAGTGCTTTCAGGACAACCTCATAAATAAGTTTGATCATATCATATTATGGCATCCAAATGCCACAGTCACTACTACAATAATCTTTCAAACACAAAGTTGTTGTTGGAAAGAGGAATTTGTTTAGAGAATGTACCAGAGTAGCTATCGACTTTTCATAACAAATTTTAATCCACAGGATGAAGGTTCTTTTCCCTAGATCTAGGCCTTTCAAATGAGCAATGTTTTCAGGAATTTCACCCTAACATTAGTGAAGTATCTTTTTCAGACCTAATCAATGTGATCGTAAAGATACAGGGGAAGCCGGTGAAAGTTGGGGCAAAGAAAATCAATGATATTTATTGGCTAAAGAAGGCAAACGTGGGTGATTCAACGTGAATGGGTGTAAATCGGGGAATTATTTGGCAGAATGACTATGTCCCAAAAAGAAAGTGTAAGACCCCGCAAAATCCTAAGCTTAATTCAGTCCTATAAAGCTTGTTAAGGGGTCCTAGACTTAGAAAATTTTAGCGAAGTATTCATACTTAGATTTATTTTAGCCTTCATAGTTGGTGATCTTATTTCGTGAACATTACGACCATTTAATGTTGATTTTTAAGTTTCTTCATGGTAAAAAATGTAAGTATGCGTTCTAAGACGATTTTTCGATTTTTCAAACATCATTTGAAGCACGTTTGGGAGTCCAGTGAACCAATGCGGACTTAATGCGACACGTTGGCCATAGTGTTGATCCCTTCAATGCGGTGTGTCGGTCTATGCATTGCTAGGTAAGTTTTCAGTCATTAAAAAGTCATATCCTCAGGGGTATTTGGGTTATTTTCCCACATCTATCAGCCCTCAAAGCACGAGATTTTGCCACTTTAGAGGCAAAATCCATTCACTATTCTCAAAATTACTTAAGAAACAAAACCCTAGGGCTTCTAATTTAAGCTTAAAGATTCAAGAACTCACTGTCAACCCTTAGTCAATTCCAGTACCAAAGTATGTGAAGTGTTCATACAAGGATTCCTTCCGCCCTTGGAGTTGAAGAAACTCTTTTAAACTTCAAGTAGATTGATTTCATGATTTCCATGATTGGATTTAAGTGTATTTATGATGATAACGTTAACTGGGTTTATAATCTATGGTTTATTACAATATTTATGTGGAATTGATTATCATGTGTGTAGTATCATGTGAATTTATATTGAAGCCATTGAATTTGTCAATTTGTGAATTTATGTTATGATGCCTATATGTTATTTTAGTATCATGTTCATAGTTATGCCCCCCAAGTGTTTGTTAAAATGCTCATGTGAACTAAATGGGGAAAAATCATGTCATGCTAGTATATGTGTAAACTTATGCCGTACAAGTATTTGATAAAATTTCCCTATGGATGAGTTATGAAAATGCGCACAGTGTTAGGCTTTTTCAAGTTTACTCTATGCTTTACGTTTCATCCTATCGAGTCTCGAGGGTTTTCAATACCTACAAATTTAGCTATTTACCTACGGCTACAGTAGTTACAAAACAGTCTCAGTAGTGTTATAAATAGTAGTACTCTGTAATTATTGACAATCTCAGTTTAGTATTCAGTATAGAATTCAATAAACTCATTAAGTTAACTAGATTTAGTAGTATTCTGTTAGTTAGAAAAACTTAGTAAATTTAGTTCAGTTCAGTTAGACAGTACGATCAGTAACAATTCAGTCAAGCCATGTATGGACTAGAAATTAATTCAATGTCTATTTAGTTAGGAGTAGGATTCAGCAATAGAAGAACCCAGGGATGGGGGCATTCCTACCAGTATAGGCTTTGATCCTTAGTAGCAATCCCTGCATTACAAAAATACGTAGCCCGTGTAGGCTGAGAAATCTTCCTGCCAGACTAGGGTTGATACATCTCATATGAGTTTTCCTGCCAGCAAAGGTTAACGAAAGAGCTTCCTGTCAGAGATGGTTAACTCATAACTTGTCTTTACTCATGGCACGGTACTGACACCCTTCCAATTGGGGTTACAAGTTGTACCCTAATCCATTCAAAGAAAGGCATTTAGGTTAGATAATTATCTCTTATAGTTTTAGTTTTAATTTAGTCTCATTATAGAACTCAGTTCAGTTCTACAGAATTAGGACTATCAGATACAATCACCCATCTCAGTATACAACTTAGTTCATTTCTACTGAATTAGGACTATCAGAAATAGTCACCCACTTATCAATCAAGACTGTAAAAAATAGTCACTTAATTATTAATATTACAATATTTGTAAACTCAAATATCAGTTAATTAGTATTCAGAGCTCAGTAACCAGCGTTCACATGATCTCAGTTACAATTTATGTATTCATTCATGTACTATCATTCAGTTATGTTCTAATTATTTAGTCAATTATTTTTCATGCATATGAACCCATTCATATCAGCCTACCTAACTTACCATACCAGTACATTCAAAGTACTGATGCTTACTTTTCTTTTGTGCTATGATGTCCTATATCATAGGTTCAGATACACGGGCCCCTGGCCATACTTAATAACCTATCCTATCAATAGCATACTTAGTGGTGAGTCCTCATAGTTCAAGGACAAAGTATTATTTTAGTACAATTTTCATTTGTAGGGGTTTGTCTTATTAAATCAATAAATAAGATAGTTATCATTCAAACTAGAGTATTTTAGATAGATATTTCAGTATTCAGTTTTTAGTATTCAGAATTTGTTTTTAGTTGTGAAGCTTATGGTGATATCAGCCTACCTTCTACATTTATATCAATAATAGTATTATTATTATTCAGTGCTCATATCAGGTATAATCATGGGTTAGCTGGTGGTCCTTCAGTCAGAAACAGTCACCTAGTAATTAATCAAGACTGTCAAAAATAGTCACTCAGTTATTAATATGACAATATCAGTAAACTCAGATATCAGTTAATTAGTATTCAGAGCTCAGTAACCAGCGTTGACATAATCTCAATTACAATTTATATATTCATTTGTGTACTCTCATTCAGTTATGTTCAAATTATTCAATCAGTTATTGTTCACGCATGTAAACCTATGCATATCAGCCTAACTCACTTAGCAAACCAGTACTTTCAAAGTACTGATGCATACTTTTGTTTTGCGCTATGATGTCTTATATTATAGGTTCAGATGCACGAGCCCCTGACCATACTTAACAACCCAGCCTATCAGTAGCAGACTTAGTGGTGAGTCCTCATAGTTCGAGGACAGAGTATTATTTCAGTATTTCAGTACAATTTTCATTTGTAGGGGTTTGTCTTATTAAATCCATAAATCAGACAGTTAGAATCTTTTAGACTAGAGTATTTTAGATAGATATTTCAGTATTCCGTTTTGAGTATTTAGAATTTGGTTTCAGTTGTGAACCTTATTGTGATATCAGCCTACTTTCTGCATTTATATCAATAATAGTGTTATTATTATTTAATGCTCATATTAGGTACAATCATGGGTTAGTTAGTGGTCCTTCAGTGTCGTTAGCATCGTTTAGTGTTTGGGGTACAAACTTGGGGCATTACAAACTTTGAATAAGAGACTAAGGTTTAATAGAGTCCTAGGAAGTTTGAAAGTCGCATCTAGTAAAGTCTTGTGTATGGGTGTATAGCGTACCATACATATGGAAAGAGGTCTACTGGATGTCTTAGGAAAAGTTTCCCTTATTTTTTTATTTATGTCGTGCGAGTGAGCATGAGCTCTAGAAAAACTCTCAGTCTAATCCTCTCCCTTTCCATATACAAAACATGCCTCCAAAAAGGACTAAGGGATGAGGAACAGGAGACCAGCTAGCACCTCATCCCGTCCAGCCAGATTCTCTGGAAGAGCATGTCACCCATGCAGAATTTAGTGTAGCTTTCACTACCCTAGCTCATTCTGTGGCAACCCAAAATGAATGCCAGTAGCCATTCCAACCAACCCAGGGGCCAATACTACTGCAACTTGGATTCAGGACTTTACCCAAATGAACCCTCCCTCTTTTAACGGGTTGAAGCCATATGAGGACCCATAGGAATTTCATGATCAGGTATAGAAGGTTAAATATATTATAGGGGTGACTAATAGTGAGAGTTTTGAGTTGACCGCATATCAGTTACAAGATATGGCTCACTTTTGGTTCAAACAGTAGAAAGCAGAGAGGGTCGTAGATACGAGGCTTATAGAAAGGGAGGAGTTTGCTATTATTTTTTTGGATAGGTTCTTCCCGCTAGAGTTGAGAAAAGTGAAGGTTTTAGATTTTATTAATTTGAATAAGGCAACATGACAGTATCAGAATATTCTCTCAAGTTTACTTAGATACCCAAATATGCCCCTTTGGTGGTAGAAGATAGTAGATCTAAGATAATAAGTTTGTATCTAGTATGTCCAATAGTATGGTCAAGGAGTGTAGGACCGCAATGCTGATTAAGGAGAGAGACATATCTAGGCTCATGGTCCATGATCAGTAGATAGAGGAGGCTAAGAATAAAGAGAAGGAGAGGGATAATAAGAGAGCTAGAACATATAACTTCAACTTCACTCAGCCTAAGTCAGAGAGTAGGGATCGTTCTCAGTTCCACACTAAATCTTCAGTTCTAGTTCCATCCTCATCCAGTACTCTAGTGCCAAAATTCAGAGATAGCAACAGAGATTGAGCACCAGGCCCTAAACCCCATGGTAGTGTTAGCAGTGCCCGAATAAATACTCTTTGTAAGAAATATGGCAGAAAACATCAGGGTATCTCCAGAGCAGGCAGTGGCATATGCTTTGGATATGGCAAGCCAGTCCACAGGGTCAGACAGTGTCCTCAGGTGGGTTTGCAGAGTCAGCATAATCGTCCCCCAGCTCAGTCCAATCGCCCGAATCAATAAGGTGCCACTTCCAACGCCACCAGTGGGCAACACCCAAATTGACTCTATTTACTTCAATCCCAATAAGATCAGGAGAGTTCTCTTGATGTGGTCACTAGCACATTATAATTTTGTTATTTGAATGTTTATGCTTTTCTAGATCTATGATCTTCTTTTTGCTATGTAACTTTTTAAATAGCTGTTGACTTTGGAGTCAGTCCTAAAATTCTAGCAGAGCTTTTCCCATTCTCTGATGTTGGGCGTATTTACATGACTAAGCACCATAATTTACCCATGTTTTAGCTAAGTTTTGATGATAAAATATATAATTCTTGCACTTTTAGTCCATTTTCCTTTAAGTGAGCTAACATATGTGATTAGCATGTTTTTCAGGTATTAATGGTGAAGATTTCAGCACTTTGTGGACCTTTAGGCAGCAAAGGAAAACTTCACATAAGAGGGAAGGCATCTTTTGGAAGCTTGTGGACTGAATGTGACACATGGAGAATTTGTCCCGGGCAAAATCAGTATTTCTAAACACTTAGGGCTGCAGCGGTAACTTAGTAGACAAGGATATTATAAAAACTCTATTGCTGAATTTTTCAGCATTCATAATCATTCAATCATTAGAATTCTACATTATTCACGTTACAGATTTTGTAAGTGAGAGACAGAGAAAAACGTCAACCCCTAGTTGACGCCTAAACCATCTTCATCGCCAAGTTTATTCTAGGTTGTGGTATGATGATTATATCTATTGTGATTTCCGTTGTAATCATAAGTAGCTAAGCTTCTCTGTTAGGGTTATGTAAACCTTGTGAGATACTATCTATTGCTATGATTTTGTGAATTCTTGATGTGTATGCTACTTATATCATTACTTTCTTCGTTTAAATTAAATTCTTATGGTTGCAAATGTAGGAATATGCCAGTATATCATTAACTTTTTTGAGAGAAAAGTTACATGTTTGGAACAGAGAGTATGACAAGAAAATAGGGTTTCCAACCCCTGTTTACACGTTAATGCCTTAACCGGATTAACTTTCTTGGAGAGCTCGTACCATTAGTTATACACTTTAGGCTCGGGAGAGTTAAAGTGAAATAATCCTTGATGGTTGGGAAACACTAGGATTTACCATTTGAATACCAATCTATATAAGTGCACGCATGTCTAAATTCCGCATTAATCATAGTTAATAGATACGTAGAACTTACAAGGTGGACATGACCCTAACTTATTATTCTCTGTTCTTAAATCATACTAAATACATCGTCTCATTCGTTATTTTGATACTACTAGTTCACACATAAATCAAACCCCCCTTTTTCTTAGAATTTTCGACCAAAAGTCTACTAATAATTGTAACACTTAGTGACCAGAGTATTCCCTATGGGATTCGACACCCAACCCAGTTGAGTTCTATATTTGACAGCGACCGCTTACACTTTCTAACGAGAGCTGTGATTTGGGCGTATCAAATTTTGGCGTCGTGGCTGGGGAATACGGTTGTCAACTAAGTTTGTGATAGTCAATAGACCCTTTGGTCAAAGATTCTATAATTTTACTTTTTGTTTGTTGGTTTTGATTTATTCAGGTTTGGTTGAGTGCATGCCAAATACTCGACGCTCTGGTCAACGGTTATTACCTATAAATTCTGAACCTTAACTTACTAGCAGAATGGATGTGCAACGAGACATTGAAAGAAGGGCTGCTCAACAGGAGCAAGCTAGATTAGCTACGTTGGCAGCTGCTCAAGTGCATCAACAGAATATCGATAACCCAGGTCGGGCAACAAATCTGGATGATGAGGACCTGGGTGATGATGAGTTACTAAATCCAAGGCGTCTAGATGAGGTGGCAGCGTCTGTGAATAGGAGAGATCGTCAAGCTAGAATAAGACCTGAACACCGAGCTGTGCAGGTTGCTTTTGATGATGAAGATGACGATTTGGATGGGGCTAGTGCCACAGGGGCTATTATTTCTCCGCCCTTGGCACCTGGAGCCAAGTTCAATATTAGTAGCACTATTATTCAGCTATTACAACTCCAAGGGTTATTTGGTGGACTTGCAGGCGATGATCTGAATATGCAACTGGTCAATTTTATGTCAACCTGCAAGTCCTTTGACAATCCAGGAGTTGGACAGAATGCAATTCGACTGCGTTTATTCCCATTGTCTCTATCTGTAGAGGCAACTCTATGGTTGAATGGGCTAACTCCTGACTCTATTACTAATTGGAGGCAACTAAAAAACGCTTTCATAGAAAGATTCTTTCCGTCATCTAAGAGAGACCAATTATGAGATGAGATAAGCAATTTTAGACAGCTTTCACCTGAAGCTCTCCACGAAACATGGGAGAGGTTCAAAAAGAAGCTTATGCGGTGCCCAAATCATCAAATGACCAATATCCACTTGATGGAAATATTATATAGGGCTTTGAACTCGGTGACAAAGCCAGTGGTTGATAATGCTGCAGGTGGATAATTTATGGACCTTACTTTTATTGAGGCAAGTGATATGCTGGATCGTATGACAAAGCAGTGTAGAGCTTGGCATACCAGGGATTCTGAGGTAACTAGCTCTATTGTATCTATTGGCATGACGACACAACAGAGACGAAGAGAAGAGGAACGTGACTAGGATATGGCTCTCATGAAAACGTATATGGATCTTCTTACCAAGCATTTATTATCAGGGAAGACAGAGAAGGTCGAGGCCATTGTATCACAGGGAAGAGATGACTCCGAATCTGATGAGGAAGCGAATTACTTGAATAATCAGGGGGGTTTTCGAAGCAATGCCCAAGGAAACCAAGGTCGGAACTATTATGAAAAATCTGGATCTAAAGACCGAGACCAAGGGAGTTGGAAGAATAAGACTGATAGGAGTGGTTTGTATGTTCCTCCTGGAAATCGTGAAGCTGCCGCGTCTGGCTCTAAGAAGATGTCCATGGAAGATATGATGGCTAAGATGTTAAAAGGAGTAGAGGCAACCAACATGGGCGTAACTGAGGTAAAAAATGATTTGTCATCAATAAATCAATTGGTTGACTCGCATTCCACTGCAATAAAACAGCTGGAACAACAAATCAGTCAACTATTAGTGGTATTCAATCAAAGGAAGGCTGGCACTTTACCTAGTGACACTATGCAAAATCTAAGGAATGATGGATCATGTATGGCTATTACTACCAGGAGTGGTAAGGTGTTGGAAAATCCATCCAAAGGCAAATAGGTGGTTGATGATATAACAGAGAATGTTAGTGAAGAAAATTGTGATGATGTTGTTGAAGCTGAAGAGAACGTTCATGATGTTACTCCTAGAGGTCACCATCCTTAAAAGGTTGATAATCAGAAGCAAGATAAAAAGGAAGTGGTGGAGAAAACTCTTCTCCTTCCACCACCACCTTTTCCTCAGAGATTGAAGAAGAAAGCTGATGATACAAGGTTCAGTAAATTCATGACTATGTTCAAGCAGCTGACTATTAATGTGCTTTTGGTGGAGGCGCTGGAGCAGATGCCTGGGTACGCCAAATTCATGAAGGACCTTTTGACGAAGAAGTGGGCAGCAAGCTACGAGCTGGCAGATAATGTTCATCATTGTAGTGCAATTGCCACGAGGTCTTATGTATAGAAGAAGGCAGATCCTGGTTCTTTCACTATTCCTTGCACGGTGGGATCTAGCATAAATTTGATGCCGCTATCAATTTACAGAAAGTTGGGATTGGATGATCCTACACCAACCAATATGCGGCTCGTGATGGCAGATAGGTCGGTAAAATGACCTGTTGGTATCTTATATGATGTACTGGTGAAAGTTTCTACCTTCATTTTTTCCTCAGACTTTGTTATTTTGGATTGCGAGGTGGATTCTGAAGTTCCCATAATCTTTGGACGCCCTTTCCTCACAACTGGAAGTGTGCTTATTGATTTAAGAGCTAAAGAGCTTTTATTTTGGCTAAATGACGAAGTGGTCCATTTTGATGTATGAAAATCGATGAAGCAGCCTAGAGATATGAATGTGTTCTCTGTAGATGATGTTTATTATGATAATGAGAAAGAATTATCTGTAGAGAAGCAGCTTACTGTTGAGCCATTGTCTATTGTGCTTTTGAATTTTGAGCGTGAGGATGTAGAAGATTATGAAGAAACTATTTGTGCTCTAACAGGAATAGGGTCCTATTTCCATGCTCCTAAGAAACTGGACCTTGATCTTAAGAATTGACCGTCACCACCAGTGAAACCATCCATTGAAGAGCCACCAGTGCTAGAATGGAAAGATATCCCCAGTCATCTATAGTATGTGTTCTTGGGAAGTGGAAATACAATTTCGGTTATTTTTGTAGCTGATTTGGTGAACAACAAGTAGCGGCTCTCATCTCTATTCTGAATAGGTACCAGAGAGATATTGGTTGGACTATTGATAATACAATCAGTATCCCTCCTGGGATATGTATGCACAAGATCCAGCTCGAGGAAGATTGCGTGCCCACTATTAAGCATCAGCGTCGTCTGAATCCATTCCGAAAATAATGGTCCATATATCTCGATGAAGTCTAAGTAATCGAGATAAATATGTCGTGCCGCGACAATAAATCAAGCGCTACATGGCAGGTAACCCATTGTTCTTATTCATTTTGTTTTAGTAGGAGTTTGTTTTTTGTTAAATAAAAATCCAAAAAGAAGAGTCGAGCCACGACCAAAACTAAGGCGCTTGGTGGGAGGCAACCCATCTTTCTAATCATTTTTGTTGTTTTTGATTAAGTGTAGGTGCAAGACGTACAAAAGAGGAGATTAGTCACAAATTTTTATTTAAAATTAAGCCATCCAAAAGGTGGTACGTTAGGAATAATAGAGCAAAGGCTATCGGATAGGCATTGCCTATGCTAATCTAAGCAACGGACAAGGCAATGCCTATGACAATCTAGGCAATGGACAAGGCAATGCCTATGCCATTGCCTATGTTCACTGCCTCACATAGGAAATGGACAAGGCAAGGCCTATGCAAATCTAGGCAATGGACAAGGCAAGGCCTATGCAAATCTAGGCAATGTACAAGGCAAGGCCTATGTCATTGCCTATGCTCACTGCCTCACATAAGCAATAATATAGGCGCCGCCTATGCCCAACTAGGCATTGACAAAGGCATCGCCTATGCCCAACTAGGCATTGACAAAGGCACAACCTATGTCCAACTAGGCATTGACAAAGGCGCCGCCTATGCTAAGCATAGGCAAAGCATTAGGCGCCGCCTACTTATGCTTTTTTGTCTCCTAACCCGATTTTACATGGATAAAACCCGACCCATGTCTTAGCCTATAAATAGAACTTCAACCTTAGAACAAAATGCATTTGTTTGCTCAATATAGGCGCCGCCCAAGCTTCCCCATTCTCTCAAGGTTTTCTTTTTGTTCATCTAATCTTTCAAGCTCATCTTCTGGATCCATCACTAAGTAAGTTATTCTTTTATAATTCGTGGTTGTTGCAATGCTATACGTATAATGATTTACTAGATTTTGAAGTGGTGTTTGGTGATAAAGAATATGGTTGGTTCGTTATGATACATCTAGTTGAGTGAAAGAATGCGTGTGGGTGTTCTTGATTTTGTTTCGACTTGTATTTGATTGTTATACATTGTCATATTTTTATGGAATCGAAATTTTGAAGTTAATGCATAATCTTGCAAGTTGAAAGCTTGAATGTTTGAATGACTCGTTCATCAATATACGGAGCATGATTGACCACAAGTATAAGATGGTGTGATTATTTTTATGCAATAACCTGAAACGATCTCTATGTAGTAGTCTTGTTCAAAAAGTGCATTAATCCAAACATGAAAGTATAGTCAAGATTACATGAAATAGAGTTGGAAAGGATAGTCAAGATTACATAAAAGTCTGACTGTGCTAAACATGTTGTTGGAACATATCTCCTAAATGTATGTCGATGAAGTCTGAGTAATCGACATCACTCACTTAATTAGTCTGTGCCAACAAATTAAGTGTAGGGTGGTGCCATTAGTGTTTGTTTTTAGATTGAATCTTTCGAGATAAAGATAACATGAATCAATTGTGGTCTCAGGTAGAATGGCCCCAAAAGGACGACACGGAAAAGAAAAAGTGTCCACCTCACAGAAAGGTCAGAAAAAGACTAGAAAAGAGTAAGCTGAGTTCTCCTCTCTGCAAGTTCCTCAACGTACTTTTGGGATCAAGTGGAGTACATTTTAAGGAACCTCTCGATGATGACGTGCCAACTGACGATGATCACCGACTGCCAGACTCAGATGTGGAGGATAAATCTGAGGATGACGAGTCCAATGATGATTTCGACGCAGGGGGTATGACCCCAGACATAGAAGAGGAGTATGATTAATCAGGTTTTCCTTATTTATGTTCACTGAGGGCAGTGTGTCCTATCTAAGTGTGGGGTTCTCGTACTTGTATGCTGTAGTGTACTTCTTTGCCTACATTTATTCTTGTTTGTAGTTATATTTTTAGATTTTTTTAATAGATTTTGCCTGAAATTTTTCTAATAGACGGCATGGTAGTATAACAAGAGTTTGTGCTAAATCATTACTATTGAGACATTTAGGTTCTAAGTGTGACTCACTGTGTGATAATTGTGTTGTTTAATTCATTCATCTGTTGGGTCAAGAATCTATAATTCTCCCAATGAAGTTGACCATGTGCCTTGTGTGTGTGAGGTTATAGTATATTCTGTGTTGTGACTGATGCTAGAACTTGTCTGGTGTGTGTGTAAATCAAAATAAAGAGTGTGAGTTTAGGAGATGATTTAGGCATTTCTTTGGCAGCCCTGAATTTGTCTATCTTCTTGTTACCTACCCTTGTACATTGTCCTAGTAAATCCCCTTTGAGCCTTTAGCTCTCTTCTTTGGCAGCCTCATATGTAGCCTAATCCATTTTTTTTCAAGACCATAATTTGATCCAAATTCCTAAGCTCTTTAAATTGTATAGTCATGTGACAAGATAATAGGAAAATGGTGAAAATGATGCCTTAGAGTGTATTGGTACTTGAAAATGTTGTGAAAAAGAGTGGCTATCATAGAGGTGCTTTATAAAAAAGAAAAAAAAACATAATAAAAAAAAATATAAATATAAAAAAAAAGAAAAAAGAATTAGAAAAACAAAAAGATAGTGTGTTTATGATTGAATAACAAAAAGGATGAAAAGGGATTGGTAGATGAAAGGAAGGTAGAGTGGTTGTTAAGAGTTAGTGTAAATGACATAATGTAGTGTATTAAAGCGCTTAGGGAACATAGTCACTATTTCTGGCCAAAATAGTTCTACCTATCCCTTAGCCTACATTACAACCTGTAAAGATGATAACACCCAAACTACAGCTCTCGTAAGAGTGTAAGCGGTCGCTGTCAAATATAAAACCCAACTGGGTTGGGTGTTGAATCCCACCTGGAATACTGGATCACTATGTATGCAACTATTAGTAGACTCTTAGATGAAAATTCTACGGAAGGGGGGATTTAACTTGTGGCATGAATTACTGTAAACAAAGTAACGAATGAAACGATTTATGTAGTAAGATTTAATAAAAGAAAATAATAAGTTAGGGTTATGTCCACCTTATGAGTTCTACTATCTATGAACTATGAGTTATGCGAAATTCAGACATGCATGCACTTATAGAGATTCGTATTCTAGTGTAAATCCTAGTGTCTCTCGACCATCCAGAATTATTTCACTGTAACTCTCTCGAGCTTAAAGTCTAACTAATGGTACAAACTCTACAAGAGGTTAATCCAGTTACGGCACTAACGTGTAAACAGGGGTTGGTAGCCCTATTTCCTTGTCACACTCTCTTTTCCATACATGTAACTTTTCTCTCGAACAAGTTAATGCTATACTGGCGTATTCTATATGTTTGCAACCACAAGAATTCAATTAGGATGAAGAGAGTAATGAAATAAGTAGCATATGTATCAAGAATTCACACACTCATAGTAATAAATAGTATATCACAAGGCTTCCATAACCCTAACAGAGGAGTTTAGCTACTCATGATTACAGCGGAAATCACAATAGACATCATCATCATACCAAAGCTTGAATAATCTCATGATGAGGTTGACAATGGTGTCAAAGAGAGATTGACGTTTTAGCCCTTGACCGATTTTCTCAAGAGTAGCATGTTTCCCTGATTTACTTACAGAATCTGTAAACTGAATAATACTAAAGTGTCTAAAGAGAAGTAAAATCCAAAGTATGATAATGCTTGCTGAAAAATTCAGCAAATAGGGTTTTTATAATATCCTTGTCATATTCCTACTGGGTTACTGCTGCACCCTTAAGTATGTAGAAATACTGTTTTTGCCCCGGACGGATTCTCCATGCATCATATTTAGTCCTCAAGCTTCAAAAAGTTGTCTTCCATCTTATGCGAAGTTTCCCTTTGCTACCGAAAGGACCACAAAGTGCTGAAATCTTCATCATAAATAACTGAAAACATGCTAATCACGTTGGTTATCTCACTTATAGGAAAATGGAATAAAAGTGCAGGAATTATATTTTTTGTCCTTAAAACTTAGCTAAAATATGGGTAAATTATAGTGCTTTAGGCATGTAAATACACCCAACATCAACACCCCACACTTAAAGCTTTGTTCGTCCTCGAACAAAATATTACGTCCATGGAAAAATATACTTAGGATTTCACAGTAACAACACAAAATATTCATCAAGACAGGCATGGGAATCATTAACAAAGAGTAGGTTCCTTGATTTCAACCAGAAAACAATTCAACCTCCAAGATAGACTCGTGATGATGGTTAATTCGTATCCACAAATTAAGGCTCAACGAATCATATAACACTAGCCAAAACTCATCAACCATGTGTGTCTCACATAATATATTACCCATAGTCAATCACAAGTTCTGTATTCGAAACATGGGTATAAGATACTCCTTGCTCTCACTCTCACAAAGAATTCATATGTTGCAACTGTTGACCATAGGCTTGACCTTAGTGTAATGCTCTACTTATATCAGAATGCTAAGCTTAGGATCAAATAGGTCTTTATAGGTTGTAATGTAGGCTAAGGGACAGGTAGGACTATTTTGGCCAGAAATAGTGACTATGTTCCCTAAGCGCTTTAATACATCACATTATGCCATTAACACTCTCTTTTAAACAACCTTGCTACCTTTCTTTCATCTACTACCCCTTTTCACCTATTTTTTTATTTAAACATAAACACAACTATCTTTTTATTTTTCTATTTCTTTTCCTCTTTTTTTTTTCTTTTATAACACACCACTATGAAAACCATTCTTTTTCATAACTATTTCAAGTACCAATGCATTCTAAGGTATCACTCTTACCCAATTTCCTCTTATTTTTGTCACATGACTCTATAATTTAAAGCTCTTAGGAATTTGGATCAAATTATGGTCTTAAAAAAATGTATTAGGCTTACATATAAGGCTGTCAAAGAAAATAGCTAAAGGCTCAAAGGGTTTAACTAGGATAATGTCCACGGGTAGGTAAAAAGAAGGTAAACAATTATAGGCTACCAAAGAAATGCCTAAATCATCTCCTAGACTCACACTATTTATTTCGCTTTACACACACACCAGGCAAGTTCTAGCATCAGCCACAACACAGAATATACTATAATCTCACACACATAAGGCACATGGTCAACTTTATTGGGAGCAGTATAGACCCTTGACCCAACAAATGAAGGAATTAAACCACACACTTACCACATAGTGAGTCACACTTAGAGACTAAATGTCTCAATAGTAATGATTTTAGCACAAACTCTTGTCATAATACCATGTCGCCTATCAGAACAATTTCATGCACTTCATGCAAAATCTAAATTTTTTTTTTTTGAAATTTAAATAGTAATCTACTAACTACAAAAAACACAAATAAATATAGGCAAATAAGTACAGCATACAAATACCAACACCCCACACTTAGACGGGACACACTTCCCTCAGTGGAAAATAAATAAGGAAAACCTGGATCAGTCGGACTCCTCCTCTATGTTTGGGGTCATACCCCCTGCATCAGAATCATTATCGGAGTCGTCGTCATCAGAGTTCTCCTCTACGTTCGAGTCTGGTTTGCGGCGATCATCATTAGTTGGCAAGTCATCATCAAGAGGTTCCTCGAAATATACACTTACTCCACACATAGCCCTCGCATGCTCATTCATCGGGTAGTCATAATTCAATTGCTGGAGCTCTGCAGCAGTTGGAACACGACCCCCGCTCATTATGGTGAACCTCATCATGACATATAAATGGTAGAAGAAGATTTCGTCGCGAATATGCCTTTCTGCAATGGTCAGGTTGTCGCCATGCATAGATTCAACATCTTTAACCTTTGTCAGATCAACCTTCTTCGGGTTGTGTGGAAGCTTATGATCTGCCGGTTCCTCTTCGATGTCCTCCTTCCTTAATATCACAGTCAACAAATTGGCAAAGCTAAAGTGGGACCTCTTGTGTAGCCTAGCCTTACGCATTGAAGATCAAATAATTGCCCCAATGTTGATGGGGATGTTCGTCATCAATGCGTACACCAAGCATACTATATCACGTGTGATCTTTGTGTACTGCGTCCCTGGAATCAGGCAAGAGTTGACTATATGCAACGATATCCGTGCTTCTCTGTTCAAGGAAGCATACGGGAAGGTATTGTTCCAACCGATGTCCTTATGTCGACTCCAACGTGCCATTGATCTTGCTCCACATAGTGTGTGTCTGATTGCCCTGTACGGAGGTCTTTGATGAAGTTCTTTGAGTAGTGATGGATCAACAGATGGAAGACCCAAAAAAGTGTTAAAGAACTCTGCATTCAGCTGCAAGATTTGGCCCCTAATCTTCACCTCACTTTCGATAGTCTTTGGGGACCAATTTGCATAGAATTCTCGCGTTAGATCAAGATTTCATTCTCCCATGTCTCAAAAAATGAAATCAAGATTTAGCGGCATGATTTTGGCAAAAATGTGAGGTTCTTTATTCGCTAGACTCTCCTTCTGTATCAATTCCACGTGAACATACTTCTTCACTTTATTGTTTTGTACCACTCCTTTCCTTCCTCCTCTAGGACCCATTTTATCCCGAACATGCGGCGAGGTATTTGCAGTGAGGAGGATTCAACTTGCTCTTTTCTTCCCCTTTTATGTCCCTTCTGTGAGGTGGATGCTTTTTCTTTTCCTTGTCGTGCTTTTGGTGCTATTTTCCTGAGATTAAAATAAAATCATGTTTGGAGACAAGGCGTGGGTCGGGTTTGACCTATTTAAAATTATTTTAGCAGACCAAAAAGTAAGCATAGGCGGCGACTAATGCTTTGCCTATTTTTGGCATAGGCGGCGCCTTTTGCAAAGCCTAGTTGGACATAGGCGGCGCCTATGCAATGGCATTGTTGGGCATAGGCAGCGCCTATGCTATGGCATTCTAGATTCAAAGACTAGAGGCTTTGGCATCGGCGGCGCCTAATGCTTTTCCTAGTTGAGCATAGGCGGCGCCTATGCTATGGCATTGTTGGGTATAGGCGGTGACTATGCCATGGCATTGTAGAATCCGAGAGCTTAGGCCATAGCATAGGCCTTGCCTTGTTCGTTGCCTAGATTTACATAGGCCTTGCCTTTACCATTGCCTAGTTTTGCTTAGGCAATGCCAAACCGATACCCTTTGCTTATTCATTCCTAACTTACCACCTTTAACATAGCACACTTCCAAATCAAAATTTGAGATCAATCTCCTCTTTTATATGTCTTGCACCTATACTTACTCAAAAACAGCAAAAATGATTAGAACGATGGGTTGCCTCCCATCAAGTGCCTTAGTTTTGGTCGTGGCTTGAGTCTTCTTTTTGGATTTTTATTTAACAACAACAAACTCCTAGTAAAATAAAAAAATTAAAAACAATGGGTTGCCTCCCATGTAGTGCTTGATTTATTGTCGCACCACGACATAGTTACCTTGATTACTTAGACTTCATCGAGATAAATGGTGGCCATGTATTTCATCGGGTTAAGAGGACTAATATATAGCTTTACTCGTTGGCCATATACCTTAAAGAAACCACCATTATTGTCTTCTAACTCTACTACTCCGGACGAGTAGACTTGGCTAATTTTGAACGGGCCAGACCATTTAGACTTCAACTTACATGGAAATAGCTTCAGTCTGGTGTTGAAAAGAAGAACCATATCACCCTTCTGAAAGTTTTGTTGGATAGTCCGCTGATCATGATAATTTTTCATCCGTTCCTTGTAGAGGTCTGATCTTTCATATGTATGAAGACAGAATTCATCCATCTCATTCAGCTGCTCCAATCTCAGATTAATAGCATCATCCCAATTCAAATTAAGCCGCTTCAATGCCCACAATGCTTTATGTTCGAGCTCAATTGGCAAGTGACAAGACTTCCTATAAACTAGTTGATACAGGGATACACCAATTGGTGTCTTGAACGCGGTCCTATAAGCCCATAAGGCATCGTCCAGTTTCCGAGACCAATCTTTCCTACTAGCATTTACAGTTTTCGCAAGGATCAGCTTGATCTCCCGATTAGAAACCTCTACCTTCCCACTAGTATGTGGATGGTAAGGTGTAGCTACCTTATGTTGCTTGACCCCATACTGCACTAACACGACTCTGAACGGCTTGTTGCAAAAGTGTGATCCTCCATCGCTTATGATGGTACGTGGTACCCCAAAACGAGAGAAGAGGTTTCTCTTTAAGAATGCAACAACACGCTTACCTTTATTATCAGACAGTGCTACAGCTTCGACCCATTTGGATACATAATCAACAACAACTAGGATATATTTCATCCCAAACGAACTCACAAATGGGACCATAAAATCAATACCCCATACATCGAATAGCTCTACCTCAAGAATCTTAGACAGGGGCATCTAATGGTGCTTCAAAATTGCGCCTTGCCTCTGGCACTGATCACATCTTGTCATAAAATCATATGCATCCTTAAATAATGAAGGCCAATAATAGCCGCTTTGCAGAACCTTCGTGGTTGTTCGCTCACCTGAGTGATGACCCCCAACTTGGGAAGCATGGCTTGCTTCCAATATGCTAGGCACTTCCACATGAGATATGCATCGCCTAATAATACCATCCGCACATCATCGAAAAAAATATGGTTCGTCCCAGAAGTAGCATTTCACATAATGCATGAACTTCCTCTTTTGATGAAAAGAGAGATTTTCAGGCATCACATTACTTACCACGTAGTTCGCAAAGTCTGTGTACCATGGTAACTCTTCCACCATTGTGTCTAGGATCTCTTCATCGGGGAATGTATCATTAATCTCAAGATCGGACTACTCTATGTGCTCATTCTCAAGTCTAGATATATGGTCAGCCACTTGGTTTTCGCAACCTTTTCTATCTTTTACCTCGAAATCAAATTCTTACAGAAACAACACCCATCGAATTAGCCTCATCTTAGCATCCTTCTTTGCCATTAAATATCTCAGAGCTGTATGGTCTGTATGAACCACCACTTTCGTCCCCAACAAGTAAGCACGGAACTTTTCAAATGCATAAAAAACTGCTATAAGTTCTTGTTCTGTGACAGTATAGTTCTTCTGGGCTCCGTTCAAGGCCTTGCTTGCATAGTAGATTGGATGAAAAACTTTTCTCTTCTCTGACCGAGTACAGCACCCAAAGCTACCCCTCTTACATCACACATAACATCAAACGGTAGAGACCAATCAGGCGCTCCAATGATAGGAGCTTCAACTAGCTTCCGTTTGAGGCATTCAAATGCCTTCAAGCAATCTTCACCGAAGTCGAACTTTGCATCCTTCTCCAAAAGTTTGCATAACGGACTAGAAATTTTGGAGAAATCTTTAATAAACCTTCGATAAAAGCCTGTATGACCGAGGAAACTACGAACTCCCTTTACAGAAATTGAAGGTGGCAGTTTTTTGATAACTTTAATTTTAGCTCGATCCACCTCAATTCCTCTTTCAGAAATTTTATGCCCAAGAACAATACCTTCTTTAACCATAAAGTGGCACTTCTCCCAGTTTAGTACCAAGTTGAATTCAATACATCTCTTCAATGTCATACTTAGATTCATCAACCACGATTCAAACAACTCACCTACGACTGAAAAATCGTCCATGAACACCTCCAAGGTGTCCTCAACCATATCAGAAAAAATGGACATCGTACAACACTGAAAAGTGGCAGGTGTGTTACATAGCCCAAATGGCATATGTTTGAAGGCAAACATACCATATGGGCATGTAAATGTTGTCTTCTCTTGATCTTTGAGAGCAATACAAATCTGATTATAGCTGGAATACCCATCTAAGAAACAAAACCATCCTTTCCCTGCCAATCGATCAAGCATTTGGTCCATGAATGGCATTGGAAAGTGATCCTTAAGTGTCCATGAATTCAGCTTTCGGTAATCCATGCATACTCTCCACCTTGTGACAGGTCTGAGTGGGATTAGCTCATTCCTTTCGTTCACAGGTACCGTCATGCCCCCTTTCTTGGGCACACATTATACTGACTCACCCATTTACTGTCAGAGATTGGATACACTACCCCTGTATCTAACCACTTAATAATTTCTTTCTTCACCACCTATTGCATAGGTGGATTCAGGCGCCTTTGATGCTCGATAGTGGATATACAATTTTCTTCAAGCTGAATCTTGTGCATATATATCCCAGGCGGGATACCAATAATATCAGCGATAGTCCAACCGATGGCTCTCTTGTATCTCCTTAGAATAGAGATTAGAGCTGTAACTTGCTGCTGACCCAGGTCAGCTGCCACAATAACCGGAAGTGTGTTTCCATATCCCAAGAATGCATACTTTAGATGATTGGGAAGCTCCTTTAATTCTAACATTGGTGGCTTTTCAATGGATGGTTTAGATGGTGGTGTAGGTTGATTTTTGAGATCAAGGTCCAACCTTTTGGGAGCATGAGGATACAAACCGATTCCTGTTAGAGCACAAATAGTTTCTTCATAATCTTCAACATCCTCACACTCAACATTCATAAGCATAGCCGCCAATGGGTCAACAATAAGCTGCTTCTCTATAGATAATTCTTTCTCATCATCAAAAAAAACATCAGCTATAGAGAACACATTCATCTTTTTGAGATTCTTCATTGATTTACATACATCAAAGTGGACCACTACGTCATTCATCCGAAAAATAAGCTCATTAGCTCTCAAATCAATAAGCACACTTCCTGTTGCAAGGAAAGGACGCCCTAAGATTATGGGAACTTCAGAGTCCACCTCACAATCCAAAATAAGAAAATCTGTAGGAAAAATAAAGGAAGAAACCTTCACCAATACATCATATAAGATACCAACAGGTCATTTTACTGACCAATATGCCATTACGAGCCTCATATAGGTTGGTGTAGGATCACCCAACCCTAACTTCCTGTAAATAAATAGTGGCATCAAATTGATGCTAGCACCCAAATAGCACAATGCTTTAGTAAAATTCAATGATCCAACCGTGCAAGGAATAGTAAAAGCACCAGGATCTGCCCTCTTTTGAACTAGTGATCTGGTAACGATTGCACTGTAATGATGAACATTATCTGTCAGCTCATAACTTGCTGCCCACTTCTTTGTCAAAAGGTCCTTCATGAATTTGGTGCACCCAGGAATCTTCTCTAGCTCCTCTCCCAACGGAACGTTAATAGTCAGCTGCTTCAACATAGTCATAAATTTATTGAACTTGGTATCATCAGCTTTCTTCTTCAGTCTCTGAGGAAAAGGTGGTTGTGGAAGAGGAATAGTTTTCTCCACCACTTCCTTTTCATCTCTCTTCTGATTGTTGATCTTTTCAAGCTGTAGATGTTTAGGGGTGATGTTATGGACAAAATCTTCAGCATCTTCGGCCTCTTCTGGTTCTGCATTGATAACATTATTTGCTATATCATCAACCACCTGCTTTCCTTTGGATATATTTTCCAACACCTTACTACTCCTGGTAGTAATAGCCATACATGATCCATCGTTTCTTGGATTTTGCACAGTGTCGCTAGGTAGGGTGCCAGCTTTTCTTTGATTAAATGCCGCTGAAAGTTGACTTAATTGCTTATCTAGCTATTTTATTGCAATAGAATGTGAGTCAGCCAATTAATTTATTGAATACAAGTCGTTCTTCACCTCATTCACTCCCGTATTAGTTGCCTCCACTCCTTTCAATAGCTTCGCCATCATATCTTCCATTGACATCTTACCCGTACCAGATGCCGCGGCCTCACGATTTCCAGGAGGAACATACAAACCGCTCCTGTCAGTTTTATTCTTCCAACTCCCTTGATCACGGTCCTTGTTGCCATATTTATCATAATAGTTCCGACCTTGGTTTCCTTGGGAATTACCTCAGAAACCCCCTTGATTATTCAAATAGTTAGCTTCTTCCTCAGAATCGGACTCATCTCTTTCTTTTAACGCAACTGCTTTGACTTTTTCGGTCTTCCCTGATAATAAATGCTTGGTAAGAAGATCCATCTACATTTTTTTGTGTGCCATATCTTGGTCATGTTCCTCCTCTCTTCGCCTTTGTTCTGCAGTTATGCCAATAGATATAGTAGAGCTTGCTACCTCAGAATCCCAGGTATGCCAAACTCTACTCTGCTTTATCATACGGGCTAGCATATCACTTTCCTGAATAAATGTATGGTCCATGAAAAGGAAACTGCAAAGCTAGGCATTCAGTCCTAATTCTAGCTTGACGATCTCTTCTATTCGCAGGTGTCGCCACCTCATCAGCATGCCTTGGGTTTAGTAACTCATCATCACCCAGGTCCTCATCATCAGGATTTGTTGCTTGCCCTGGGTTATCAATATTCTATTGATGCACTTGAGCAGGAGCTAATGCAGCTAATCTGTCCTGCTCCTGCCGCGCAGCCCTTCTATCAATGTCTCGTTGTGCCTCCATCTTTCCAATAAGTTACGGTTCAGGGTTTATGGGTAATAATGGTTGATCTGAACTTCGAGTAATTGGCATGCAATGAACAAAACCTGAATAAACAAAAACAACAACTAAAAGTAAAATACAAGAATCTTTGACCAAAGGGTCTAGTAACTATCACAAACTTAGTTGACAACCGTATTCCCCGGCAATGGCGCCAAAATTTGATAACGCCCAAAATACAGCTCTCGTAAGAATGTAAGCGGTCGCTGCCAAATATAGAACCTAACTGGGTTGGGTGTCAAATCCCACAGGGAATACTCCGTCACTAAGTATGCAACTATTAGTAGACTGTTAGTTGAAAATTCTACGGAAGGGGGGATTTAACTTGTGGCGTGAATTACTGTAAACAAAGTAACCAATGAAACGATATATGTATTAAGATTTAATAACAGAAAATAATAAGCTACGGTTATGTCCACCTTATGAGTTCTACGTATCTATTAACTATGAGTCATGCGGAATTCAGACATGCATGCACTTATAGAGATTCGTATTCTAATGGTAAATCCTAGTGTCTCTCGACCATCCATAATTATTTCACTTTAACTCTCTCGAGCTTAAAGTGTAACTAATGGTACAAACTCTCCAAGAGGTTAATCCAGTTACGGCACTAACGTGTAAACAGGGGTTGGTAGCCTATTTCCTTGTCACACTCTCTTTTCCAGACATGTAACTTTTCTCTCGAACAAGTTAATGCTATACTGGCGTATTCTATATCTTTGCAACCACAAGAATTCAATTAGGATGAAGAGAGTAATGAAATAAGTAGCATACGTATCAAGAATTCACACACTCATAGTAATAAATAGTATATCACAAGGCTTCCATAACCCTAACAGAGGAGTTTAGCTACTCATGATTACAACGGAAATCACAATAGACATCATCATCATACCAAAGTTTGAATAATCTCATGATGAGGATGAGAATGGTGTCAAAGAGAGATTGACGTTTTAGCCCTTGACCAATTTTCTCAAGAGTAGCGTGTTTCCCTGATTTACTTACAGAATCTGTAAACTGAATAATACTAAAGTGTCTAAAGAGAAGTAAAATCCAAAGTATGATAATGCTTGCTGAAAAATTCAGCAAATAGGGTTTTTATAATATCCTTTTCATATTTCTACTAGGTTACTGTTGCACCCTGAAGTATGTAGAAATACTGTTTTTGCCTCGGACAGATTCTCCATGCATCATATTTAGTCCTCAAGCTTCCAAAATCTGCCTTCCATCTTATGCGAAGTTTCCCTTTGCTACCGAAAGGTCCACAAAGTGCTGAAATCTTCATCATAAATACCTGAAAATATGTTAATCACGTTGGTTAGCTCACTTATAGGAAAATGGACTAAAAGTGCAGGAATTATATATTTTGTCCTTAAAACTTAGCTAAAATATGGGTAAATTATAGTGCTTTAGGCGTGTAAATACACCTAACATCAATGTGACGCATGGAGAATTTGTCCCGGGCAAAATCAGTATTTCTAAATACTTAGCGGTGCAACAGTAACTTAGTAGACAAGGATATTATAAAACTCTATTGCTGAATTTTTCAGAATTCATAATCATTCAATCATTAGAATTCTACATTATTCATGTTACAGATTTTGTAAGTGGGAGACAGAGAAAAACGTTAACCCCTAGTTGACGCCTAAACCATCTCCATCGCCAAGTTTATTCTAGGTTGTGGTATGATGATTATATCTATTGTGATTTCCGTTGTAATCATGAGTAGATAAACTTCTCTATTAGGGTTATGGAAACCTTGTGAGATACTATCTATTGCTATGAGTTTGTGAATTCTTGATGTGTATGCTACTTATATCATTACTCTCTTTGTTTAAATTAAATTCTTATGGTTTCAAACGTAGGAATATGCCATTATATCATTAACTTGTTCGAGAGAAAATTTACATGTTTGGTTCCAGCAGAACTGAAGAATTAAAAGAACACTTAAAGAATTCATCAGACCCAACGTATCTCCTTGGGGTGCACCAGTCCTATTCATGTGCAAGAAAGATGTTTCTCTCAAAATGTGAATTGACTACCATCAGCTAAATAAGGTCACGGTAAAGAACAAATATGCACTTCCCAGGATTGGTGACTTTTTTAACCAACTTCAGGGTGACAGTTACTTTTCAAAGATAGACCTCATATTAGGCTATCATCAGCTCAGAGTCAGATAATGTGACATTCCTCAAACAACTTTCAGAACTTAGTATGTTCACTTCAAATTCCTAGTCATGTCCTTTGGTCTTACTAATGCCCCAACAACTTTCATGGACTTGATGAACTGTGTGTTCAAGAAGTACTTGGACATGTTCATCATAGTCTTTATATATGACATCTTGTCTACTCCTGTAGTGAACATGATCATGTAGACCATCTCAGAATAGTGTTACAGACTCTCAGAAACTATTAGTTGTTCGCCAAATTTAGTAAGTGCAAATTTTGGTTAAGTTCAGTATCCTTTTTTAGCCATATCATTGCTAGTGATGGCATTAGAGTTGATCCCCAAAAGACTAAAGTAGTGAGAAACTGACCTAGACCCATTCTCCATCAGATATCAGGAGTTTGTGAAGCTTGGATAGCTATTATAGATTGTTTGTTGAGGGATTTTCATCTATTGCATACCCTATGTCCAGATTGACTCAGAAGAAAGTCAAGTTCTAGAGGTCAGATTCTTGTGAGAAGAGTTTTCAGGAGTTGAAGACTCAACTCACTACAACTCTAATTTTGACTCTACCAGATGGTTTAAATAGGTTTGCGGTATATTATGATGCCTTTAGGGTTGGTTTGGGGTGTGTTTTCATAAATAGAGGTAAGGTCATAGCCTATGCCTCTAGACACCTTAAGACCCATAAAAAGAAATACCCACCCATGGTCTTGAGTTAGTAGTTGTAGTATTTGCCTCAAAGACTTGGAGGCACTATTTATATGGGGTACATGTTGATGTGTTCACATACCATAATAGCCTCTAGTATGTGTTCTCTTAGAAAGACCTAAAACTCCATCAGAGAAGGTGGTTGGAGTTGTTTATAAGGATGAAAGAGTATCCTTGTTCATAACCCCACATACTTTTTTTGATAAATTAAATATGAAAGCTTGAACTTTGAATCTCTGATGGTGTTCTTGAAGCTTATTCATGAAGTTATTGAACACGGAATGTTGGATTATTAAATTTCTTGGAGAAAATTTGGTTGAGTTCTTGATGTTCTTGAAGGCGCTAGGGTTTTCTTGGAGAAAAAGAGATGAATTATGATGTATCTAAAGCTTTTGGGTCTGAAATTAAGTATTATGGACGAATTTGGGTAAGGGGAAGTGACCAAAGTTCCCCTAGATCCATTAGGAACTGAAATAGGGTGTGAAAAAGTTTTGTAAGCCAATTGACATTGCATCGCATTGCTAATTGCGTCGATGGCCAATGCGTTGGCTTACGACCTCACGCGGAAAATACCATAACTTCTCGCTTAGGTATCGAATTGAGGCAACATTGTTATCGTTAGAAGGATAATTAAATTATCTAAAATTTGGTGGGTCTTGAGCAACAAAATTCTATGTATATAAAAAGTTATACTGATTCAATGTAGACCCTTATAGAATCGAATACCAAACTTTGGACAAATCAAAGGATCTAAGCTCAATTTTGTTCTAAGTGATTCTTATGAAAAATTTTCACCTCGAAAGCACATCAAATACTAGGATAAAAATCATGAAACTTATATTCACATTGGAATCATTTAGATTTTAGCTTATACACGTACGAACAATGGTTCAAAGATTAGCCCAAAAACGCGAGGTATTACATTATCTCCCCGTTGGAAACATTTTTCCTTGAATGAGGCTGATTAGACTTAGGGTTCTAAGGAAACTATGATTATATTCTGAACATGCATAAATAAAACCATGATTGCATAACTAATCCTAAAACATGATAAATGAACTGAATATCATGAACTGAAGTGATTTCTTGACTACATGCAATGACATGAGAATGTTTATAAGGCTGAGATAGGGATGGGAGAGTCGACTTATGAGTAACCATTACCTTAGGTTGGATTTGGTACGTGAAGAAAAGATGAAAGGTTTAGTACATCAATGCTCAGGGTATTATGATACATCTTCCCTTTGGGATATTTTGTCCCACGAATGATACTGACTTGGCTAAAATACTAAGTAAAGACGGAGATGATGCATGGGACACTTACGGACTGTATCGTGACTGAATATAGGGAATTTGAAACTGATGCATGATTCATGAACTGAGCTTAATTCACAAATTACATGAATGAAAACAAACTACCTGTTGAAATAGCCATATTTATGAGACTTCAGATAGTAATTCTAGATGGAAAGTTGGAAATCTATATGAGCTTATCTGATTGATTGCTAAACAGGATTTCAAGCTACATGGACTGGATCATACTAACTGCCCATATTCAAATGTTTTATTTCTTCAACTCACTTTTATGGAATTCTAATAATATTAGGGAGCGAATAATCTTGAGCGTGATTTGAACAAGATATCTGACTAAGGAATCACAACATTGATACAACTCTATAGCTTGGAACATATGCATATAAATCGTAAGATTGGATAGAATTACTAGTCCTTAGGCATTGCAACATCATACTTTCAAGCTTAGCAAAACTTCTCAAATACTCCCTCAACTCTACTATTCTCATTAAATACCGTATTCATTGATTCAACTTTATTTCTCACATGGTTGTTCATAAATCCATATACTAATGTCTAAACTGAACTAAGTCCTCTTACCATGATCAAGCCTAACTCGAAATCACAAGGTACAACATATAAAACCATAACTGATCTAGACTATCGATGAGATAAGTGATGCACTGCGTTGCTCTATCGACGTGATATGCGACGCATCACGATGCTCCCTACCAATGTGATATGCAATGCATCATAGCCATATAAAATTGCCTCACTATTTTTACCATCCAAATAGGTCTCAAACCTCACCCAAAAAATCTGAAACTTACACCATATGTGCTATCGACAACCCTAATTATGAATTCACTTAACGATTTACATTCTAAGGTTTGGAAGGTCGAAAACTAGTGCATATTACAATCATCAACTTATACATCAATATGACATTCAAGCCTATTGTTATAACCACGTATGAACGTCTAAAAAAACACCCATAATAGCATACTCCTCATATTCTCTAAACCACTATCATAACAACTCCCTCTAACTATCCCAACAACATACACACACAAATTTGAACTAAACACAACATGTATCAAAGACTTGTCCTTAATCTTACTTCACACTTATGGACTTAGCTAAAACAAGCATACAATGGTCTTTCATCAACAAGAAATATTTACCCTCTCCCATCTACACAATTACTCATCACCACTATCATTACATAAAGACGGGTCACTAGAAGGTTAGAACATGAGACCTTGAAGCATGGAAGGATATCATATATAATTTGACACTAACTGAGGCCTGAGGAATAGAGGATCAACAACATGGATTCATCAAACAGAACTAAATTGAGGCCATACGTGGCTATAACCAGAATCTCACTGATCATTAGGAGTGTAGCATGAGTTATGGGAATTGGGAATACTATAAAGCATGAGTATATAAGTCATGAGCTGCATGACCAGAGTTTGGAGTTCATAAATTCTTTGAACATGATTCATACTGCTGAATGAACATGAAGTCCTCATACTAGGGACTAGAAGAGTAAATGATTTTCTATGATATGAATAAACAAAACTATGATCATGGAGCAGACACGTAAGGAATAAGTAGACATCGTGATAGCTAAAGTACTAATACTGAAATAAGAATCTAAGATTCTGACTTGGTTATTTATCCTATTATCACCCCCTTAGCTTAGTCATTATTCCAAGTCTGTGGAACCCCTTGAATAAACTCTAACTGAACTGCAACCACTTTAATCTAGAGCCTGAGGTATAACATTACATGTAAATAATAGAACTTAACTCGAAAGACTACACTTGAAAGAGTAAAACTAACTGCTAACACTTCCTTGTGAGATACAACACTATCTTTATATAGCCTCAATAGTCATCATATAATACTTGAACACTTACTAACTTAGAATATTCATGAGTATCACCATAACCTGAGTGCACACCATCTAGTGCTTCAACTCTTATTTCTATTACCTCAATCTTTAAAGTCTCAAATTTAGATACTAACACTTAACATGGATATCACAAAACCTTTAATAAACCATACTACTTCCGTCATAGCCTACTAATATCATCTCTCTAAACTTATATCTCTAAACCATGAGAATCAAGATCATATCAAAATGCTCAACATCATCAATAATCACTCCTTAACTAAGCTATTAAGCACACTATGTACTATATAACTAGCTTTATTCCACTTAACGACTCAAGGGTACTACTAACCACACACGATACTTAATAACATTAGAAAATAATACAACCCTATATCACGTCGGGCACACCTCTATATCCTACCTACAACATCATACTTAATCTCAAATTAATAAACTTAAATTCTTGTATTCACTGTTTCAAACCTATTTGTTCACCACTATATAACTAGTATCACTAACCAAGCAACCATTACATCCACCTTGATGATCATCCACTATTCAAACTTAGTGCCTAGGGTTAGGCATAATTACAAACCCAACCTCACATACTATTGTCACTTGGAAGCTATAAAAAAAGACATCAAGAAACACTAGTCCACTAGAAACCGATATCTTATTATAATCCTTTATCACATCCTCCCTCTACATATCTAATATTCACCCATCTATACACCTAAATAGAACCCGCGATGTCACACGGTGCTTATGACCACAATTGATCCCAAGCTAACCCTTGTACGGGCATACTGCAAAGCAACTAATTTACATATGCATAAAATAACTGAAGTTACTGTCTGGAAATATAATCATGATGAAAACTAGAAAAAATAAAATACTAATACAATTTATATTCTGATGAAACTAAAAAGCAGAACTAAAATTACATAGTAAAGCCTCTACTATACTGACTATAGATAGCTGGGATGCGACTCTAACTACCACTAATCAATACAAATGAGTAAGAAAGTAAAGTACATAAATAACATCTAACTAAAGTCCCCGAAGCAGGAGGACTCAATATCTGGTAGCTAGAATCTGCAACTATGTAATCGTGATATATAGATTACAACTGAATAAGTAACTACATTATTAAAAAATATAGCATATTGACGTATATGTGGATTAGTACTTTTGAAATGTACTGAGCATATGGGGGTGAATGCATAAGTTAAACATATCTCAATGTTTGTATAAACTTGTAAAATAATGCATGCTAAGTATAAGTGACTCACATTGGAAGTAATAACTAAAAGATGAAAATCATGAATCATGAATGATAAAACATAATGTATAAATCTTGTATCATAAAACTTAGTTCTAAAAGCTATACTTTTACTCTTTCTGCTAGTGGACTAAGTAGAATTGAAGTTAAGTTTTGATGACACATTTGAGACTTTTAACTGAGAATAATTACAAAGTCTTAAGCAAATTTTGTTTTTTTTGATTATTTTCTCTTTGATATTATAGTAAAAGTCATGATGTAAGAGAATCCGCAATAATAGAAGCAGAAGAGTGATTTCTGAGCATGTAGAGAAGGAAGAATAGCTGATGATTTGTCTGATAAGTCGTTAAAGCTATCATAGTTTCCATCAAGCTTAGACAACAAATGGACTTCAGCTAAAAGTTGTGATAACATCTATGACAGGCCGTTAAAAGTGTGATAAGCCACCAGGATCATCTTCAGGCTTAGGTAGGGAAGGGTGTTTGAAATGAAGAAGTGACAATATTTAGAGGAGAAATAATGATATAAGCGGGCTATATGTTCCTCCTAGAAATCGTGAGGCTTCTATAACAAGTTATAAAAAGATGTCCATGGGGGACATAATGGCTAAATTGTTAAAAGGAGTGGAGCCTACCAACTCAGCTGTGACTAACATGAAGACCGATCTATCTTCTATTAGTCAGTTGGTAAACTCGCACTCCACTACATTCAAATAGTTGGAACAAAAAATGAGCCAACTCTCTGTAGCGCTGAACCAGAGGAAGAGTGGAACATTACCTAGTGATATAATCTAGAATCTTCAAAATGATGGATCATGTATGGTGATTACCACTAGAAGTGGTAAGATATTACTAGGACTTTCTAAGGGCAAAAATTTAGTTGATAAGGTAGTTGATGATAAACTAGAAGAAGGTGGTCCAGTGGAGTTTGAGAAGATGGATGATTCTAATGATGCTTTGGAAAAAGAAAAAGAGAAGGAAAATGAAGTAGTGGTGAAAACTCTCCCTAGACCACCACCTACCTTTCCTCAAATATTAAAGAAGATAGTTGAGGACACAAAATGTAGTAAATTAATGGTGAGGTTGAAGTAGTTAACAATAAATATACCTTTGGTGGAGGCACTCTATTAGGTGGCTAGGTATACTAAATTCATGAAGGACCTTGTGATGAAGAAAAGAGTAGTGAGCTACAAACCATAGGATAATATCCATCATTGTAGTACTATTTTTATGAGGATCTTGTTGCAGAAGAAGGTCGACCCTAGAGCATTCATTATCCTATGTACAATTTGGTCTCTAAATTTTGCTAAAACCCTCTATGATCTAGCGGTAAGCATAAATCTAATACCGCTAGTCATGTATAAAAATTTAGGTGTGGAGGATCCTACTCGCGGTTGGTGATGGTGGATAGGTCTGTAAAATGGACAGTAGGAATATTACATGATGTATTGGTAAAGGTGGTTGACTTTATACTTCCAACAGATTTTGTAATCCTAGACAATGAGGTGGACTTTGAAGTACCCATAATTTTGGGTAGACCATTCCTTGTGATTGGGAGACTGGTAGTGGACATGGAGTTGAATGAACTGTAGTTTAGGTTCAATGACAAAGAAGAAAGTTTCAAAATTCACTCATCTAAGACAAAACAAAAGGAGATAAGTGTCTTCTTGATCATGGATGTATTTTATGAAGATGGGAAAGAGGTAGCAGCATGGTGTCTAGACAAAGTCTGACTAGTCAAGATAACCTCATCGAGTTGTGGAATTAAAAAAGGCGCTATTGGGAGGCAACCCAAAATTTTGATGTTTAAATGTAGGCTGTTTTAATTTATTTAGAAAGAAAACATAATGACTGAATAAGTACGCAGGGGTATAGGTGAAAATTGATGAAGTCAACCAAGTGACCCTGATGACATATGTGATGAGCTATCACAATTGTGATAATCCATCATATATGTCATCAGAAGATCCAAAAGAAGGCTACACTCTGCCCAAGGTTGATGACGTTTGCGATGACTTATCAGACATCTGATAGGCCGTCAGGCAGTTTGGGCCCAATCACTAAAAATTTGACCCGACCTATAGTCGACCCTTTCCACCTTCCCGCATATTCTTTTTTCTCTCCTTTAAGTTTTATTTCTTTCTATATTTAGTTTAATACCTTTCTTTTTCAAAAGTATTTCCATGTAAAATAAGAAAAATATTATTTCTTGTGAAAGTGGGTTTGAATTCAAGAAAATCAAGGATGATCTTTCATCTGCGAAATCCTCTTCACTCGAGTAACTAAGTGAAAGTAATTCCTCAGGTCTTATAATGGCACCCAAAGAAAAGATCCCCAAATCTACAAAGAAAGTAAAAAAGGAAAGTGTACTTTAGAGAGTCTTCGATGAGGGCTTCGATTATGAGAAGGAAGAGCCACTGCTCAGGAAGCAAAAGAAATATAAAAGCACAAAAGAGCCTTCACCCTCTCCACTAGTTGATGTAGAGGAGATGAAGAAAGTGATACTGAAGCAACAGCACCACCTGACAGTAAAGATTTTGAGCAGCCTAATTCTAAGAATTTTAAGTCTTGGGAACCTGAGTCTGAGCATTCAGAATCTGGGTAGCCTGAGTCAGAGTATTTTAATTTTGAGCAACCTGAATCTAAGTTCCCTTTTGTTGAGCAAGATGATGATGAAGAATCTTCAATTCGGGAAACTATGGTTAAATGTAAGAACCTCAGGGTTCGAGATAGTGCTAGGTGGAAAATTCCAAAGACACAAAAAATCTTCCATGATGGGCTTCTCAGAACTAAATGAAGAACAATTAAAAGGCCCATCTTTGAAGAAAATAGGATCATCACTACTGGGTTGAGCAAATACCCTGAAGTGGAGCAAAAATTATAAGACTATGACTTGGTATGGACTGCAAATGAAGGAAGCTCATTTTTCCCTACACTAGTTTGGGAGTTCTATGCAAACTATAATGCTCAATTGGAGAACATGTGCAAAGAAGGAGAGAAATCAGTGGATCAACCTTTGTTGGATAAAGTTCCAGTACGGGGTGTGATGGTGGATCTCTTAGAAACAATAATCAATTGATTTCTTCATGGCCTAGAATTCACTCCTAAGGCCACTTCACCTACATTCTATACTTGACTAAAGCATCGTGCAAATCAACGGTCTTGGTTTACCACACTCATAGCTGAAGGGAAACCGGAATGGCTGACCAACCCGAATGAAAGGATTTTTAAGGCCTCCCTAACTCAAGAGACAAGGTTCTGGTGGGGTGTAGTGCGCACCTATTGGATGCTTACTCAGAGAGATAACATTATTGGAGATGATAGAGAAATACTGGTCGCATGTCTTGTGGAGAAACTTAGTTTTAACTTTGGAGAGATCATTGCTAAGGAGATGAAAATTCAGGTCTCAAGGCCTGACATGGCATATCCTTTCCTATGTCTTATTACGAGGTTGTGTCAGAAAACTAATGTCCCTAAAGTTATAGGAATAGAAAATGAATTGCTTGCCAATAGGACCTACAACCCCATCCGATATGATTAAAATCAGCTGAGGTTGACACTTGATAGAGGAGCAGGGGTTGAAATAGATCTTCCAGTTACAAGTGCTAGCTCAACACCTAATGTAGCGGCATGGTGCTTTAAAGCAATAGCATCGATATCCTCAGCAATAGCTAAATAAGTTCCTAGAAATGAAACAAATCCTTTAGTTGTTGTGTGTACCATAGAACTTTCCTTCAACCCGATGAATTTTAAGAGAATGTAAAAACAATTCAAGTGGTGCGAGGCTCAGCTATAACTTTTTGCCAAGTAACTTTCCTCTGAGGTAGACAAGAGGATTAAGGTTGCACTGGACCCCTTCTGAGCCTTGCCTAGTTGGATTGATAAGTTAGAAAACCATTTCAATACACGGTTAAGAGAAATGTCGGGCTCAGACCTTGCACAATTTAGAGCTTCCCTAAACAAGGTAAAGGTAGATGCTGGGGTATTACAGCAGCACCAACTTATGGTGTTGGAAGATCTGGCTGTTGATGAGTTTGAGGGTGAAATTCTATTGCTGGATATCACAGGGGAACAAATGAAGAAAAAGAAGAAGAAGGTTGAGAAAAAAAGGTAAGGGTAAGAGTGAAAGGCCTGATAGTGATGAAGAAAAGAAAGTAGAGAAGAGGGCGATAAAGAAGGCCAAAAAGGAGAAGACGAGGAAAGTGATTATAAAGTCACTAGCTAACAATGAAACATAGGAGGAGGCCATACAAGCGAGAGCCATAGGTGCCTCAACTAGTAGGCCTCCAACAACTGCTAGATAAAATATGTCAGAACAGAGGGAAACTCCCATTGGAGATAAGTCAACTGAGGATGCAACAGTAGGGTCAGGGACCCATGATCCCCATCTTTCATCTACTCTAGGTGTACCGTAACCCTTAGTTTAGTTTTTATTTGATCTTAAGTTTAGGGTGCAGGGTGAGTTGTTGTTGTAACACTTTGTAGTTAATGGGAGAAACATAAGTACCTCCAGAAGTTAACAAGGTTTTGTTATTTTGTGAACACCTTTCAAAGGTTCTAATTGTTTAACTGTGCGATTTGGATCTAATTGTGACCGTTGTGCATCTTTGTATGGTATTAGTTCTAAATACTTGATAACCATTGCTTAAAAATTGGATGAACTGGATAAGTAGTAACTTGTGATATACTTATGTGCCATATGTATGTGGGATTGTACTTAGTTCCCTTTGTATGTTGAATTCAGAACTTGCCCGGTTAGTCTTACATAGGTTGACGGATGGGTGTTAGGAAAGAATCATAGGCCGTTTTAATAGTAGCCCACTTTGGCCTAAATGATCTTCCCTGTATGGATAATATTCTTTGATCCCTATTTTGAGCTTAAATAGCCTATTTATTTTTATGATACCTATCACCATCCCATTTTTATATCATAATGAACCTATTTTGGCCCTGGTCCTCCTTAGACACTGTGCACCTTGACTTAGGCAGATGTCCTAAGTTGAGGGTGGCTATTAAAGGGGTATGTGATGTAAAATAAGTATGAAGTAAAATAGAATAAAAGAAAATAATAAAAAGCTGGGTACGGTGGAAAAGAACAAGAAAAGTTGTGAAAAAAGAAGAAGTGATTGTAGAGAAGACCGCACCTATTGGGAATATGTGTGATCAACAAAGGAAAAAAATAGAAAAAGGCTAATCAGTGATACCCCAAAATCTAGTATAGTGTCAAGGAGGCTTATTCCCTTTAAATATTATCGATTATCATACAATCCCCTAGCCTACATTACAAGCCAAATAGAAGACCTATACTGATCCTAGCTAACTTGTCTGAAAGTCTTGGTAATGAAAATAAGGGCAAGACTATGGTATTCGACATACATTGATTGGAATTTCATTTTGAGAGTGAATGTCTTTTGATTGTCCCCATGGTTACATATGTGATATCTGATATAAGTGAAGTGGGACTTCTTTGTAGTAAGGGTACACTAGCTATGTTGCTAGTTCTAACTTGTATAGATAGTGTAGTCTTGGTACATACATGGTTGTTGTTGCTGAACTGCTACCATATATTGATTCATGTGTGTCGCATTGTTGTTCTTCAATAATATATACAGTTGTTTTTAAATTGATTAACCTTGAAGATGGTAAAGATGTTCTGAAATAATATGGATAGTTGACTGCCGAATGTACTTTGTATCCTCTTTGAAGACAAGAAATTGTGTTAAGTTGAGGGTTATGATGTGTGAGCAGATGCTAACACATTTGAGGCTTTTAACTGAGAATAATTGCAAAGTCTTAAGAAACTTTTATTGTTTTTGATTGTTTTCTATTTGATATTATTGTAAAGGTCAAGATGTAAGAGAATCAATAATAATGGAAGCAAATGAGTGATTTCTAAGAAAGTAGAGAAAGAAGAATAGTTGACAACTTGTCTGATAAGTTGTCATACTTGTGATAAGATATTAGAGTTAACGCCAGGCTTAGACAGAGAATGGATTTTAGCTGAAAGTTATGATGACATCTGTGATAGGCCGTCAGAGGTGTGATAAGCTGTTAGTATTACGAAGGGAAGGAAGTTTGAAGTGAAAAAGTGACAACATTTATGATAAATCATCATATTTCTGATAAGCCATCAAGAGTCACTGTCAGCTCAAGGTAGATATCATCAAAGTGAAGAGTAGTTGATGACATTCTTGATAAGCCGTCAGACTCTTGATAAGGCATTACACAATTCGTCACCTGTCCGAGAAAATACTGTAATCTTTGATTTTGTTTCCATAATTAGACTGAAGTATTAAAAGCATATGTTAGGGTTTTCATTGACGTGGTTGGATCTTTGAACTCACATTTTTTAGCATTGTTCTCTCTATTTTCCAACTTTAAATCTTTAGAGAGATTATTATAATTGTTTTGGGATTTTCTACTATGATCAAAGTGGAGAAACACTTGTTGTTATTCATCTTTCTGTAAATTCATATATCAAATTGTGAATTCAACTTGTTGTCTTGATTATTAGATTAAGAGTAGCTAAATTCCCTTAACCCGAGTTGTGGGATCTATGGGTTTGTATTTGTAACATAACTAAGTGTTCAAGATTCTAACGGTGGTAGGAACTTCTTGTTAATTCCATTATTTTACATGCTGGCTATAGGTTGCAAACAATAGGCTTTGCTTACGGGTGATTTTCTTGAGATAAGAAATCAACCCTAGTAAGAAGTGAATTACCAATAGTGACTTGGAAGCATTAGACTTCCATTTAATAATTAATGTTGTAACAAGATTAATTAAGTTGAGCTAACATCCTATTATGAAAGATAAATTCCCTAAGTTTGAAAGAATTAAGCTATTAAATGTCTAAATAGGTTGAGAAAAATTTAGACATAATTTTGACAAGGATAGTCTGTTGTTCCTAACTACCACAAGAATCTTGTACCGTTACTAGCGTTTGTTCACCAATACCCATAGTGAACATATCTCTTGTTTTCCTTATCATATTGATTTCAAACACTGAACTAAGAATTAATTATTTGTTACACTTTCAAAAAAAACCATTCAGGGGAAACTAATAACTATCAATTGATTAATCCACAGATAACTCAAATTCATACCCTATTCCCTGTAGGATTCGACCCCAACCTAGTTGGGATATATATTGACAACGATCGCTTATATTCTCGTAAGAGAGGTATAGTTTCGGTGTTATCAAGTCTATTTTCAAATCATGCAGGCTAAGTGATAAAGGACTCCCCTTTGTAACTGTTAACTAAAAGTTGAAATCTCATAGCTAATGACTTATGTAAAACAATATCTGCATAAAATCGTTAGCCTTTAACCTAGTTTCTAAAAGCTATTTTGTTATTCTATTTTAGGACTTAGGCTTTATGGAGGTTTTTCTAACCTACATACACTATGTGAGCAATCATAGTGTCCAATGTCTAGTTCCCCTAAGGGGAAAAACTCACATTGGAAAGAGGTGTCATACTCTTTCCAAAGAGTGTAACCTGAGCTAAGTAATCACAATCTGTATCTTTATCCATATACAAATGGAATATAATATCAATTTGTACCTAAGTTGGCTCATAGTTCTAGGAAATCAATATGTGATAAACCCACACTTCCTGCTCGGTGCTAATTATTACACACTTTAATCTGTATGCTCAATCTACAGGAAATCTAATTTAAAACTAGCATAATGGTTTACTATAAAAACCAGTTATGCATCTATTTAATTTAAACTATAATAAAAACTATAAGGTAGATTCATATCTAAACTGAGGATCAAAAGATCAAATCTAGTTCAAAATCTGAGTATAAACTAATCATAGGATGCCTGAAAGCATAATCTTCTTGAAATATCAATATTCAAACTAGGTCTTAATAACCCATTCTTTAAATTTATGTCAAATCAAAATAATACTTTATGCCCAATAATCTTCTTCAAATACTTCAAAAATTTCAGTAAAGATAATGAAATCAAAATCACAATATGAATCTTATGGATCAAAACATGAGCATGCAAAATCCTGATGCACTAGAGGCTTTGAATCTCATGATTTCTTTCATATAACTTGCAAAATAATATCATGATTAAATCTCAATTGAAAATTTTTAAATCAAGCAAAAATAGAGGAGAAAAAGCTTGCACTTTAACACTTAAATCACTTTACAAATCAATAAACTCAAAACAAGATAAGTTAGGTTTGAACCCTAACTACAATATACGTAAATTCAACTTTAAAACTATTTTTGGGCACAAGGATGAAAGATTATCCTTGTTCATAACCGCACATACCTTATTTGATAAATTGAATATGAAAGCTTGAACTTTGAATCTATAATGGTGTTCTTGAAAATTATTCTTGAAGTTTTGGTACTCAAAGCTTAGATTATTAACTTTCTTGGAGAAAATTTGGTGGAGTTCTTAGTGTTCTTGAAGGGGCTAGGATTTTCTTGGAGAGAAAGACATGAATTATGATTAATCTAATGCTTTTGGGGCAGAAATTAAGTATCATGGATGGATTTGGGTAAGGGAAAATGATCAAAGTGCCCCTACACCCTTTAGGAACTAAAATACCATCTGAAACAGTTCCAAAACTCAATTTCCATTATTTCACATTGATAATCGCATCGATGACCGATGCTTCGTGTCGCGTTACAATCGCGTCGGCTTACTGCCTTATGTGGAAAATGCCATAACTTTTTGCTCGAGTATCGAATTAAGGCAAAATTAGTATCATTGGAAATCTAATTCAATTATCTATAATTTGGTTGGTATTGAGTTGAAAATTAGACTTATATAAAAAGTTATGATGTTCAAAGTAGACCCTTGTAGAATCAAATACCAAACTTTGAACGACTCAAAGGCTCTAAGCTCAACTTTGTTCTAAATGATTCTTATGAACATTTTTCACCTCAAAAGCACATAAAACATAAAAATAAAGATCCTGAAACTTATATTCACATGGGAATCATTTGGATTTTATCTTATACAGAGAGGAATAACAGTTCAAAGACTAGCTCAAATATGTAGGGTGTTACAGTTAACACGGAGAACTTCTTGAGAGAGTGAGGGCTTGCACTTAATGTTCCTTATTGCATGATCAGTAACTAGGTGTGTGAAATTTTTCTTTCTCATGAGGAGTCATGCGAGCTAGTTGAGGTTGGTGATTTTTTGATCTCCCACACAATGAGGAAAATGAGGGTATAGTATGCAAGTCATTTTTGGAGTGTTAGTAGTTGTTACATTGTTGCTCACCAATGTATAATGCATCATTCACTATTCCACTTTATAATGAGGGTAGTGTTTAGAAAATTATTTGTCCATTTGTGAATTTTTTTATGGTGGTATTCAAGTTAAGTCATCATAATTATTGATTAATAAAATGAGGGCATACATTGTCTCATAATATAGGGGTAGTGTTGCTCGAGGATAAGCAAAGTCTTAAGTTGGTGTGTTGACGAGTGGTGTTATTACCACTGATTCTTATTTATTATTCGTGCATAATACCTTGATTTGAATTCATAAATGATAAAACTTATGGTTAGATGCACTAATATCCACTTGATGCAGGTAAAAAAGCTAAGGAGGTCAAAAGATATGGATTGGAGCTAAAAATGATAAAGAGGAAGCATAGAAGAGTGCACTTGAAGACTTGTATTACATCAGCTCCGGTTACCGCGACCGCGGTCATCTAGCTACGAACGCGGTCAGTCAAGATGGTCAAAGAAATACGGTCGCAAATCTAACTGCAATCACATAGGTGCGGTTGTAGTCTAATACATGTAATCGCAGATCAGCGGGAATTGGCCCAAAGGCAAAATTATAAAATATCATGAAAAATCCCCAATCATATATAAGGAAAAACCCTTTCTTCTTTGGGTATTTCTTGTCTTACAATATAGTTTTAAATTCTAAGCTTGAAACCCTAATTGGGAAAGTGTGTAATATACTTTGGATACTCAGACTTTTTAATTTTTTATTGAAGAATGAATATTTTTGTTGGCCCATATGGAATATCTCTCTTTACTTTCTTCATTAGTAGCTAAGTAATTTAGTCTTCAGATTATGTTGAATTAGCATGTAATTATGTGTGGGTATTATTGTGTTTGCATGGATTTTAGTTGTTGTGTATGGATTTCACCATTGCTTGAGCTTATGAGTTGGTATTTCATGGGTGAAAATTCCAAATTTCAAAATGGGTTTGATGGGTGAAAGATCCAAGATCTAGGGGACAGGGCAATGGTGAACAACTAAGTCTATGGTTTACTACCATTTGCAATCTTAGAATTAACTATTTAGGAAGTTTAAATCATGTCAAGAGAATCATCCTACAAATAGGGATGCTTGGTTAAGGTTTTGTGCATTTACACAAACTCCACACTTATTAGGTGCTCGAATGAGCTAATAGCTGAAATCGTTGAGGTTTTATCGAAAGATTAACCTCAATGACAGTCAACCTAGCCTATCCATTACTTAACACTTAAATCCCTTGATAAACCAACCTTATCCCACATACATTGCCTCTAAGAAGACATATCCCAATATTCTTCAACCTCTTGAATTTAGACCAAAGATAGCATTCACTCTGTACTAGTTAAAGTTTTTGTAAAGAATTTTCAACAAATTCCCCCTATTTACTTATACATCTTATTTCTTTTAGCATTTTGGTTAACCTTATAGTAACTTTAGAACCCATAGATTGGAGGTCTTTAGAATTCACTCCTTGATATTTGACCCCAATTTACATTGGGTTACTTGACAACGACCGCCTTATCCCTCAAATATGAGAGTGAGTTGAGAATTATCATATGTTATGTTCAACAAAACTTGAAACTGAACACTGAACTAAGATTGTGGGAGGTATCATCTAACCGACATGACCCAATATGTGTTTATTGTGGTCCAACCTTTGACCCCAGTTGGAAGGGTGTCGCTACCATGCCTCGAATACTAACAAAAACTATGTGGATTCACTAAAGTAAAGTCCCAAAGGTCTAAAGATTCACCCTATACTAGTAGGTGCCCTGGTGATATTTGTTTCAACCCTCAACTGGCAGGCTAATGTCTCAAAGCTACACTTGCTACGTAGAATTCAGGGATTGCTACTAAGAGTCACAACCACAACTGGCAGGTGAGCCCCCATCCCTGGGTTTGCTCAGGGCTAAATCATACTCCCAACTAAACTGACTTAGATTACTGAGTTGATCTAAGTCTGACTGATATAATAAATGACTAACTGATCATGCTAATACGTCTATAAAACTATTCTGAATATAATGAGACTAAGTAAACAGATAAGTTTAAGGTATTGATAACCCCCAGGACCCGATAGTAGTATTTATAGGACCACATGAAAACTTTGAAAACCATAGAAGGGAATTATTGTTCAATATTCAACACTTAAGCATTTCATCAAACATGTGAGGGTCACAAGTTAAAGTGTGGGAATAGTTAAATCATGTGTTAATAACATAATCTCAATACTAAAAACCCGGGTTAAGGATTTAACATGCAAATAATCATCATTCAAACGTGTCAAGAGTGAATTGCAATGATGGCACATGGTAATCTTAATTTGAAATCAAAGTTCATATGAATTTCATGGATATAAATCATAATAACATGTAAAAATCATAATTTAAAACTTAAAGGTGGGTTCTTGGACCCCCTCGGTGAAAATTGCCCATGGATGAACATGAAACATACCTTAAAACTTGTACCTAGAAAGAGATGGCTGATTTTTGAGTTATGATAGAATAAGTAGTATTTACGATTGTTAACCACTGTTTGAGGGTTAAACAATGTTGTTTTGGGATTAAAAGAGCGGGAAAAGACCAAAACACCTTTAAAAACATCTTTTTAGAGCTGAACTATCCCAGGTGACGAACCATCACTTTGGTGACTAACCATCACTCCAACCTTTGCTATCTGACTAAAAGTCAACCTTTCTTCCTAAGGTTGACGGCTTGGCGTGATGGTCCATCACTGATGCGATGGTCTATGTAATACCCCGTATCTCTACCTAGCTTGAAATCATCCCAAGAATGTTAGAAACTTAATTTGAAAGATGAATCCACTTTTGTACTTGTGGAATTTTAAAGATTTTAACTTTTTATTGAGTTGAAAATTGAATAAGCTTTCCAATGATAATTTCATCCAAATCCGGTATCAGAGTAAAAAGTTATGGACGTTTTATGGAGAGTTGTCAGAACCGCCTAGGTATAGGTGGGCATAAAATACCAAAAATCGAATTACCAAACCGAACAGAAAAGTTTGGTATTTGGTATTTAGTAATTTGGTATTTGGGATGGTACTTGGGTTCGAGATTGGTGAAAAATATTACAACCATTTGGTATTTGGTATTTCCCAAATATCTAGTTTAAGTTAAGATACCCATAGGCCACATACCTAGTCCACACTCCAAACGCCACATACTTGTGTAAATATTGCTCAAGCAAACTTTGAACTGTTAAACGTAGTCATAAAATATACTCTTAACTTTACATAACAGACTTCCTTGCAACCAACATATGACAACTTTTGATGAAAATATCACGCTAAGACTGAAAGTCACGATGTGGAAGGGAACAACAGAAAAGAAGTCTTCATGATATGATACATAACACTATTGTTGGCTGCATTTTCCCACTTCTAATATTCCTAACATCAGTCAGAATATGGCTTTAACCAAGGGGATTTGGTTAAGCCTTGTTAATCCTTGTATTCACATTTCAACAGCAGATAGATGCAAAAGTCAGCACTTAGCAGACAAAATAACATATATTGCTCTCCATCATATTTATAAGAAGTGATATTATGACTTTATAGTTTGTTATATTCAGTTCGTGTTACATCCACTTTGATGTAAATGTTATTCGTGCTACATCTAGTTCTCCCCTTCTTAGAGCTAGATCAAACTGCAATAACATAGGTTTTAAGGTGTTTCATTAATTGAGACACACGTATAAACGTGTAAGAAGACAAAACAAAATTAATTTTTTCTAGTGTAAAACTATGTATTCAAAGGCGTAAAACTATCGAACAAAATTGATTTTTCCTCAAAAATTTGGTTAGAGATCACCATTATTATCACTAAATAGGATCACTACAAGCATGCTCAACATTAATATGGTAATACAGAATTCCGTACCGAACCAAAATTTAATTTACCGATTATCGAATTATTGAAATGAAGCTTAATGGTATGGTATTTGGTATCTACTTTCAATTACAAATTATCGAATTACCAAACCCAAATTATGAAAATACCAAAACAAATATAGAAGGCCCACCTCTATGCACAGGTGCAATGGGCAGGTTGACGGACCGTCGAACTAGCGATGGACCGTCGCCTAGACCATCGTAGCTAAGCCAGTAAATCAAATTTCTTGCCATGGAGTGATGGATAGGTTGACGGTCCATCTTGACGGTCCATTGATCTTGTGATGGACCATCGCCCAAGCCATTGATACCAATGCAGTGAGTCCATATTCTGGTCCACGTGTGATGGTCAAAACGATGGATTATCGAGCCAGCGATGAACCATTACACTATCAAAGATACCATTAAGTTATTTTGAAGTCATTTTAAAAAGGGTATTTTAGTTTTTTCCCACCGATTTTAAACCCTAATATTATCAGATCAAGGCTCATAAATTTATTATTTTTAAACAACAAATTAGGGTTTTTTCTTTAAGACCAATCCTTAAGAAACAAAATCACAATTATCTTCAAGGAGATTCAAGTTCTTCAAGTTCAATAACTTCAAGAAACTCACTACCCAGGTACGCATTGTGTTCATTGATGGGCTCATTTTGCCCATGAAGCCCAAGAAACTCTTTTCAAAGTCCAAGTTTATGGATTTTGATTAATTTCATGTTGGGTTTTCTTTTGTTCATGTTGATAATGATTAATTGAATTATATTCCATGTTTTGTGATAAATCTTAAGTAAAATTAATTATTATAGGTGTAGCTTCATGTGAACCTTTGATTAAACCCTTGAATGATGAAATTATAATTAAATCATCATGTTTGCTTGTTCCGTAATGTTGTCTACATGTACTATGCACACAATATGGTTGATTAATTGACTGTGTGAAGGAAAAGTACCATACTGGTACGATAATATGGTATCCCCATTCATGTACAAGTTCAAGCATGTCAAGTGTTTGATGGAATGCCATAGTCAATGAATTATGAATGTTGTGTGGCCATTAAGGTGCTTTACAACATGTACACTATGAATACTCCAACTTATTATATTATGAACTGTTGATGTTATTATGTATTCAAGAAAGTCATGCTTTGTCAATTTCCATCCATCGTGTCCTGGGGTACTTGTACCCAAAAATTTAGTTGTATGCCTAGAGCCTAAGTAATGTTATCAAGATACTCTTAGTCAAGTCATGTTCAATAGAATTTATTCAATCGCAGCACTCAGGAAAACTCTGTAATATCAGTAATCTCAGTTAGTTGTTAGACCTCAGTAATATGCCATCAGTCAACGAAACTCAGTCTGGTTAGTTTAGTTAATCAGGTTTAGTATCTATTCATATGGGAGTAGGAATTAGCACGGAGTTAACCAAAGGATGGGAACTCACCTATTATATGAGGGTGTGATTCTTAGAAGCAATCCTTGCATTATAAAACTATGTAGGTAGCATAGGTTGAGACAGCATATCTTGCTATACAAGGGTAGATGAGATGGGTTAACCTGTTATATGAGCGTTCCTACTATTTTCATTAGAGTTATCTATTATATGAGAGTTAATCACAGATTGTCCTTACCAGTGGCGCGTTATTGACACCCTTCTAATCTATTTCTCTCTTTCTTTTATAGAACATGCCTTCTAAAAGAATAAATAAGAACCAGTCCAGCTTCTCAGCCCGAAGCACCTTTGTGCAAACATGTTTCTCATGCAGATTTTAGAGATGAATTCACTACTCTTTCTTAGTCAGTTGCTGTTCAGAAGGAATGACTAGTTTTTTTTCTGGCCAACCCAGTGTCTAATTCAGCTACATCCAGGATTTGACCCTTCACCTTAATGAATCCTCAATCCTGTCTTGGGTCTAAGTCAAATGAGGACCCTTAGGAATTCGTTGATCAGGTTTAGAAGGTTACAGATATTCTGGGGGTTACTCCTAGTGAAAGTGCTGAGCTAGCTGCATATTAGTTGTAGGATGTTTCTAACACTTGGTACAAGTAGTTTAAGTCAAAAAGGCCAGATGATGCAGGGCCTATTGAGTGGGAGGAGTTTGTCAGAGCATTCTTAGAGAGTTTCTTTCCCCTAGAGCTGAGAGAAGCTAAGGTATTAGAATTCATCAACCTCAGACAGGGCAATATTATAGTGAAAAAGTATTCTGTTAAGTTTACTTAATTATCCAGATATTCTCCTTAGGAATTCATTGATCAGGTTTAGAAGGTTACATATATTCTCCTTAGTTTCATCCTAAGTCATCAGTTCCAACTCCTTTTTTAGTCACTATTCCAGTTCCTGAGTTTAGTGATGGTAACAAAGATAGAGCGCCCGTCTATAAGTCTCAGGGCAGTGTTAGTAGTGCCTGTACCTATCCTCTTTGCTAGATTTATGGCAAGCACCATCAGGGTATTTGAAAAGCTAGTATTACTCCTTATATTGTAGTCGATTTTGGATTCAGTCCTAAAATTCTAGTAAAGCCCTTTTCAGTTTCTACCTTAGTGGGTAAAACCATCATAGCCCGGTGGGTATACAGGAACTGCCCAATTATGATATTTTAGAAATTCACTTCATTGGACTTAGTTAAATTTGAGTTGTCTGATTTTGATGTCATTATTGGTATGTATTGGTATCATTCCTTCTATGCCACATTCAACTACAGAGATAAAATAGTCCAGTTTCAGTTTTTAAATAAACCTATGCTAGAGTAGAGGGGTAGTACTTCAACTTTTAGAGTTCAGCTTATTTCCTACCTTTGGGCACGAAAAATGATATATAAAGGATGTGTCTATCATCATGTTCATGTTAAGGATTCTAGTTCTGAAACTCCAGTATTGAATCAGTACCTATAGTGAATGAGTATTCAGATGTCTTTTTCGATGATCTTCCAAGAATTCCTCCCAAAAGGTAAATAGACTTTGGCATTGATATTCTTATAGATGCTCAGCCTATATCTATTTCTCCAGGCAGAATAGCCATAGAAGAACTGAGAGAATTGAAAGAGCAGTTGAAGGATCTCCTAGATAAGGGATTCATGTAATACCCCACATATTTCTAAGCTAGGAAGTGAATAAGTATTCCTACGTATGAAATCTCCTATCCTATGATTCATATTTGAGTACGTGACATATAATGAATATCCTAGTGATAGGATAGATTATGACGCATTAAGCGTGCTCATACGAGTCACTTAAGGTAATACAAGCTAAGAGTTTTTCAATCCATCAACTTTTAGTGTTCAATTCTGCAAGGGTCATCTTTGAAAGAGTATAACTTGATATTGATATGGTATTTTTGCTAATTTAGACCCACCAAATTGTTGAGAATCTAATTACCTTTCAAACGATACTAATTTCGCCTTAATCCAATACCCGAGTAAAAAGTTATGCCCATTTTCGTGAGAGACAGTAAGCATAGGCGATTGGTTAGGCACCACCCAACCAAAGCATAGGCGATCACTTGGGCGCTGCCTAAGTCAATTCCAGGTGTCAAAAACACTCCATTTTGAGTTATTTTAAAGGTAATTCAGTCTTTAAATACTCTTAACACGTCCCTAAACTTAACCCTACGAAATATATAGCTTCTAAACATATTACAACACTATTTTCATCTCAAAGCTCATCATCCAAGAGCACTAAAGGAGAAAAAACACTAGGGCTGCATAATTAAGCTTGAAGATCTGATTTCAAGGAAATTCCTCTATCAATCATCAAGAATCTTTCTTATATGGTATGCGTAGTGTTCATCCACGGATTCCTTTCGTCCGTGGAGTTCAAGAATCAATCTTTAAAATACAAAAGCTTGGTTGATTGTGGTGATATTATCATACCCATGTTGATGCTTGTTTGTTTGTCCTCTTTTTCATTATAAAGTATGGTTTCTATATTGTTGGGTGTTGATGATCATGTTGTTGATATTTGGTGATTCCTAAGATGGAATCTTTATATGTTTTTGTGAATTCATGAAATCATATGAGTTGGAAACATGTAAATTTGGTTGTTTATGATGTATAATTTGGTGATTCCACCTATGCTTGAGATTCTCATGTAAGGTGTTTGTAAAATGCCTAAGGAACTAGAAACCATGCAATATAGCTAAACTGTGACTAAGTGAAGGATTCTTGATATGCCCTTACGTTCCAATGACTTCTATGTTGTTAATGTGTCTTGTAAATGTTGTTATAATACTCATGAACTATTTTTATGCGATTATGATATGTTTTCTTAAAAATCCCACTCATTAACAAGATGTATGATAACCATGCAATCCACATGAATGTAGGTACTTCCATGTGATATGAAATCCTTTCTATGGAATACATTGTTGATAACCATGTTTAGTATGTGATGTTGGGTGTATTTACACGCCTAAAGCATCATAATTCACCAATGTTATAGCTAAGTTTAGAGGATAAAATATATAATTCCTGCACTTTTAGTCCATTTTCCTGTAAGTGAGCTAACCAACGTGATTAGCATGTTTTCAGGTATTAATGATGAAGATTTCAGTACTTTGTAAGGAAAACTTCACGTAAGAAGGAAGGTAGCTTTTGGAAGCTTGTGGACTGAATGTAATACATGGAGAATCTGTCCCGGGCTAAATCAGTATTTCTTAATACTTAGGGGTGCTGCAGTAACCAAGTAGGACTAGGACAAGGATGTTATAAAAACCATATTTGCTGAATTTTTCAGCAAGCATTATTCTTATTCATTCAATTTTTCTACATTCGACACTTTACTATTATTCAATTTACAGATTCTGTAAGTTAAGACAGAGAAAAACGCTAATCTTGAGGCATGGATAGAAGAAAAACGTCAAACCCTACTTGACGCCATTCTCATCCCCAACGTGAGATTATTCTAACTTTGGTATGATGATGATGTCTTCGTTGATCTCTGTTATACTCATAAGTAGCTAAATTTCTCTGTTAGGGTTATGGAAGCCTTTTGATATACTATCTATTACTATGGGTTTGTGAATTCTTAATGCGTATGCTACTTATATCATTACTCTCTTCATTTTAATTGAGTTCTTGTTGTTGCAAACATAGGGATTACGCCAATATAGCATTAACTTGTTCGAGAGAAGTTACATGTTTGGAAAAGAGAGTGTGACAAGAAAATAGGGCTACCAACCCTTGTTACATGTTAATGCCTTAATCGGATTAACCCTCTTGGAGAGTTTGTACCGTTAGTTATACACTTTAAGCTTGAGAGAGTTAAAGTGAAATAATCTTGGATGGTCGAGAGACACTAGGATTTACCATTAGAATACGAATCTCTATAAGTGCATGCATGTCTAAATTCCGCATTACTCATAGTTAATAGATACGTAGAACTCATAAGGTGGACATAACCCTAACTTATTATTCTCTGTGATTAAATCTTACTAAACAAAGCATTCCATTTTTACTTTAATATTTTTGGTTTACGCCATAACCCAAAATCCCCCCTTTCCGTGGAATTTTCAACCAATAGTCTACTAATAACTGCAACAGTTAGTGACCAAGTATTCCTTGTGGGATTCGACACCCAACCCAGTTGGGTTATATATTTGACAGTGATCGCTTACACTCTTACGAGAGCTGTAGTTTGGGCGTTATCAGTATGAGATCCCTACTTATGATATTATAAGTTATGCACTTTACTCGTATGATCAAGTCAGTCATGTGTGTCAGTTTCCTTCCATCGAGTCCTGGGGGTACTTATACCTGATAACTATAGCTGTGTTCCTAGATCCATGTCATGTTTCACGATATCCGAACTCAAGGTATGATTTTATAGACTTAAGTCAGTCATGTGACTCAGGAAAACCTCGTGATCTTATTCAGTTGTCATATATCAGTAACATTCCGCCAGTCAATGAAATTCAGTAAGATTAAGTCATGCACAGTCAGTTATTCATGTCCAGTCCCACCAGATGGGAGTAGAGGTTAGCACCGAGTGAACCCAAGGATAGGAAATCACCTGCCAGTTCAGGGTGTGATTCTTATTAGCAATCCTTGTGTTCCAGAACTACGTAGCCAGCATAGGTTGATACATCTTAACCCATCATATTAGGGTTGATGGGATGGCTTAACCCGTTAGTTTAGGGTTCCCACCATTCTCATTGAGTCCCCGCCAGATAAGGGTCACTCACAGGCTGTCCTTACTCGTGGCATAGTATTGACACCCCTCCAGTCAGGGAAGATATTGGACCTCAGCTTAGCCATAACCGTATATATGGGGAATGTTGGTTAAACACTACTTCCCACAGTTTCAGTATCAGTCTTAGTAAAAGAACTCAGGGCGTTCTTTAGATTTCAGTATATACAGGATTTTCAGACACAGTCACCCACGTTATCAATTTTAGTATCAGTCATGATAGTTATCAGTAAACCATGTATTATCTTACATGTCATGCTATCACGTATTCATGGTCCTATTTTCTATATATGTGTGTTTGCACTCCAACGTTCATATTAGTAAATTAGTGTTGTTCATGTATGAAACCCTTTATGTTCAGACTACGTTCCTCGTATACTCAGCACTCCAGTTGTACTGATGCATTTGTGCGATGGTTCTTTCTTTCTATGTTACACCATAGGTTTCGAGACACGAGCTCTGGCCCAGCAGTAGCGGTAGTATTCTAGTTGCAGAGACACAGTGAGTCCTCATTGATTCAAGGACAATACAATTTGATACATTTATTTATTTTCTCAGTTCAGTTTTACGGAGTTAGTTGGAGATATATTTTTTCAACTCCTTATTCAGATAGTTTAGAGGATTTCATATCCACTTTCAGATTTATGTTCAGATTTATGATCAAATTTAGTATAATTTGGTATTTTCACCCACATAATAGTATTCAGTTAAACCTTATGGCCTTACAGTTCCATGTATTTTGCATTATTATATCATGATTTGCAGTATATAGGTACAGATATTAGTCATAGGTTAGCTTGTGGTCCCTCGGGGTCATGAGCACCGTGTAGCATTCTGGTTCAGCAAATTGGGGTGTTACAAACTTAGTATCAGAGCCTAAGGTTCAATAGAGTCCTAGAAAGTCATAAAGCCATATCTAATACATTCTTGTTAATTGTTGTGTTGCGCACCACATTTATGTGTGGGAGGCTATGAGATGTTTTAGGAACAGTCCCATTTCTTCATTATATATGTCATGCTAGTGAGCATAATCACAAGTTAAACTCTCAGTCTAATACAGTCTTCTCTTATTCCAGACCATGGCCCCAAAGAGAAGAAACCATCCAGCTCCTCAGCCTGAAGATCCTTTGGGCAAACATGTTTCCCATGCAGAGTTTAGAGTTGTATTTACCACACTTGCTCAGTCCATGGCTGCACAAAATGAATGACCACCAGTCTTTTCGGCCAATCTAGTGGCCACTCCCAAAGAAGCTAGGGTTCGTGACTTCACCCGGATGAATCCTCCATTTTTCCATGGGTAAAAGTCTGATGAGGACCCTCAGGAGTTCATTGACCAAGTCCAGAAGGTCATTTACATCATGGGTATTGCTTCTATTATGAGTGTTGAGTTAGCCGTCTACCAGTTATAGGATATTGCTCATGATTGGTAGAAATAGTGGAAGTCTGAGAGGTTAGATGATACAGGCCCTATCGAGTGGGAGGAATTTGTCACGGTCTTCTTAGACAGATTCTTTCCCCAAGAGATGACGAAAGCCAAAGTTCTTAAGTTCATCAACCTCAGGCAGGGAAATATGATGGTTAGGGAGTATTCTCTCAGAATTTACTCAGCTAGACCGGTATGCTCCTCATGTGGTTGCAGACAATAGAGCTAAGATGATCAAGTTCATCAAGGGTCAATGATAGCGTGGTAAATGAGTGTAGGTCTGCAATACTGATCGGTTATATAGCCTTAGCAAGACTCATGACCCATGCCCAGCAAGTAGAAGAGCAAACGTTTAAGACTAGGGAGAGGCAGAACAGGAGAGTAAGGTCAGGTAATTTCAACTTTTCTCACCCTAAGTCAGATGGAGGAAATCGTTCAGAGTTTCGCTCAAAGTCAATCGTTCCAGCTCCTTTCTCTGCGAGTGCTCCAGTACCTAATTTTAGAGATGGCAATAGAAACAAAGAGCCATGCTCTAAATCTCAGGGCAGTGTTAGCAGTGCCCAAATAAATCCCCTTTGTCATACTTGTGGTAAGAACCACAAGGGCATTTGCAGAGCTGATAGTGATGTCCGTTTTGGTTGTGGCAAGCCAGACCACAGGATTAGGGAGTGTCTACAGTCAAGTCTTCAGGGTCAGAAAATTATTCTACAGCTTAGTCTAGTCGTCCAAGCTAGCAGGGTAGCATTTCTTATGCTACCAGTAGGCAACGCCCAAACAGAATCTACGCTCTTCAGTCCTAGGAGGATCAGGAAAATTCTCCTGATGTAGTTACTGGTACGTTACAGATTTTCCATGTTTATGTTTATGCTTTGCTAGACCCAGGTGAATCTTTATCTTTTGTTACTACATACATAGAAAGTGATTTCAGAATAAGTCCCAAAGTCCTAGCAGATCCCTTCTCAGTCTGTACCCCAGTAGGTAAAACCATCATAGCTTGGTGGGTATACAGGAACTGCCCAATTATGATATCTTAGAAATCCATGTAGATGACTGATTTTGATGTCATTCTTGACATGAATTGGCTTCATTCCTACTATTCCACAGTTTACTGCAGAAACAGGATAGTTCTGTTTCAATTCCCGTATGAGTCCATCCTAGAGTGGAAGGGTAGCATTTCAGTGTTCAAGGGTCAACTTGTTTCCTACCTTATGCAAGGAAAATGATTTCTAAGGGGTGAATGTATCATCTCGTGTATGTTAAAGATTCTAGTTCTAAATCTCCCAGCGTTAAAATAGTCGCTGTTGTTAATGAATAGTCAGATGTCTTCCCCGAAGATCTCCCAAGCATTCCTTCCTAAAGGGAAATAGACTTTGACATAGACCTTCTTCCGGTTACTCAACCTATTTCTATTCCGCCATACAGAATGGCACCAGCAGAACTCAAGGAACTAAAATATCAGTTGAAGGATCTCTTAGATAAGGGATTCATCAAGCCCAATGTTTCCCTATGGGGATCTCCAGTATTATTCATGTGCAAGAAAGACGATTCTCTCCGGATGTGTATTGATTATTGTCAACTCAACAAGGTCACGGTCAAGAATAGATATCCTCTTCCCATGATTGATGATCTAATTGACCAACTTCAGGGTGCCAATTACTTCTCCAAGATAGACCTCATATCAGGCTATCATCAGCTCAGAGTTAGAGAATGTGGCATTCTAAAGACAATATTCCGTACTCGGTATGGTCACTTTGAATTTTTAGTCATGTCATTTGGTCTTACCAATGCCCCTATAGATTTTATGGATTTGATGAACCGTGTGTTCAAGAAGTACATGGACATGTTTTTCATAGTCATTATAGATGATATTCTAGTCTATTCTTACACAGAGCACGATCATGCAGACCATCTCAGGATTGTTCTTTAGACTCTCAGGGATCACCAGTTATTCACTAAGTTTAGCAAATGCAAATTTTGGCTAAGATCAATAGCGTTCCTTGGCCATATTATTTTCGGTGATAGCATTAGAGTAGATCCTCAAAAAACCAAGGCAGTAAGAAACTGGACCAGACCCGTATCTCCATCAGATATTAGGAGTTTCCTGGGTTTGGCTTGCTATTACAGATGGTTGTCAAGGGATTTTTTTATTGTATCTCCCATGTCCAGATTGACTCAGAAGAAGATTAAGCTTTAGTGGTTAGATTCATGTGTGAAGAGGTTTCAAGAGTTGAAGACTCGACTCACCTCCGCTCCAGTTCTAGCTATTTCAAATGATTCAGATGGTTTTGTATTCTATTGTAATGCATCCAGAGTGGGTTTAGGTTGTGTCCTCATGCAGCATGGTAAGGTCATAGCCTACGCCTCCAGATAGTTAAAGCCACATGAGAAGAATTATCCTACTTATGATCTTGAGTTAGTAGTGGTAGTTTTTTCTTTGAAGATTTGGAGGCATTATCTCTATGGAGTTCATGTAGATGTCTTTATAGACCATAAAAGCCTCCAGTATGTCTTTTCCCAGAAAGATCCCGATCTTTACCTGAGAAGGTGGTTAGAGCTCTTGAAGGATTATCACATGAGTGTTCTTTATCATTTGGGCAAAGCCAATGTTGTGGCCAACACTCTCAGTCGACTCTCCATGGGTAGTATTTCTCATGTTGAGGATAGTAAGAAAAAGATGGCTCAAGATATCCATCAGTTTGCCAGACTAGGTGTTCGCTTAGTCAATTCTTTAGAGGGTGGTGTATGTATTCATAGTATTTCAGACTCGTCTTTAGTTTCGGAGGTGAAAGAGAAGCAAGACAGTGATCTTAGCCTTGTCAAGCTCAAAGAGTCAGTTCAGAATCAGAAAGTCGAGGATTTCTCCCAAGGGGGAGATGGTATTCTTCATTGTCAGGGTCGTCTATGTGTTTTAGGTGTAGATGAATTAAGGCAGCGAATACTTGCAGAGGTGCATGGTGTGCGATACTCTATTCATCCAGGGGCCACTAAGATGTACCGCAATATACGGGAGATCCATTGGTGGAGTGGGATGAAGAGAGGTGTTGCAAATTTTGTGGCTAAGTGCTCTACATGTCAGCAGGTTAAGATAGAGCATCAAAAACCTGGTGGTTCCATGCAAGAGTTCACCATCCCTACTTGGAAGTGGGAAGAATTTAACATGGACTTCATGACGCGTTTGCCTAGAACTCGTCATCAGCATGATTCAGTCTGGGTCATTATAGATAGAATGACCAAGTTAGCTCATTTCCTTCCTGTTCGTAGTTCTTATTCCGCCGAGCACTATGCCAAACTCTATATCAGGGAGTTAGTTAGATTATGCGGTGTTCCACTATCTATTATCTCAGACAGAGGTACCCAGTTCACTTTTTATTTTTGGAAAGTATTCCAAAAGGGTCTTGGTACCCAAGTCCATCTCAACACAACATTTCATCCTCAGACAGATACTTAAGCAAAGAGGACCATTCAGACTCTTGAAGATATGCTAAGGGCGTGTGCAATTAACTTCAAGGGAAGCTGGGATGACCACTTTTCTTGGATTGAGTTTGCATACAACAATAGCTATCATTCTAGTATTTAGATGGCTCCATTCCAAGCTCTCTATGGTAGGAAATATAGATCTCCGATTGGTTGGTTATAAGTTATTGAGCCCTCAGTCATAGGTCCTGACTTAGTATTTGACGCCTTAGAAAAAGTTTACTTGATCAGAGAGAGACTCCGGGTTGCTTAGAGCTTATAGAAGTCCTATGCAGATGTTCGTAGAAAGGATCTTGAGTTCAAGGGCAATGACAATGTCTATCATAGGATCTCTCCTGTGATGGGAGTAAAGAGGTTCGGCAAGAAAGGGAAACTCATTCCCCGGTATGTCGGTGCCTTCAATTTTCTTTGTCGCTTTGGCAAGGTAGCTTATGAGCTTGAGTTGCCTTCAGATCTAGCCTCAGTCCATCCAGTGTTTCATGTCTCTTTGCTAGAGAAGTGCATAGCTAACCCAGCAGTTGTTGTCCCTATTCAAAGCATCAAAATATAGAATAGCCTCTCTTATGAAGAGATTCCAGTCAAAATCTTAGAGTATCAGACTCGTAGATTGAGGAACAAATAAGTCCATCTATTCAAGGTTCTTTGTCAAAATCAGTCTTATGAGGGAGTTACTTGGGATGTAGAAGCAGATATGCATACCAAGTATCCTTACCTCTTCCCCGCCAATTCAGATCAAGCTCAAGGTAATAGTTCTTCTTAAGCTTATTAAGTTTCATGTTCATGTTTCCAATAAAAATATGGTACCTATTAATCGTTCATACTTAGTCATGCATTCATGTGTCAGTTGTTCGTGCATCAGATATGCACGAGTTCAGTATGTTTAGCATGTTAGTCATGAGATCATTTTTCAATTCTTCATGTTTAGTTCTGCCTCTATAGTCTTGTATCCTTTCTCTGTATATTCTCATTTGAGGACGAATATTCCCAAGGGGAGATATTGTAATACCCCACATGTTTCTAAGCTAGGAAGTGAATATGTATTCCTATGTATGAAATCTCCTATCCTGTGATTCATATTTGAGTACATGACTTACAATGAATATCCTAGTGATACGATAGCTGATGATGCATTAAGCATGTTCATATGTGTCACTTCAGATAATACAAGCTAAGAGTTTTTGAATCCATCAAGTTTGAGTGTTTGATTTTGCAAGGGTCATCTTTGAATGAGTATAACTCAATGTTAACATGGTATTTAGGCTGATTTAGACCCACTAAATTTTAGAGAATCGAATTATATTTCCAACGATACCAATTTCGCCTTAATCCAATACCCGAGCAAAAAGTTATGCCCATTTTCGTGAGAGACAGCAAGCATAGGTGATTGGTTAGGTGCCGCCCAACCCAAGCATAGGCGATCAGTTGTGCGCTGCCTAAGTCAATTCTAGGTGTCAAAAACACTCCGTTTTGAGTTATTTAAAAGGTAATTAAGACTTTAAATACTCCTAACAAGTCCCTAAACTTAACCCTATGAAATATATATCCCCTAAACTTATTACAACCATATTTTCATCTCAAAGCTCATTATCCAACAGCATTAAAGGAGAAAAATAAATAGGGTTGCATAATTAAGCTTGAAGATCTAATTTCAAGGAAATTCCTCCGTTAATCATCAAGAATCTTCCTTCTAAGGTATGCGTAGTGTTCATCCATGGATTCCTTTTGTCCATGGATTTCAAGAATCAATCTTTAAAATACAAAAGCTCGGTTGATTGTGGTGATATGATCATACCCATGTTGATGCTTGTTTGTTTTCATCTTTTTTATTATAAAGTATAATTTCTATATTGTTGTGTGTTGATGATCATGTTGTTGATATTGGGTGATTCCTAAAATGGAATCTTTACATGTGTTTGTGAATTCATGATATCATATGAGTTGGAAACCTGTAAATTTGGTTGTTCATGATGTATAATTTGGTAATTTCACCTATGCTTGAGAAGTGCATGTAAGGTGTTTGGTAAAATGCCTAAGGAACTAGAACCCATGCAGTATAACTAAATTGTGACTAAGTGAAGGATTCATGATATGCCCTTACGTTCCAATGACTCTTATTTTGTTAATGTGCCTTGTAAATGTTGTTGGAATACTCATGAACTATTCTTATGAGATTATGCAATGTTTACTTACAAATCCTACTTATGAATATGATGTATGATAACCATGCAATCCACATGAACTTCCATGCTATTAGTATGTGTTGCCAATTTGATTACGCAATGAACAAGGTATTAAGATTGTGCAAGTACTTCCATGTGATATGAAATCCTTTCCATGCAATACATTGTTGATAATCATTCTTAGAATGAGATCCTTACTGTTGATATTACAAATTATGGACTCTACTCTTTTGAAAAAGTCAGTCATGTGTGTCAGTTTCCTTCCTTCGAGTCCTTAGGGTACTTCTACCCAAAAACTATAGCTATGTTCCTAGATCTATGTCATGTTTCACGATATCCGAACTAAAGCTATTATTCCGTAGTCTTCAGTCAGTCATGTGACTTAGGAAAACCTCATGATCTTAGTCAGTTGTCAGATATGAGTAACATTCCACCAATCAAAGGAATTAAGTAAGATTAAGTCATGCACAGTCAGTTATTCATGTCCAGTACCTCCAGATGGGAGTAGAGGTTAGCACTGAGTGAACACAAGGATGGGAACTCACCCACCAGTTTAAGGTGTGATTCTTAGTAGCAATCCTTGTGTTAGAAAACTATGTAGCCAGCGTAGGTTGATACATCTTAACCCGTTAGATTAGGGTTGATGAGGTAGCTTAACCCATTAGTTTAGGGTTCCCACCATTCTCATTAAGTCCCCGCCAGATAAGGGTCACTCACAGGCTGTCCTTACCCGTGGAATGGTATTGACACCCCTCCAGTCGAGGAAGAGATTGGACCCTAGCTTATCCATAATGGCATACATTGGGCATGTTGGTTAAACACTACTTCCCATAGTTTCAGTATCAGTCTCAGTAAAAGAACTCAGGGCATTTTTTAAATTTTAGTATATACAGGACTGTCAGACACAGTCATCCATGTTATCAGTGTCAGTATCAGTCATGATAGTTATCTTCAAACCATGGATTAGCTTACAGGTCATGCTATCACGTATTTATGGTCCTAGTTTCTATATAAGTGTGTTTTCACTCCCACGTTCATATTAATCAGTCAGTGTTGTTCACGCATGAAATCCTTTATGTTCAGCCTACCTTCCTCGTATACTCATTACTCCAGTTGTACTAACGCATTTACGTTATGGTGCTTTCTTTTCATGTTACACTATAGGTTCTGAGACACGAGCTCTAGCCCAGCAGTAGTGGTAGCATTCCAGTCGCAGAGACAGAGTGAGTCCTCATTAATTCGAGGACAATATGATTTGATACATTTATTTATTTATTCAGTTTAGTTTTATGGAGTTAGTTGGAGACATGTTCCTTTAACTCTTTATTTAGACAGTTTAGAGTCTTTCAGAACTACTTTCAAATTTATGTTCAATATTCGTTCAGATTGAGTATTATTTGGTATTTTCACCCACATGATTGTATTCAGTTGAACCTTATGGCATTACAGTTCCATGTATTCCGCATTATTATATTAAGATTTGCAGTATACAGGTACAAATATCAGTCATGGGTTATCTTGTGGTCCCTCGGGGTCATGAGCACCGTATAGCATTCCGATTCAGTGAATTGGGGTATTACAATTCATCAGGCCTAGTGTATCCCCATGGGGTGCACCAGTCTTATTTGCGCACAAGAAAGATGATTCTCTCAGAATATGTATGGATTATCGTTAGCTCAATAAAGTCATGATCAAGAATAAGTATCCTCTCTCCAAAATTGATGACATATTTGAACAACTTCAGGATGGTAGCTATTTCATTATGATAGAACTCAGATTCAGCTATCATCAGCTCAGAGTCAGAGAATGTGACATTCCAAAGATAGCCTTCTGTATATGGTATGGTCACTTCAAATTCCTTGTTATTTTATTTGGTATTACCAATGCCCCAACAACTTTCATGGACTTGATGAATCGTGTGTTCAAGAAGTACTTGGACATGTTCATCATACTCTTCATATATGATATTTTGGTATATTCCCGCAGTAAGTGTGATCATGCAGACCATCTCAGAATCATACTTTAGACTTTCCGAGATCATCAGTTATTTGCTAATATTCTTAAGTGCGAGTTTTTGCTAAGTTCAGTAGCATTCATTGGTAATATTGTTTCTAGTGATGGCTTTAGGGTTGATCCACAAAAATCTGAAGCGGTAAGAAACTGGCCTAGACTTGTCTCTCCATCAGATATCAAGAGTTTCTTGGGTTTGGCTGGTTATTATAAACGGTTTGTTGAGGTATTTTCTTCGATTCCATCCCCTATGCCAAGATTGATTAGAAGAAAGTCATGTTTCAATGGTTAGATCCTTGTGAGAAGAGTTTTTAGGAGTTGAAGACTCAACTCACATCAGCTCCATTCCTAGATCTTCTAGATGGTTCAGATGTGTTCGTAGTATATTGTGGTGCATCCAGAGTAGGTTTGGGTTGTGACCTCATGCATTATGGTAAGGTCATAACCTATACCTCCAGACAGCTCAAACCCCATGAGAAGAATTATCCTACTCATGATCTTGAGTTAGGAGCCACAGTATTTGCCTTAAAGATTTGTGGGCATTATCTATATAGAGTTCATGTAGATGTGATCACAGATCATAACATCCTTCAATATGTCTTTTCTCTAAAAGATCTCAATATTCGTCAGAGAAGGTGGTTAGACCTTATGAAAGATTATGATATGAGTGTTCTTTATCATCCGTGCAGGGCCAACGTTGTGGTTGCTACTCTCAATAGACTGTCTATGTATAGTGTTTTTCATGTTGAGGACAGTAATAAGAAATTAGCTCATGAATTCCATCATCTAGCTAGACTAGGAATTCACTTAGTCAATACAGAGGAGGGTGACATTTGGGTTCAGAGTAGTTCAGAATCATCTCTAGTTTCCGAGGTAAAAGAAAAGCCAGATAGAGACCCCAGTCTAGTCAAGTTGAAAGAGTCAGTCAAGGATAAGAGAGTAGAGTTTTTCTCCCAAGGGGGAGATAGTGTTCTGCATTGTTAGGGTCGTTTCTGTGTTCAACGCGTAGGTGACTTAAGGCAGCAAATTTTTGTAGAAGTGCATAGTGCACAATACTGTATTCATCCAGGGGCCACAAAGATGTACCGTGACTTGCAGGAGATCTATTGGTGGAGTAGAATAAAGAGAGATATTGTTGAGTTTGTGGCTAAGTGCTCAATATGTTAGTTGGTTAAGATAGAGCATCGGAATCCTAGTGGGTCCATGCAGGAGTTCAGTATTCCTACTTGAAAGTGGGAAGAAGTGAACATGGATTTCGTGATGAGTTTACCTCATACTCGTCATCATTTTGATTTAGTTTGGGTCATTGTAGATAGGATGACCAAGTCAACTCTTTTTCTTCTAGTCCAAACCTCTTACCCAGCCAAGGATTGTGCCAAACTCTACATTAGAGAGTTGGTCAGATTGCATGGTGTTTCATTATGTATTATCTCAGACAGAGGTACCTAGTTCACCTCTCATTTTTGGAAAGCATTCCAAAAGTGACTTGGTACCCAGGTTCATCTCAGTACAGCCTCCCATCCTCAGACAGATGGTAAAGCAGAAAGGACCATTCAGACCTTAGAAGATATGCTAGGGTGTGTGCAATTTATTTCAAGGGTAGTTGTATGATCACATGCCATTGATTGAGTTTGCATACAACAATTGCTATCATTCAAGTATTCGAATGGCTCCATTCAAAGATCTTTATGGTAGGATATGAAGATCTCTAGTTGGTTGGTTCGAAGTTAGTGAGGCCTTAGTTATATAGGGCCTGACTTAGTATTCAATTTCTTTGAGAAAGTCTAGTTGATCAGAGAAAGACTCCGGGAAGCTTAGAGCCGACAGAAGTCTTATGTCGATGTTCGCAGAAAGGATCTCGAGTTTAACATTGGTGACTATGTCTAACTAAAGATCTCTCCCATGAAGGTAGTGAAGTTGTTTGGAAAGAAGGGAAAGCTCAGTCCCCGATATGGCGGTCCCTTTAAATTTCTTAGTTTTTTTGGCAAGGTAGCCTATGAGCTTGAATTGATTTTAGATCTACTCACAGTTTATCTAGTCTTTCATGTCTCTTGGCTCAAGAAGTGCATAGGTGACCCAATAGTTGTATTCCCCATTAAGAGCATAGATGTTCAAAACAGCCTCTCTTATGAAGAGATTCTAGTTGAAATCCTAGACTATCAGACTCGTAGACTGAGGAACAAATAAGTCCCTCTAGTCAAAGTCCTTTGGCAAAATCATCCTATTGAGGGAGCTACTTAGGAAGAAGAAGCAGACATGTGGACCAAGTATCCTCACCTCTTATCCACCAACTCAGATCAAGTTCAAGGTAACATTTCTCCTTAAGATTTTTAGTTTCACATTAAGACTTTAGTTACAAGCTTGGTATCCATTTCATGTCAAAAATTCTATTATAAACTTTGTATTAAATACCATTGCATATTTAGTCATGCATCCATGTATCGGTTTTCTTTATATGATCATGCATCAGATATGCATTCTTATTGTGAGAAACTCAGTTCATCATAACACTCAGTCATGTATTTATGAATCAGTTACACATGCATCAGATATGCATACTCAATATGATATATTTAGCTATCAGTCATGTTCCAGTTATTTATGTTCAATACGTATATCAGTTTATCTTATCCCCTTTTTTTCAATGTTATTCGAGGACGAATGTTCTCAAGGGTGAGATATTGTATTACCCCGTACCTCTAACTAGCTTGAAATCATCCGAAGAACATTTGAATCTTACTTTGAATGATGAATCCACTTTTGTACAGGTGGAATTTTTAATTTTTTCAGTTTTTGTTGAGTGGAAAATTGAATAATCTTTCCAACGATACCAATTTCGTCCAAATCTGATATCAGAGTAAAAAGTTATGGACATTTTACCGAGAGTTATCAGAACCACCAAGGTGTGATGGGCAGGTTGATGGACCGTCGATCTAGTGAAGGACCATCGCCTAGACATTGTAGCTAACTTAGTAAGTCAATTTTCTTGACAAGGAGAAACGTATAGGATGATGTTCCATTGAGCTTACGATGGAATGTCACCCAAGATGTCACTACTAAGGCAGTGAGTCCCTATTCTTGTCCACGTTTGATGGTTAGAACAGCAGACCATCGAGCCAGCAATGAACCATTACACAAGTTGTCGCAGATTATGTTTTGTTATTTTTAAATCATTTTTAAAAGGGTATTTGTTTCTTTTTCCACCCATTTTAGACCCTAATATTATCCGATCAAGGCTCATAAATTTATTATTCTTCAACAACAACCAATTAGGATTTTCTCTCTAAAAGCAATCCTTAAGAAACAAAATCCAAATTTTATTCAAGTTCTTCAAGTCCCAGAACTTCAAGAAACTCACTACCCAGATTTGCATAGTGTTCATTCATGGACTCCTTTCGTCCATGAATCCCAAGAATCTCTTTTCAAAGTTCAAGTGTATGCATTTTTATGAATTTCATGTTGGGTTTTCTTTTGTTCATGTTGATAATGACCAATTGAATTCTATTCCATGTTTACTGATAAACCTTAAGTGAAATTAATTATTATAGGTGTAGTCTTATGTGAACCTATGATTAAACCCTTGAATGATGAAATTAGAATTGAATAATGTTGTTTTCTTGTTGGGTAATGTTGTCTACATGTACTATGCTCACTGTGTTTGATTAATTTCCTATGTGAAGGAAAATTTCCATACTAGTACGATAATATGAAATCCCCATTCATGTAAAAGTTCATGTATGCCAAGTGTTTAATTAAATGCCTTAGTCAATGAATTGTGAATGTGTGTGTGGCCATTTAGGTGCTTTAGTACTTATACTCTATAAATACTCTAACTAATTATATTATGTACTGTTTATGTGAATATGTATTCATGAAAGTCATGCTTTGTCAGTTTCATTCCATCGAGTCCTGAGGGTACTTGTACCCGATAGTTTAGTTGTATGCCAAGAGCTTATGTCATGTTATCTAGATACTCTCAGTCTATTCATGCTTAGTATAATTCAGTCATTCTTAGGAAAACTCAGTAATCTCAGTAATCTCAGTCAGTTATCAGATCTCAGTAATATTTCATCAGTCAGTGGAACTTAGTTAACTCAGTTCAGTCAGTTTAGTTAATCATGTTGAGTTTCCATTCAGATAGGAGTAGGAATTAGCACCAAGTGAACCCAAGGATGGGAACTCACCTGTTCTATGAGGGTGTGATTCTTAGAAGCAATCCTTGCATTCCAAAACTATGTAGCCAATATATTTTGAGACATCATAGCCTGCTATACGAGGGTAGATAAGGAGGCTTAACCTGTTATATGAGGGTTCCTACTATTCTTACCATAGTTACCTATTATACGAGGGTTACTCACAGATTGTCCTTACCAATGACGCAGTATTGCACCCTTCTAATTAGGATTACAGATTGGACCCCAACTTAGCCATAATGGCAAATTAGGGGTAAGTCGGTTAGATACTACTTCTCACAGTTTCAATTATAGAATTCAAGACTGTCAGATACAGTCATTCAGTCCTAGTAATAGAACTCAAATAGTTCTACAAAATTTTAGGATTGTCATATACAGTCAACTTAGAATAGTATGAAAGCCAGTTAGTTCTTTCAGATTTAGGGCTATCAAATACAATCACTCATATTATCAGTTATATCAGTCATTAGTACTCAGTTATTAGTCATATTAGTTATCAATAAATTCATGTTATCCCGATCTCAGATATAGTTAATACGTATTCATGAATGTATTCTCATGTTTATATTAGTCAGTTAGATAGTATTGTTCATGCATATAAACCCTTTTGCATTCAGCCTACCTTACATGCATACCAGTACATTTAAAGTACTGACGTATTTACGCTATGGTATTTTATTCCATAGGTTCAGAAGCACGAGATCTAGAGCATCAGTAGCATTCCAGTCTCAGCAGTCAGAGTTAAAAGTAAGTCCTCATGTTTTGAGGGCATGATCATTTCTTTATTATCTCATTGATTAATTTATTAGTTGGAGTTAGTTGGGGACATGTCCCATCAAGTCCTTATTCAGACAGTTCAGTTAGTTAGAGGATTTTAATACTATAGTATGTTCAGATAGATTGTTTGTATTTTGTTTTGGGCATTTCATACCCCACCCAGATGTTATATTTTATCATATCTTATGTTACAGTTTTGAACATTATGGCCTTTCAGTTTATGTTTCTGAATTTATACAATATGTCAGACAATATACAGGTACAAATATTAGTCATGGGTTAGCTTGAGGTCCTTTGGGGTCATGAGCATCGTGTAGCATTCCGGGTACCAGATTTGGGGCGTTACAATCCATCACCCAAACCATTGCACCTTGGTAGAAAGATACCTCTCTTGTAAAATAGGCATAACTTTTTACCCTTATATCCGGTTAAGGAGAAATCGGTGGCGTTGGAAAGATAATTAAATTATCTATCTGTTGGTGGATCTTGAGCATAAAAACTCATAGTAATACAAAAGTTGTTCTCATTTGAAGTAAAATATAGCAATATTATTTCCAAGAACACCATCCATAAGGGATATATTGATTTGTCTAAAAGCTAGGAGTTATTTGAGGCCTTAATATACATCAAACTCACTCATAAAACTACCAAAGCAATATAAAATATTTTCTATCAGCTTGAACAATGGTTTTAATATTAGTCTAGATTTTTGAGGTACAACACACTAACTTAGACTAAATAATCCTAATTGTAATTGTTGAGACATCAATTGGAATATGCTAGTTATCAATCAGATTTAACTTAGGGAGACAATATTGAAATAACACAATAGGAGAGAAGAAAGTAGGACTAATTCCTGGGTGCCTTATAGCTTCCTATAGATTAGATGTAGAAGTCAACAAACTTATGTATAGTTTGGACCACTTACTATATATAGTTTGGACCACTTACTATAACATACGTATAGTTTCAAGAAACTTTTAACATATTCTGCAACAACCCATATATTTGATTTTATATTTTTTTATTTTTGACCGTTTTGTCCCTCCCCATAGTTGTAATATATTATTATTGTCAGCGAGAGTGTGTGGCTTGAGTTACGAGGTAGTTTGTTGTATTTGAAGTGATCTTTTCATTTCGAAAGATTTTGAAATTGATAAGGTTGACTTTGGTCATCATTTAGTGGCATAGACGCCATATGATGATAACTTCAGTTCCATTAGTTCTGGAATGTTATTTTTGAATTAGTAGAATTGTTCGTTCAATTCTCTAGGATTTTGATGATGTCAAGCTGTCTCGAGGCCTAGTGTTGACTTTGGTCAATATCCATTGATAATGACATTTGTTTACAAATCTGGCAATTCCATTATTTTGAAATGGTTATTTGGTCTAGTAGCATAGTTGGTCTGTGTTCGCTAAATTTGAAACAAAATTAGCAGGTCCATTATGAAAATTTTTAGTCCTTCTCTGTTGCTGGTGTAGTAACTACAACTATAGCTCGAATTACTCCTTCACACTTATGAAGGATTAACCGAGCAGTATACATACCATGGTTATTATGGTCTATCATGATATACAATCACTATAACCTGAGAGATATGATTCGTAATAAAATTTTATTTGATAGGTCATTTAAAATGCCTAAAACACCATAATTATTACCATTCAATAAAAATCATACGAAAATGGAACATAACAAAACCCATCATTACATAATGGATTTGTCATGGTAGTGAAACTCGACAGTTTCAAAATGAGGAAGTGAGATTTATTTGTTCTGCTTCCCGACTCACAAAACTCTCTCAACTTTTCTCTAGTAATCCACTTTCTGACATTATTTCTAAGGTAGGTTTTCATCCTTAGTAATTTATTTACACACTAAACACCGTTGAATCATAAAAATTAGTATAAAAAGTTAATTTTCGACATGATTTTGGGTGAAACTTTAGATGATTAAAATTTTGCTTCGATGAACAAATTTAGCAAGTATGCTAGACTATCTTACATTTCTAATGCTACTACATTATTTCTTAGTGATATCAAATCAATGAATATGAATTGTCATTGTAGCGATGATATTGTGGTAAAGCTCTATCGCCAAAGTGATAATTAGAAAATAGCCTTCCCTGTGTCATGACCCAAACCAGAGCCTATCCAGATATAATCCCCTTAACCTGAATTTATGAACAGAATAAAAGTAGAAAGAGGAAGTGAACCACGACAATAAAAATATATCTAAATCTAAATGAAAGATAGAAAATGAAAACAAGAGTTCAATGTCATCCTAATACACTCCGCAAAAGCCTCTAATCCAAGAATACCAACTAAGTTGGAATATTTCCCTAACTATGACAAAGAAATCCATAGGTACTAGGAAAAAATAAAGGAAAACTAAGATAATGAATGGTACTTCGAAAAAAAAGAGGCACACCACTTCACAGTTTATAAATAGGAGTACCAACCAACCCAACACTGTACAAGACCACCAAAAAATCTCTAAAAACCTACATTATGAAATGATGAAGAATCTAAGGACGATCAATATAGAGAGAACTAGAATGGCATTATTTAAAACTTCCAAACATCAACAGGATGCTAATTAGGACCAAATAATCCTAATTGTAATTATCTATATGGAATATGATAGTTATTAATTGGATTCAATTTGGGGAGAAAACACTGAAATAACACGATAGGAGAGATAAAAGTTATATTGATTCCTATATGCCTTGTAGCTTCCAATAGATTTGATATGGACATTAAGAAACTAATTCATAAGAACCTACTCAACATTAGCATTCAAGGTATAGTGTTCACCCAAGGTTTTTTTACATGAGGCAGTTCAATAAGTGTCCTTGTATAAGAAAGGTCTTGAATTAAACTTTGGGTAGCTAACTTCCTTACCGTCACTACAACAATGAAAGTGTCATTGTAATGGTAAATCTGTCACTGTAGAAATAGTTCAACAAGTTGGACCCAATTTTGAGGATTTGATGCAAATTTAATTTAGTCCATGACTTCTTTCCCTCAAAACTAATTCCTACGAGATTCGAAATAAATATTTCTTGATTGAAGAAGTTTTTTGAAATAACTTTTAACATAACAATAATTTGGGTCATTATAATTTAGAGACATAGACTGATTGATAAATATAATGCATTGCAGTTAGTTGATGTGCAAAAATATGTGATGTGATGTAATTATTCTTGACTGGTTATTATAATACCCCATAAGATCATACGCTCGTTTCATCTCTTAGTTGCATGTTTAAGGGGTCCAAGGCATGAATTTTACACTAAGTATAGATGACTTAACAATTTTCACGACCCCAAGATTTCACATAATTTATTTTTTTCCTTATCAAATATGAACCATTGATTTTTAAGATGAAACATGTTTAGGGATATTAAATAGGTGTCCAAAAAGAGTTCTAGAATTTTTTGAAGGGGTTTGGGGTATTTTTAGACCTCGGAAGTAGAATGTCTCTATAATTTGTGAGTGTCATAGAGGTTGTACCTCTGCAAGGAGGTCCATGACATGGAGGAAATAACCATAGATAAGGTCCGTGACTCGGAGGCTAGTCTCTGCGATAACCTCTATGCCACAAAGGCTATGCAGGAATTTCACTAACTTAAAGGGGCATTTCGGTCTTTCCATTCTTCCCAAAAACCCAAATTCATGATTTATAATACAAAAGGAGCATCAATTACCCCATTGTTCACTAGTTACTATACGTAAACTCATTCCCTTTTTCCCAAGAACATAATTTCAGGTGTCTTCAACAAGAATTCAAGAATTCAAGTTCTAGTTTCAAGATTTCTTGAAGAATTCATTCAATTTAGGTGTGTGGGGTATTCATCAATTGGTTTCTTCCACACATTGAGCCCAAAAATTCCCTTTTTGTTTAAAGTATGAATCTTTCCCCCTTTTATGAAAATTTACATGTTAAAGATAAATTTAATCAAAACTCTTTCTTAGTAATTTGAATTCAAGCCATGTCAACACGTGTTCCCATGTAAATTAGGTTATTTCATGCTTTGAGTTTTAACTACCCATATCATATTCAATTGTTTCCATATTAAATTGTATAGTTATGAATCAAACCATGTGATCATGTTATCCTCCCAAGTTTAACTAATCCCAATGTTTAAATTCATCTAATTCATTAGTTTAGTAAAATGTGTCATGTTTTAGGTCTCTCATTTATGGCTTCCTACTAGTGTTTAAGATATTTTTATCATATTTAAAATAATTATTTCGTGTTGGAGGGTTATGAACACCTGATACTTATCTGTTTAAACATGTCTTTGTTTTAAAGTTACAAGTTAGTCAGGTCATGACTTTTATTATAATATTCTGGTTGAGAAATTATCAGTTATGAGTTTAGTTAATAGTAATTAGTACCATTGTCAATTCAGTTGGGAGTAGGATTTAGCACTAAGTAAACCTAGTGATAAAGGCTTAACCGCCAGTAGAGGACTGATACCTTTAGTAGATATCCCTAAGTTCCAGAACTATGTAGCCAGTGTAGGTTATGAGATGTCACCCTCCAGTAGAGGACTGACTCCCAATTCCTGTAAGACATCAGTTTAGGGGATCCACAGAACCAATGTTAGTACCTGTGGAAAGGTAATGACACCCTTCCAACTAGGGTTATAGGTTAAACCCCAATTAGCTCATATTAGGGCATGGCTATTACATGATAGCTCCTACAGTTTTAGTAAGTACTCAGTCTATATCATTTCAGGATGGCTTGACCAAATCGTTAGTTTTTTAGTCATTTAGTTAGTATGTTTTACAGATTATTTCAGTACATACTTATCTTGGTCTTGCATTCTAATTTTTACATGTTCATACATCTAAGTTAATTTCCTTATGTATGTTCAGTTAGTCGTCACATCATGATCTATTATATTCAAAGTACTGATCGCATACTCTTCTTTTGCACTATGTTGTCATATAACATAGGTTCGGATGCAGAGTTTCCTAATCATCCTAAGACAACTCAGTACCTCTTAGCAATAGTAGTGTTGAGTCCTTATTCATCGAGAACAAGATATTTTTCCATAGTTATTTTTGTTACTTTATATCTCATAGATAGTCGGATCTAGTTGGTGGTTTGTTCCATCAACCCCATATTCTTTAGAGGCTTTCAGACAGGCAGTCTAGCTCTTAGTATTTATTATTTGTTTCAGATATGTTGTTTTATATTTCAGTATTACATCGTACCAACACTTTATTAGTTTAACTTCCACACATATTGTTTTTTACTATTTTATTCAGTGCTCATAGTTGGTACTAAATCATGGGTTAGCTTGGGATCACTTGTGGCCTTAAGCACCAAGTCGCGGCTGGGGTTAGCCTCGGGTCATAGTAAAACTTGGTATCAGAGCCTAGGGTTTTAGAGTGTTCTAGGGTGTCTGAAGCGGTGTTAAGTAGAGTCTTGTGAATGGGTGTGAAGCACACCACACTTATTGGCAAGAGGCTATGCGACTGTTTTAGGAAATTTTCCCTTTTTTCCGTATTCATGTCATCAGAAAAAGCATTAGCTCTATTGAATTCCCTTTTTCTAACCCATCCTTCATTTTAGTTACAGACAATGCCTCCCAAAAGAAACAATGAAAGCATAAAAGGGGATCATCTCATACCACCACTTAATCCGGAAGATCCCCTAAATGGCCATGTTTTCACGCTAAGTTTAGGCCACTTTCATAGCCTTGGCCAATTTTATTGTTGCTTAGAACTACCAACAAGCTAATGAGATATCTAATCCAGTGTTAAATACAACTACAACAAGGATTTGAGACTTTACTCGGATAAATCCTTCTTTATTTTCTGGATCTAAGTCTAAGGAGGATCTGTAGGAGTTTCTAGATAGGGTGTAGAAAGTTAAAGACATCATAGGTGTCAGTTTGAGTAAGAGTGTAAATTTAGCTATTTACCAGTCCCAAGGTGTAGCTCATACCTGGATTAAGCAGTAGAAGGAGGAAAAGGGTGTTGAGGCAGGACTTATAGAGTGGGAGGAGTTTGTCATAACCTTTTTGGATAGGTTTTTTCCACAAGAGTTAAGAGAGGCTAAGGTGCAGGCATTCATAAATTGAACATGAATATATAATCACATCAATAGTCATAATATAATAAGTGGAAGTAATCATAGAGTACACGTTCTAAAGCACCACAATGGCCACACATGTATTCATAGGTATTAATTAAACACTTGACATGCATGAAATTGTACACGAATGAGGATTTCATATTATCATACTAGTAGGGCACTTTTCCTTCACATAGGAATTTAATCAAACACATGGTGATCATAGTATATGTAAACCACATTACACAACAAGTAAACATCATGATTTACCTCTAATTTCACCATTCAAGGTTTTAATCATGGAATCACATGAAGGTTCACCTATAATAATAAATTCCACTTAAGATTTATCACCAATACATGCATTAGAATTAAATTGGTCATTATTAACATCAAGAAAAGCAAACCCAACATGGAATTCATAAATAAATCCATAAACTTAAACTTTGAAAAGAGATTCTTGGGGTTCATGGATGAAAGAAGTCCATGAATGAACACTATGCATAACTGGGTAGTGAGTTTCTTGAAGTTCTTGAACTTGAAGAACTTGAATCTCTTAGTTTCTTAAAGAATATTTGCATTTTGTTTCTTAAGGATTGCTTTTATAGAGAAAATCGTAATTTGTTGTTGTAGAAGAATAATGAATTTATGAGCCTTGGTCGGATATTATTAGGTATAAAAATGGATTGTAAAAGATCAAAAAGCCCCTATAAAAATGAATTAAATATAACTAAATGGGATGTGCAATGGTGGGAGAGACGGTCCGTCTGTCCTCGCCATCATACCTGGGCAGAATAGGGGCTCATTATCTCCCTTTCGATGGCCTGAGAGATGGTCCATCTCTAGCCCGATGGTCCTTCGGTCTGGGTCATCTCTCCTGGGCAAAAGGTAGTCTCACTGCCTCACTGCGACGGCGTGGGTGATGGTCTGTCGGACTCCACCGTCGCACCTGGGAGGTTTTGACTGCCTTCTGTAATTCATCCATAACTTTCTCTTTCGATGTCTGATTTGGACGAAACTGGTATCGTTGGAAAGCTAATTCTTGGGACAATTGGTATCGTTAGAAAGCTAATTCTTGGGAAATTGGTATTTTCCACGTGTACAAAAGTGGATTCATCTGTCAAAGTAAGTTTCTCACATTCTTGGGAGAATTTCAAGCTAGGAAAAAGTATGGGGCATTACATGAAATCTATTGAGTATCCTTGCGAAGAGTAGAAACCGAAGACTATAAAAGAAAAGTATAGATGACAAACAGTTCTTATATAACTTCAGGTAGAAAATTCAAAGTGTCTATTCTTAGTCTTACAAAGCTCTGTAACTTTAGTTTACAATTGTTCTATAAAGAGTAGGATCTAGTCAACTTTGTAACATCAACTGAAGTTGTGTCACAAGATCTAAAGAGAAAAATAAGTCTTCAAAACTTGTTTTTACCATTTTACTCGATCCAATCTTTAAACGATATAAGAAAACTTTGAGGCCCATAGGGAGTGGACGTAAGCACTACATTGACGTGCCGAACTACGATTAATCTTTGTGTAATTAATTTACTTTTTGTTACTTTCTTGCTTAACTGTGTTGAATTTTAATCTATTTGTGAAGTGATCTGATTCGTAGGCGAGTCGACTATGAAGGGTCAATAGTCGACTTATAGAAGAACATTTCAATTCACCCTCCCTCGTGAATTTCAAAAAGGAGTGAAACTGGAGTATAAATTCAAGACCTAAGGTGTTTGGGGTTTTGAACAATTAATCAAGAATGTAAACTTCGAAAAGGGCGAATCCTTACCTTAAATTAGTAAGAGAATCTAGAAATGAATGTTAATCTAGCTTTCAAATCACCCACAAGCTTTACTTTTAAGCTCTCACACTATTTTGGGTTTTAGCTCACAAGAGGAACAGTGAAAAATGCCCAAAATCGTGTCATAAGACTCACTTTGTATCTAGTCTAGGTCCTTGAATGTTGTTGTTATCACGACTCGAGGTGTATGATCGCCCTATCCCCAGCCTGTATAGGCCAGTCGCGATTGCACCAGGGATATGATGATCGCATCAGTCACGGTCACGACCAGGGCTGGCGATTACCGACACTAGATATCAGCTGAAACTTGGAAACATTACAAGTTTTTTCCATGGCCCTGGGACTCATTCAAAATCTGATTTATGCAAATGAAGTATGCAACCACACTAAATTTTATTTGCCAGAATCAATGACGATATCAAATTTTTTAAAAAAATACATCATTTTCACAACGTTGACCCCTAAAACCTGAAATCACAATTTTCCAAATCGAGGGTTAAAATGAGATTTAAAAGTCGTAAAACCACACCAAACATGTTATCACCTTAAAATCAATGTTCAAATCTACTGGCGCAGTTCGTCCAGCCATTCGTTGCAAAGATTAAAAGATAGCCACAAAAGTCCATTATAAGGCTCTTAAATCCTCCAAAAACTACAATATCTTACAAAAGGAACAAAAATACATCTAGAACCATGCTAATCAACCCCACGTCCCAAAAATACCATAATTCAACTAAGTGGAGGAGTAAAACTGTCTAATCACACAAAAACAAAATTTTCACATTTAATACAAATTTGTAGGTCGTTATGTCATCCACCACTAAAAATCTAGTTTTTCCTTGAACTAAGGCGAAGAAATACCTAAATCAACAAAGAGATGGGGATAAGAACTACACATATCAGACTTGACCTCCTAAGTAGCCTCATCTAGAGGTTAATTCTACCACTGAACCCTAATCATAGGTATAAATCTAGAATGTAACCATCAAATATCCCTAGCAAAAATGGTGACTAGCTCCTCAACGAAAGACAACCTCTCATCTAGCTAAATCAACTCCCAATGAATGGCATGAGACTCATCAAGAATATAATAATGAAGCATAGAAACATAAAAAAATTTGATGAACAACTGATAAATATGGGCCAAGTCCAACTCATAAGACACATTACCAATGGTCCAAAGAATCTCAAATAGACTAATATATCTGGAACTAAGCTTTCCCTTCCTTCCAAAGCACATGACACCCTTAATGGGTGAAAATCAAAGGAAAACACGATCACCAACACCAAGTCTCAAGGCACGAAGTCTATGCTCAGTATAACACTTCTGCCTAATCTGAGTCGTGCAAAGATAATCCTAAATGATCTAAGCTCTATCCAAAGAGTGACAAAGAAAGTCCATACCTCTAGATGTAACCTCAGAAACATCAAACCAACCCACTAAAGAGCATCAACGCCTACCATAAAATGCCTCAAAAGGAGCTATGTTGATACTGGAATGATAGCTATAATTATAAAAAAACTTTGCTAAATCCAAATATTGCTCACTGGCCACTAAAATCCATCATGCAAGTGCGGAGCATATACTCTAAAACTTGGATACTCCGCTATGATTGACCATCAGTTTGGGCTACGATCAACCCGAGTGCCTAACTAATCCTAAAAATTATCCCAAAAGTGAGATATGAAATACCAAACCATGTCTGAGATGATAGATATTGGCACACCATACAGACGCATAATCTCACAAATGTAGATACAGGCCGACCTCTCAGCACTTTGGGAAAGATGAACTGGAAGAAAATGTGCCTGACTTGGTCAATTGATCCATAATGACCTAAACACTAGAAAAACCATACAAAGTACGAGGCAACTAGTCACAAAATTCATAGTGATCCCTTCCCTCTTCTACTCAGGATGGGTAACCTCTAAAGCAAACTACTAGGTTTCATATGTTCGACCTTCACCTGTTGACAACAAAGGGAATGAGCTACAAAGTCAACTAAATTCTTTCTCATACCATCCCACCAGTAATGTTGCCTCAAAACATGATACATCTTAGTCACTCCTAAGTGGATATAATACCTGGATTTTGGGCCTTCTCCAAAATCAATCTAATCCAATCACCCACTCTCAACAAATAAAGTTGGCCTTTAATCATCAAAACACCATCTGAATCAAGTAAGGATTTCTTAGCATCACCACTCCATAGCTTATCTTGAATCTATCTAAACCTTACATCATAAAATTAATGAGCACAAATCTATATCATTAATTAAGACCTAGCATCTATGAATGCCAAAACACACCTAGGTTTTAAAATATCAAGCCAACCATCTAGTTGCTAAAGAATATACCTCTATGTACAAAGGCCTCTCCTAGGTCAAAAGATGCACCAAGCTACCTATGCTCATCGAATATTGGCTCAAGGTATCCACAACTACATTAGCCTGACCTAAATGACAGAGAATAGTCAAGTCAAAATCCTTAAGACACTCAAGCGAACAACACTGGCTTATATTAAGATATTGCTAGGTGAAAAAGTACTAAAGCCTATGATAACCTGGGAAAATCTCACAACAAACTCCATACAAATAGTGCCTCCATAACTTCAAAGCTAAAACAACCATGCACAACTCCAAATCACAGTAGGATAATTCCTCTCATGGTCTTCAACTGATGAGAAACATACGATACCACCTTACCCACCTGCATCAAGACAACACCTAGACCAACAACTAAAGCATCTTAAAAAGATGATAAAACCCAAGCCCTTCTTGGGAAAAGCCAAAATAGGAGATAAATTCAACAAATCCTTGAGATTTTGAAAGCTCCCCTCACAAGCATCGAACCACTAAAAAGAAAATTTCTTCTAATTTAACTTGGTCAATAGAGTTGTAATGGATGAGAAACTCTCAACAAAACATTGATACTAATTGGCCAAGAAAATACAACTTTGAATCTCGATGGGTGAAGTAGGTCTAGCCCAATCAGGAAGTGCTATAACCTTGGCCGAATCAACTATAATACCTTTCTTAGTCACCATATAACCTAAGAAGGAAACAAAATCCAACCACAACTCAAATATGGAGAACTTAGCATACCACTTCTCATCCCTTAATCTCCAAAGCATAATCCACAAATTCTCCTCATGATCAGTCTTACTCTAGGAATAAACCAAGTTATCATCTATATATACAATAACAAAGAAGCTAAAAGATAGTGGAAACACCGAATTCATCAACTCCATGAACATGGCAGGGGCATTACTCAACCCAAAGGATATGACCAAGAACTCATAATGGCTATATAGAGGACAAAAAGTTATCTTTGGAATATCCGAAGCTCTAATCCTTAACTAGTGATAGATGGATCATAAATCAATCTTTGAAAACACCACAACACCGTAAAGCTAATCAAATTAATAATTAATACAACAAAGAGGGTACTTGGTCTAAATCTTCACTTTATTCAACTGTTGATAATCAATACATATATGTAGAGACCCATCCTTTTTATTGACAAACAAGACCGACGTACCCAAAGGTGATACACTACGTCAGATAAATCCCTTATGCAATAACTCCTGCAACTGATCCTTCAATTCTTTCAACTCAGTTATGGCCATCCTATGAAGAGTAATAGAAATGGGCTTAGTGCCCATCTCAGTATCAATAGCAAAATCAATATCATGATCCATAGGCATACCAGGCAATCCATAGGGAACACATCCACAAACTCATGGAAATACAAATAGAATCTAACGAAGAATGTGAAACAATAGTTAAATCACAAATATGCACTAAATAAGATAAACATCCTCTCTAAAAAAATCTATAAACCCGAATATAGGATATAATTCTCTTAGGACCTAAATAAATCATACCATTCGAAGCTACATAGGATAAAGTTAATTCAGGGTCAAATAAAATAGATGTAGATTGGAAAAAAATTGGACAATACGTATGATCACACCATCAGAAGCCTTTACCTCTAGCCTGGCAGGTACAACATTGCACTGACCATGACCACTAACTAACTGCATAGCCCAATGACCACCACCACAGTCTCAACAACCTCAACCGCTTATACCTCTGGTCGTACTTTTACCTCTTACAGCTAAAATAAGAGTAGCTCTAATCATACGGTAGGGATAGTCCTTGTCCAAATAGTCAACCATATGACATACAAAGTAACTTCTATAGCCCGCCTCAACAGAGGAAGGTATAATTAGGCCTAAACAGCCACCCTGAACTACTAAATTAAAAGACCCACCACTTGAACTCTATAAGGCTGCTTGTACTGGCCTATCCATATTTCCACTAGAACATCTAAAATCTCTACCATGAGAAGTTTAACCTTTGAACTACCAAAATTACACACCTTCTTGGTGCCTCCCTGAGATGTACTAAGAATACTCTCTGTAATCTTTGCATGATCTACAATGTTCTAAAAGAACGCTCTAAATATAACCATCTGAGAAGTAGCCAACTAAAGGATACATCTAAACCCTTCACAAACTCTTAAATCTTCTCAGACTCAATAAAGATACCGGTATATAAGAATATCTAGACAGGGCATGAAAGCATGCCTCATACTCTACAATTGTCATAGAGCCTAATTCTAGATGGTCAAACTCATCACACATCTAATCTCTCAAACTTTAAGGCATAAATATCTCTATAAAACATCAGTGCACTGATCCCAAGTCCTCTCAAGAGCATTAATAGGTCTGCAAACATCAAAAAATCTCTACCAATCTATCGTATTATCTCTTGACTCATATGTATTATAAGGAACTCCATGCAACTCAAGAGAACCCAAATTATGCAGTTTTTCATGACAATCAATCAAAAAGTTATAGATATGCTCTCCCATAATACCACTAAACCTGGGCGGACCCAAACGAGTAAATCTCTCAAATATTTTCTGATCCTCAAAAGATATCACTATACTAGCAATGAAAAGAGGCATAGTGAATGTGGCAGGCTGAGATCCCATCTGAGGAGGTAACATAAATAAAGGAATTGGAGCTGGAGGAATGCCCGATATGACCAAAGGAGAATCTTCTAAGAGGGTCAACAATCATACCAATAATCTCTTCAAAACTAAGGTAGACAAACTCTAAGGAACTAGAGTAGAACGCAGTAGAACGCACACCTCCAACCTATTCAACATGAGGCTTAGGGAGAGTCCACTAAAACTTCATCTACATGGGGCTGATCTACCGGCCTATCCACTCACTTAAGTTCTTCTACTACTTAAGACTCTCCCTCTAGGAGAGGGCCTCATATCTATACTCTCATGGGACATAGTCAACACTATCTACACAGAAAGAGTAAATCATAAATCAGGACATAAGGCATACAATAAATTTGTATGATAAGGAAAAAAATGTGGAAAGTTTGCTAAAAATATCTTATAGCCTCTCAAAAATAGACATGGATGTCTATGTACCGATCCATGGACTCTATTAGACATCTCATTCTTACACCATTGATACCAATTAACCTAGATATGATACCAATTTTCCACAGCTGAATATCAATAGTCATGATGGTTCTCATTGCAACAAGCCTTGACGAGTAAGACTATGATCCAACTGATACAGAAAAAGTAAAAAGAAAAAAATACCGCTAATGTAAGGCTTCTAGATTAAAGTCAACCACATACGTATAACAAATGTGGAACGAAAATAACCCTCAATAATCCATAGTTTTCAAAGCCAGGTGTTTATATTATAACAACTACTAATACAATCCTTGAGTCAAATACATAAAAAAAATAAATAGGAATAATGTCTGTCTTTGAATACTAGTTGTAATACACCATACTTTTCTAACTTCATTTCACTCTTATCGTATGAGTTTTCCTGTATATAACCTGAAGTATACTTATAATTTTCTTATTTAATACCCATCAAGGTGTGGAAAATTCAATCAGGTTTCCAACGAAATAAATTTTGCCTTAATTTAATAATTGGGTAAGAAGTTATGGCGAATTTAGATTCAGTAGTACCCCAATGCGAATGTACCGTATTGCAATGGCAGGCCAGGTGACACTCATTATTTTTCAGTGAATCACCTTGATAGTTCCACTTTGCAGTGAAATCCCAGTTCCCATTGGCATTTTCCAGTGAAGCACCACAATAAGCATCACATCACGGATGACTTCCAGTTCGCCCTCATCAATATCTAGTGATGCAATGCGATACCACCACATTGAGCGAAAGTATATTTTTGCACTTGTACATGGAAATACACTTTCATCCAAATTCTAGTGGCTCACCATGAATGCACCGCATCACGGTGATAGCCAAAATTTGGATTTTCAATGACAAAAATTTAATTCTTTCCAGGGGTAATTGTTTTTTTTTCAAGACCATAATCAGTCCAGAACATGAGATTAATTCCCTAGTAGCCAAATTAATCATTATTTTATTCAATTCCCTTAAATTAAGAACATTCTCTCTCAAATAGAAAACTATAGCCTTCAAGATTCAAGGTCAACTCCCAAGAAAAAATCCAAGAAACTTAAAGAATTCAACTACTCAGGTATGTTAGGTGTTCATCCTTGAGTTTTCTTCCATCCTTTGAGTTCAAGAACCCTTCTTTTTTTAAAACTATAAGTTTTCTGAATCATGATTTACATATGTAAACTAGGTTATGTTCATTTTTGTGTTGTTGTATGGGTTTTCAATTCAAGATTTTATTATTAGTTTCATGAAGTTAAGATAGCATGTCTGTTGATTGGCGTAATTTCCATGCAAAAACCTTTTAAATTGCAAGTTTAAGTTATAGTCGTGATGCTTATATGTTGTTCATTATCATGTGCATTAATTATGCTCCCCGAGTTTTTGTTAGAATATCTATGTGAAATCATGGCATGTTAGCATATGTTCTCATTCATTTACAAGTTCATTACCTTTAAGTGTTTGACAAAATGTCTCAGTGATTGAATTGTGGATAATTGACTATTGCTATGCTTTCAAGATTTGCTATGTTTTATCTATTATGCTATTAAATCCTGGGGATATTTATTACCCCAAACCTAGTTTTTTACTTAGTCGCAATAGTTATAGACTAGTCCCGATAAAGGTAAGGAACAGAAGTACTCAGCTAATTAACAAAACTCAGTGAACTCAGTCAAGTACAGTTCAGTACGATTAATGTTAGTTTAGTCAAGCCTAGTATAGTCTAGTGATCAGTTCATTATCGATTCTATTGGGAGTAGGATTTAACACTAAGCAAACCAAGGGATGGGGGCATTCCTGCCTGTAGAGGGTTTGACCCTTTGTGGTAGTCCCTGCATTATAGAACTACATAGCCAGCATAGGGTAAGTCATCTTCCTTCAAGACTAAGTTTGACTCAATCATAGATATACTTCATGAGTCGTCCTACTAGATTATGGTTGACCCAACATGGTTAGTATCCTATGGCAAGGTACTAGCACCCTTCTAACTGAGATCACAAGTTGGACCCCAAATCAATCTATATTGAGGTATGTCGATTAGATGAACACTCTCACAGTTATAATTTCAGTCTCATTATTCAATAAAGAAATCAAACAGTTCTACAGAACCATGGCTATCGGTTAATCAACCAACAGAATTTATCACTCAATTTCAGTATACTATCATATACGGGATATATATCTATATGATCAGTATAGCATGTTCAGTATATTCAGTAGATATAGTTTTACATGTACTCTCATCCAGTTACTTCATGATTTCATTCAGTCAGTTATCAACTCATGCATATGAACCCATGTATATCAGCCTAACCTTAATTAGCATACCATTACATTCCATGTACTAGCGCATACTCTTTCTTTGCACTATGATGTATCATATCATTGGTTCGTACACTTAGCAGCTTAGGCTATCAGCAACAATTATAGTGTTGTAATACCCCAAAGTTTCCTAACTAATTTTATCCCAAAAATGTTAAGAATTTGCTTCTAAATTGAATGATGTTTATTCCATGGTGAACTTTTAAGATTTTTACCTTTTTCCATGTGGGAAATTAAATAATCTTTCCATCGATTTAAGATTTTCCTAAATCCAACAATCGGGTAAAAACTTATGACTATTTCAAGTTCCTATCATAAAACAACGCCATATGAGTCAGTGGCACACCGCGCCACAAGTGAAAATGGCATTTGACAAATTCCAGTAGGGGTCCGCGATAGTGGCGCATCACACCAAACTTCTAGGTTGCAAACAAAGTGGATACACGATGGCTCTGTATTGTGCCATCCCCCAATTTCTCAATTATCAAATTCTAGTGACATGGAGCGGTAGCGCCACATCGCGCTAGGGGTCTGGTCGGGAAATTTTCAAAAATTTAAAAGACATGTCCATGAGTAAAATTGTTAATTTTCCACCCTATTTAAACCTAATAATACATGATTTAGGCATTCTTCACCAAAAATATATTGTTTCTCTCATGTTCCTCTCAAGAACAAGCTAGGGTTTTCAATTGAGGATTCAAATTCAATACTCGAATTCAAGAGTATCTCCTTCAATATTCATAGAATCAAGAACTAAGGTATGCATAGTATTAATTTATGGATCCCTTTCATCCATAAAGCTCAATAACCCAATTTCAAATTATAAATCATGATATTTATGTTGTGGGTTGTTTTTAACCATGTTTACCATGTTATATGATTCCCAAGTTGGAATGTTTACTTGTTTTTCACGAAGCTACATTAGCAAGTGAGTGAAATCCATTAATTGATTATTAATAATATGTTCATTTGATAATTATGCCTATGCCTGAAGGGTGCATGCAGGGTGTTTGATAAAATGCCTAAAAGGATAGAAATTATGCATTATAGCTTAAGTGTGATCCAAATGACAATGTATGCTTTAACCTTTTGTTCAAAATGACTTCCATGTTATTCTTATGTATTGAAATTGTTGTTTAGATTGATCATGAGTTAGCCTATGAAATTATTCTATGTATACATTCTATCCTATTCATGTACCAAGCTATGATAATCAAATGCCCATGAATTATCTTAATTATTGTGTTATGTATTATTGATGTTGGTCATGTATTCAAGAATATCATGCCTTGTTAGTTTTCCTCAATCGAGTCCTGGGGATACTTGTCCCCAAAAAGTTAGTTGTATGCCTAGATCTAGTGTCATGTTTTCACGATGTATTCAGTCAAGCCATGGTCTATATAACTCAGTCAATCATGTGATTCAGGAAAGCTCCACAAATTCAGTAATCTCAATATTCTTCTATTATTTAACGAAACCACATGAATTTAGTCTAGTACAATTCAATTAATTATGTTCCATATCTATTCAAATGGCAGCAGGAATTAGCACCGAGTGAACCCAAGGATGGGAACTCACCTGTTATATATGGGTGTGATTCTTAAAAAGCAATCCTTGCATTCCAGAACTACATAGCCAGAATAGGTTGAGACATTATAGCCTGTTATATGAGGGTAGATGTGGTGGCTTGACTTGTTATATAGGGGTTCCCACTGTTCTAACTAGAGTGACCTATTATATAAGGGTTACTCACAAATTGTCCTTACTAGTGGTGCGGTATTGACATCCTTCCAATAAGGGTTATGAATTGGACCCCAATTCAGCCATAATGGCGTATTAGGGGCATGTCAATTAGATGACTACTTTCCATAGTTTTAGATATAGAATCAAGACTATTAGCTATATTCATTTAGTTTCAGTAATAGAACTCAGATAGTTCTACAGAATTTAGGACTGTCAGCTACAGTCAACTCAGAATAGTATGGAACTCAACTATTTCAATCAGATTTGGGACTGTCAGATACAGTCACTTATGTTATCAGTTATATCAGTCATCACAACTTAGTCATTAGCCATGTTAGTTATCATTAAATTCATGTTATCATGATCTCAGATATAGTTTCTATGTATTCATGCATGCATTCTCACATTCATGTTAGTCGGTTAGCCAGTATTATTCATGCATATAAACCCTATGATCCAACTTATGTCATGCATACCAGTATATTCTACGTGCTGATGCATTTATGCTATGATGTCTTATACCATAGGTTTAGAAGTACGAGCTCTAGAGCATCAGAAGCATTTCAGTCAATACAGTCAGAGTTAGTAGTGAGTCGTCATATTTCAAGGACATGATAATTTATTTATTATCTCATTAATTAATTTATTAGTTGGAGTTAGTTGGGGACATGTCACATTAACTTCTTTTTAAAAAAGTCATGTTTTAGAGGCTTTTTAGACTATAGTATATTTAGCCAGTTTTGTTTTGGGTATTTATACCCCATACTAGATTTTATGTTCTATGGTGATTTATCAGTTTTGAGCCTTATGGCCTTTTAGTTCATGTTTCCATATTTATACAATATATTATGTAGTGTTGAGGTACAGATATCTATCATGCGTTAGTTTATGGTCCTTCAGAGGCATGAGCAACGTGCAGTATTTTGGGTACTAGATTTGGGGTGTTACAAACTTGGTATCAGAGCCTAAGGTTCAATAGCATCCTAGAAAGTCTGAAAGCCACATCTAGTAGAGTATTGTACATGGGTATATTGCGTGCCACATTTATGTATAGGAGGCTATGAGACATTTTTGGAATAGTTTCTCTTTTTTCTGTATTCATGTTGTGCCAGTGAGCAAGAGCTCAAGCTTGACTCTCAGTCTAATCCATTTCTCCTTTTCTTCTACAGAATATGCCTCCTAAAAGAAGGACCAAAAATTTGTTAGCCCCTCAGCCCGAAGATCCTTTGGGCAAACGTGTTTCTTATGCAGAGTTTTGAGCTATATTCACTAGTCTTGCTAACTCAGTTGTTGCTTAGCATGAATGACCAACTGTCACTCCATCCAACCCAATGTCTAATTCAGCAGTGGCCAAGATTCTGGACTTTACTCAAATGAATCCTTTATCCTTTCTCAGGTCAAAGTTAGATAAGGACCCTTAGCAATTAATCGATCAGGTTAAGAAGATTACTAACATTATGGGGGTATTAGCTATTGAGAGTGCTGATCTAGATGTATATCAGTTACAGTATATTGCTCACACTTGGTACAAATAGTGGAAGTGAGGAAGGCTAGATGATGTATAGCCTATAGAGTGGGAGGAATTTATCACTACATTCTTAGATAAATTCTTTTCCCAAGAGCTGAGAGAGGATAAGGTGTTAGAATTTATCAACCTCAGGCAGGACAACATGATGGTGAAAGAGTATTCTCTTAATATTACTCAATTTTCCAGATATACTACTTATGTTGTTGTAGATAGAACGGACAAGATGAGTAAGTTTGTCTCTGGGGTGAATGATAGTATGGTCAATAAGTGTAGGTTTGCGATATTGAATAGTGACATAACTTTAGCTAGGATAATGACTCATTCTCAGCAGATAGAAGAGAAAAAGATTAAGATAAGGGAGAAGCATAATAAGAGAGCAAAGATAGGTAGTTTCAACTTTGCTCAGCCCAAATCAGAAGGAGGAAACCATTCTCCATTTTGTCCTAAGTCTTCAGTTCCATCTCCTTTTTCAGCTAGTTCTCCAACTCCTAAGTTTAGGGATAGTAACAAAGATAGAGTGCCAGGCTCTATGTCTCAGGGCAATGTTAGCAGTGCCCATACCTATAATCTTTTCTAAACTTATGGAAAGCACTATTAGGGTATTTGCAGAGCTGGTAGTTGTATTTGTTTTGGATATAGAAAGCTAGGCCACAGAGTCAGAGATGGTCCTTAGCCAGTTCCTCAGGGTCAGCCAAATCGTTCCCTAGCTCAGTTTGGTCGCTCAAATTAGTATGGTATCACCTCCAGCATTACTAGTGGGCAACACCCAAATAGAATTTATGCTTTCTAGTGCCGGTAATATTAGGAAAATTCTCCTGATGTGGTTACCGGTATATTACACATCTTTCATGTGCATGTTTATGCTTTGTTAGGTCCAGGTGCTACCTTGTCCTTTTTTACTCCCCATGTAGCAGTTGATTTCAGAATTAGTCCCGAATTATAGTAGAACCTTTTTTAGTCTCTTCCTAGTGGGTAAAACTATCATAGCTTGGTGCGTATACATAAACTTCCTGGTTATGATATTTCAGAAAGTTACTTCAACAGACTTAGTCGAATTAGTGATGACTGATTTTAATGTCTTTCTTAGCATGGATTAGCATAATTCCTGCTATGCCACAGTGGACTGCAGGAACAAAACAGTCCATTTTTAGTTTCCAAATAAACCTGCCCTAGAGTAGAAGGTTAGTGTATCTGCTTTTAGAGGTAAGTTTGTTTTCTACCTTTGAGCATGAAAAATGATATCTAAGGGGTGTGTCTATCATCTTGTTCATGTTAAGGACACTTCTACAACTCCCAACCTTGATTCCATCCCAGTCATGAATGAATATTGAGATGTCTTTCCCGTAGATCTTCAAAGAATTCCTCTCGAAAGGGATATAGACTTCGTTATTGATCTTCTTCCAGATGCTTAAACTATATCTATTCTTCCATATAGAATGGCACCTACAAAACTCAAGGAACTGTTAGAGAATTTGAAGGATCTCTTAGATAAGCAATTCGTTAGACCTAGTATGTCCTCGTGGGGTGCACAAGTCTTATTCTTATGAATAAAAGACGGTTCTCTCAGAATGTGCATAAATTACCGTCAGATTAATAAAGTCATGATTAAGAATAAGTACCCTCTTTCCAAAATTGATGAATTGTTTGACCAACTTCAAGATGTCAGCTATTTCTCTAAGATAGACCTCAGACCCAGCTATGATTAGCTCAGAGTTAGGGAATATGATATTTCAAAAATAGCTTTGTGTACTCGGTATGGTCACTTTAAATTTCTAGTCAAGTCATTTGGTCTTACTAATGCCCCAATAGCTTTCATGGACTTGATAAACCGAGTGTTCAAGCATTACTTGGACATGTTTGTCATAGTCTTCATAGATGATATTCTGGTCTATTCCCACGGTGAGCGTGATCATGTAGACCATCTCAGAATAGTACTTTAGAATGTAAAAAATCATCAGTTGTTCGCCAAATTCATTAAGTGTGAGTTTTGGCTATGGTTAGTAGAATTCCTTGGCCATATCATTTCTGGTGATGGTATTAGAGTAGATCTTAAAAAGATTGAAGCAATATCAAACTGGTCCAGACCTGTCTCTCCATCAGATATCATGAGTTTTTTGGGTGTGGATGGCTATTACAAATGGTTTATTGAGGGATTTTCTTTTATTTCATCCCCTATGTCCAGATTAACTTAGAAAAAAGTCATGTTTTAGTGGTTAGATCCTTGAAAGAAGAGTTTTCAAGAGTTGAAGAATCAACTTAACTCAGCTTCAGTTTTAGCTCTTCCAGATGGTCCAGATGGGTTTGTACTGTATTGTGATGCATCTAGAGATGGTTTGGGTTGTTTCCTCATGCAGAATGGTAAGGTCATAGTCTACGCCTCTTAACAACTTAAACCCCATGAGAAAAATTATCCTACTCACGATCTCTAGTTTGCTGCCATAGTTTTTGCCTTAAAAATTTGGAGGCATTATCTATACGAAGTTCATATAGATGTGTTCACATATCATAAGAGTTTTTAATATGTCTTTCTTAGAAAAATCTCAATCTTTCTTATATAAAGTGGTTAGAGCTCTTGAAAAATTATATCATGAGTGTCCCTTATCATCCGAGAAAGGCCAATGTAGTTTTCCGCATGTTGAGGACAGTGAAAGAAAAGCAAGATTGAGATCCCAGTCTAGACAAGTTGAAAGAGTTAGTCAAGGATCAGAAAGTAGAGGTTTTTTCCAAAAGGGGAGATGGTGTACTGCATTGTCAGGGTCATCTTTGTATTCTAGGTATAGATGACTTAAGGCAGCAAATTCTTGCAGAAGCGCATGGTGCATGCTACTTAGTTCATCCAGGGGCCACAAAGAAGTACCACAACTTGTGGGAGATCTATTGGTGGAGTGGGATGAAAAGAGATGTTGTAGAGTTTCTAGTTACGTGCTCTACATATCAGCAGGTTCAGATAGAGCATCAAAAGCCTAGAAGGGCCATGCAGGTGTTCAGTATTCCTAATTGGAAGTGGGAAGAAGTTAACATAGACTTTGTGATAGGTTTGCCTCTTACTCATCATCAACATGATTTAGTTTGTGTCATTGTAGATAGAATAACCAAATCAGATCATTTTCTTCCACTCCATACCCATTATTTATCCGAGGATTATGCCAAACTCTACATCAAAGAGTTGGTTAGATTGGATTGTATTTCGTTATCCATTATCTCAGATAGAGGTACCTAGTTCACCTCTCATTTATGGAAAGCCTTCCAAAAGGGTATTGGTACCTAATTTCATCTCAGTACAACCTTCCATCCCCATACAGATGGTGAAGTAGAAAGGAACATTTAGTCCCTAGAAGATATGATGAAGGCATATGCAATTGATTTCAAGGGTAGTTAGGATGACCACTTGTTTTTGATTGAGTTTGCATACAACAATAGATATCATTCCAGTATTAAGATGGTTCCGTTCGAAGCCCTATATGGTAGGAGGTACAGATCTCCAGTTTGTTGGTTTGAAGTTAATGAGGCATCAGTTATAGGGCCTGATTTAGTATCGATGCCCTAGAAAAAGTCGAGTTGATCAGAGAAAGACTTCGGGTTGTGCAGAGCCGATAGAAGTCTTATGCAGATGTTTGTAGAAAGGATCTCGAGTTTAAGATAGGTTACTATGTCTATCTAGAGATATCTCCCATAAAGAGAGTAAAGAGGTTTGGTAAGAAGGGAAAGCTCAGTTCCCAATTTGTTGGTCCCTTCAAAATTCTCAGTCGCTTAGTCAATGTAGCTTATGAGCTTGAATTGACTTCAGATCATGCCTCAGTTCATCCAGTATTCCATCTGTCTTTTCTCAAGAAATGCATAGGTGACCCAACGGTTGTATTCCCTATTCAGATCATAGATGTTCAGAACAGCCTCTCTTATGAAGAGATTCTAGTAGAAATTCTAGACTATCAGACTCATAGACTGAGGAACAAAGAAGTCTCTCTAGTCAAAGTTCTCTGGTGGAATCATTTCATTGAGGGAGCTACTTGGGAAGAAGAAGCAGACATGAAAATCAAGTATCCTCACCTCTTCTCCACTAACTCAGATCTAGCTCAAGGTAATAGTCCTCCTTAAGCTTTTCCGTTTTCATGTACAGATTTTAATTATGACTTGGTATCAGTCTCATGTTCTGAATACTATTTTTAAACTTGGTACTAAGTAACATTGCATATTCAGTTTTATGTTCATGTATGGAATTAGTCATGTGTTCTTGCATCAGAGATATATTATCCTTGTGAGAAACTCAGTTATCAGAAATCTCAGTCATGTGTTCATGAGTCAGTTAAGTCATGAAATCATGCATCACATATGTATGCTCAATGTAAATCTCAGTAATATCAGTCATGTTTCAGTTGTTCATGTCCAATATATACTTCAGCTATACACAACAAAAAATAACATTTTTAAAATTCCAATAGGGGTCTATGATAGTGGTGTGTCATGCTAAACTTCCAGGTCACAAATGAAATGGCAACGTGATGGCTCTGCATCGCACCATCCCTCAATTTCCCAGTTATCAAATTTCAGTGACACGGTGCGATAGCGCCGCATAGTGCCAGGGGTCCAGATCGGGAAATTTTCACAAATATAAAAGATGTGTCCAGGGTTAAAAGAGTCAATTCCCCCCTCCCTATTTAAATAGCATAACACTTTATTTAGCCATTCTTTACCCAAAATTTATTGTTTCTCTCAAGTTTCTCTCGAGAACTAGCTAGGGTTTTGAACTGAGGATTCAAATTCAATACTCAAATTCAAGAGTATCTCCATCAATCTTCATAGAATCAAGAACTAAGGTATGCATAGTGTTGATTTATGGATCCCTTTCATTCATAAAGCTCAATAACCCTATTTCAACTTATAAATCATGATATTTATGTTGTGGGTTGGTTGTAACCATCTCTACCTTGCTATATGATTCCCAAGTTGGAATATTTATATGTTTTTCATGAAGCTACATTAGCAAGTGAGTGAAATCCATAAATTGATTATTTATAATATGACAATTTGATGAGTGTGCCTATGCCTGAAGGGTGCATGCAGGGTAATTGATAAAATGCCAAGGAGGATAAAAATTATGCATTATAGCTAAATTATGATCCAAATGACAATGTATGCTTTAACCTTATGTTTAAAATGATTTCCTTGTTATTTTTTTGTATAGAAATTGTTGTTGGATTACTCATGAGTTAGCCTTATGAAAATTTTCTATGTATACATGCTATCTTATTCACGTACCAAGCTATGATAATCAAATACCCATGAAATATCTCTAATTATTGTGTTATGGATTGATGATGTTGGTCTCATATTCAAGAATGTCATGCCTTGTCAGTTTCTCTCTATCGAGTCCTGGGGGTACTTGTACCCGACAAGTTAGTTGTTTTCCTAGATCTAGTGTCATGTTTTCACGATATCCTCAGTTAAACCATGGTCCATAGAACTCAGTCAATCATGTGAATCAGGAGAGATCCATAATTCAGTAATCTCAATAGTGTTCTATCAGTTAACAGAAGTCCATGAATTTAGTTTAGTCATGTTCTATTAATCATGTTTAGTGTCTATTCAGATGGGGGTAGGAATTAGCAATGAGTGAACCTAAGGATAGGAACTCACCTGTTATATGAGGATGTGATTTTTAAAGTAATCCTTGAGTTCCAGAACTACATAGCCAACGTAGGTTGAGATATCATAGCATGTTATATGAGGGTAGATGAGGTGGATTAACCTTTTATATAAGGGTTCCCATCATTCTCACTAGATTTACCTATTATATGAGGGTTACTTACAGATTTTCTTTACCAGTGGCATGGGATTGACACCCTTACAATTGGGGTTACAGATTGGACCCCAACTAAGCTATAATAGCGTATTAGGGGCATGTCGGTTAGATGACTACTTTCCACTATTTCAAATATAGAATCAGGACTATCAGATATAATCATTTAGTCTTAGTAATAGAACTCATATAGTTCTATAGAATTCAGGACTATCAGATACAGGCAACTCAGAATAATAAAGAACTAGGCTAGTTCCATTAGATTTAGGAGTGTCAGATAAAGTAACTCATTTTATCATTTATATAAGTCATCAGAACTCAATAATTAGTCATGATAGTTATTAATAAATTCTTATTATCATGATCTCAGATATAGTTCCTATGTATTCATGCATTTTTTCTCTCGTTCATATTAGTCTGTTAGCCATATTGTTCATGCATATGAATCCCATGCATCCAGCGTACCTCATATGTATACCAGTGCATTCAAAGTACTGACGCATTTGTGCTATGGTGTCTTATACCATAGGTTTAGAAGCACGAGCTCTAGAGCATCATTAGCATTTTAGTCTCAGAAATCAGAGTTAGCAGAATGTCCTCATTTTTTGAGGACATGATCATTTCTTAATTATCTCATTAATTTATTTATTAGTTGGAGTTAGTTCAGGACATGTCCTATCAACTCCTTATTTAGACGGTCATATTTTAGAGGGTTTTCAGACTATAATATTATTAGAAAGTTTTGTTTTTGGTATTTGTACCCCATCCTAGATGTTATGCCCTATGGTGATTTATCAGTTTTGAACCTTATGGCCTTTCAGTTCATATTTCAGCATTTATATAGTATATTATGCAGTGTTTAGGTACAGATATCAGTCATGGGTTAGCTTATGGTCCGTTGGGGTCATGAGCACCATTTAGTATTCTGGGTACCAGATTTCGGGTGTTACAAGTGATGAGTCCTCATTCTTTGAGGATAGAGTTTACTTATTTTTGTGTTTCAACAGATCGGTAGTTATTTCAGTTAGAGTTAGTTGGGGATTTGTCCCATCAACTCCATATTCAAACAGTTAGAGTCTTTGAAACAAGCATAGACAATTTTTTAATTTTTAAAGTTTATTATCAGTTATACTCAGTTACTATTATTTTAGTCTTTTGAGAACCTTATGCAATTTTTAGATTTCTTCTGCATATATATTTTTGTATTGTATTCAATACTCACAGCAGGCATCAGTCATGTGTTAACTTGTAGTCTTTCGGGGTTGTAAGCATTGTGTGACGCTTAGGGTGCAGTCTCGAGGTGTTACACTAGTAAAGACATATTCTAATACAAAAAGATAAAACAAATATAGGTATGACATGTCAAATTGGAAATTCAAGCATAACATAAATACAATAAAGTAAGTACAATGTATAAACATAAGAATATGATGATAATGATGCTGATGATTCACGAGGATTTTGCACAACCTCCATATACACCCAGGAAGGAAAGCCTCCCGATGTAGGACCTATAGGGTTTCATTAACCCATATACAATCCATTTATCCAAACCTTCTCCTGGACGCATCCCTCAAGGAGGGTTTTATAAGAAGCTACAATATCGCCTTCCCGACATCAATCAGAAAGGGTTTTATAAAAGGTGTTGCCATTGTTTATCAAATGTTGCAATGGTGGTACCAATGTTTCATAAATGAGTATGATATAAGAATTTAATGCTCACAATGAATCACATGATGTATTTCCACAACCAATCACATGATGTATTTCCACAACTAACCACAATGATATATTTTCACAACCATGTGAGCCAATATCCACTCATAATTTTCAACCATCCATGAATTTCCATATGTTTTATATGCCAACAAGTATGAATATATCACAATGCACAAATTGTACCACAACAAATCTTTTAATCAACAAGATACAATTATTAACATGATTATAAGGCTATCAGTATCACAAAAGACCCCACACGGTCACAGATATCACATAATGTCTCAAAACAAATAATTATACCATATATGGACTCACACAATGGCACAACACAGTAATATAGTCAAATTAATGATCATTTCCTATCCCTTTAACATTCATTTTCTACCAATATTTACTACTCAGCCTAGTCTAAAAGAGTTATGCCATAACCCACTTTGGATGCCGAAATCGGTCCGCAACACTTCACATTGCGACCCTACTTCTCACAAATAATTCCAAAATTAACTAAAATGATGAAATATAGAATCTACGCATCAAAACAAAGACAAAGCTACCCATATTGCCTACTTTTGGTTTGGGGTCAAAACGGACCCCTGAAATGGATTTTTAGAAAAGAATAGAAAAATTGTAAATTTATTTCAAAAATATATTTTCTATACTTCTAGGAATCTACAACTGAACATTCAAGTCAAATCGAGTTTAAAATGAGGTTTAAATTAAAGAAAAACTATTTTTCAACTTTACCGGGTAAAGCCTTTGAAATCCATCTTAAAACAATGTATCGAAGACGTTTGAAGACTACATTGAGGAAAAATAGGTAACTCTTTGATTAGGAACATTATTCAAGTGAAAAGGAGTGAAATTGAAGTTCAAAAACAAGAGGAAAAGGGCCTAAAATGCCCTACAACTATGTGAAATGGTACAAAAACGCCCTTTGTCTACCTTTTGGGCCTAAAATACCCTTCATGTCTTCCTATTGGGCCTAAAATTTCCTTCCCGTCTATCTATTGGTGCTGTATTTCCCTTTTATTTAACTGATTAATTTAGAACGACTAAAAATTGATATTGTGCGCTATTTATTTTACTATAGGATAAATAACTAGCCAACTAATTAATGATTTGTTTTATTCAAATTCAAAAAAATGGTGTCACTGGTTTTATACTAGATTAAATATTAATTATATTCAAGTTAAAAATATTAAAAAATGTGCATGACATATCTATAAATATGTAATATAAATTAACTAAATATGATAATTTCAAATGACGGTTTAGATCCTTTCTTATATAATTTTTCGGGTAATGTTCTAGTACTTAATTTGATTAAAAATTTTTATATAATAATTTATTTAACCTGAGAACAGAATAAAGATTTAAAAATAAATTCATTTTTGATATCATTATCCTTGCTATTTATAATTTTAATTTTCTTAAATATATATTTTTTAAAATATTTCTTGGTAAGTCTCTAAATAAAAAAATTCTTACGTTCCCAGAAAAAATTTCAATTAAAATTATAATAGTAAAATTTTCAAGTATGCATATTTCCAAGTAAATCACAAAAGAAATCTCCAACTAAATTCACAGCAACAAAATGGCCAAGTAATTCTCAAAGTACGAAAATTTCTAAGGAAATTCTCAACAAATAAATACCATCAAAATTTATTGAACTTAAATCCCCCGGTAATACTACATATAAAAATTACAAATTGATATGTGAAATAAAAGGACAAAATAGCCCCAATAGGTAGACATGAAGGGTATTTTAGATCCAATAGGTAGACAAGAAGGGCATTTTAGGCCTAATAGATAGACGGACGGAACTTTAACACCGTTGCACATAGTTGAAGGGCATTTTAGACTCTTTTCCAAAAATCAAGCCCTAAGATTTTTGGGGTTTGAACAATTAATCAAGAATTTAAACTAAGAAAAGGGTGAATCTTTATCTTAACTCCATAAGACAATCAAGAAATAGATGTTAATCTAGCTTCCCAAGCACCCACAAACTTCACTTTTAAGCTCTCACACTATTTTAGGGTTTAGTTCTCAAAAGACAAGGTTAAAAATACCAAAATCATGTAAAAAGACTCAATTTATACCTAGTTCAGGTCCTCGGTTGTTGCTATCGCGACTCGGGGTGTGCGATCGCAATATCCCCGGCCTGGACAGGCCAGTCAAAGTTCCACTAGGCCTATGGCGATCGCACAGTTGCAGTCGCAGTCGCTGTCAGGTCTGGCAATAACCGGCACAAGATATCAGCTGAAACTTTGAAATTTTCAAGTTACCACCAAGGCATCGGGATTCATTCCGAATTTGATATACGCAAACTAACTATGTTACCACACTAAATTCGATGCTCCAAAATCAGTGGCAATATCATATTTTTAAAAAGACATCATTTTCACAAAGTTGACCCCTAAAACCCAAATTAACGATTTCCAAATGGAGGGTCAAAATGAAATTTAAAAGTTGTAAAACCACACAAAACATATTACTACCAAAAAAACAACGTTTTTGATCTTCTGGCTCAGTCCGTTCAGCCATCTGCTGCATGGATCAAAAGATAGACACAGTATTCCATTATAAGGCTCTCGAAGCCTCAAAAAACCACAATATAGGACAAAAGGCACCAAAATACATCTAGAATTATGCCAATCACCCCAACACCCCAGAAATGCCATAATGTAATTATGGAGAGGAGTAAAATAGTGAAACACACAAACACATTTTTCACATATAATATCAAATTCACAAGTCATTACAGAAAGCCAACCATGATAATAAAAGATGCATATAAATGCAAATATAAGATAGAGAATCAAAATAAGATATCAATGGCATACAAATACAGTCCACAAAAGACTCTAATCCAAGAATACTAACTAAGTCAGGACATTCCCATAACTATGACAAAGAAATCAATAAGTGCTAGAAAAAAATAAAGAAAAACAAAGAGAATGACTGGGCCTTCCAAAATATGGAGGCTCACCATTTCACAACTGATTAATAGGAGTACCAAACCACCTAACACTGCACAGAATCACCAAAAAATTCCTCGAAACCTACATTATGAAATGATGTAGCATTCGGGGATATTAGTATGGCGAGAACTGTCATGCAATACAAGGAAAGGGATAAAATAATGCATTTATAAAAAATCATGTAATAAACCACATGCACAACAATTATAAGTATATATAGGATGTCGGGTAGGGACAAGGGACATAAAAGATAATCGTTTAAAACATTAGACGGAATTGTGTAACCCATACCAACCTTCCAATCACCCATAAGCTATATGGGTCACACTCCCTCTACCAAAAAGGCCCCAATCTATGTTAGACGCATGTATCAAGGAATGGATAACGACAAAAAAAAGATAGCAATCCAAAATATAATGTATGCATCAAAAACAATGGTCATAGACCCCCAACATCAACAAACATAATTTCCAGTGTTTGTCCCCCTAGGACTACACCTTCTTGGTAAGCTACACAATTCTCATTAAGACCAAACTAAAAAAATTCGCACATAGACCAACCATTAATTATGGATTCTTTTATTATGGTATTTTCCAACTTGGTATCTTCATATCAATAGGCTTGAAAGCTATTCCATTTATGCCAAACCATAACTATAATCCATTTGACCATTTAGACTCCAAATTCCATTTCAAAATTCAAAACCATAGCCACCAAGGGCATTCCAAAGCCTTTTTATCCTTTTTCCATTTAATACAATGAAACATTCTTTCAAAAGATGAGTTTGATTATGTAAAATCCATATTCAAAACCAGGATAATAATATGAGTTGAGGGTTATGCCATTGCCATGCCAAATTTTGTCAATTTTGTGAAACCAAGTACCAAATTCCATCATTTTCACAAGCTACAACTTCCATTCACAATTAACCATTATAACAATGCACTTATTTAGTTAAAATCCATTGCTTAAAACATGAGTAAACAGTTTTAAACAAGATATAATAATGCAAGATTATCACAATCCAAATACCCTCAACCCTAGTTCAAATCCATTATTCAAAACACATAAATATTGAATAAATTGATGCAATAATATAAAATAAAGTTAGGGCGTGTAGGTCAGGCCCAGAGTGCCCCCCCCCTCCCCGACACCTACGGAGTAGGTATGAACCGGGTCGTCCCTTTGTGTACAATATGTTTGGAATATAAATAAATTTAGAGGAATTGAAGTTTTAAGACCAGAGATTGGAATCCTAGAGAAACCTCTTGTGTTTTCTTAATTTGGGAGTTAAAGAGGAGAAGAGCAATGTATGATCTTTATAACCGAAGAATAAAGGGTTAATAGGGTGTTTAAGTTGTTTAAGGGGGAAAAGGACCAAAAATCCCCTACCCCAATTGAAAAATATAAGGCTGGGAAAAATTTTCCCTGTAGCGTGGCGCAATGCTATCACGTGACTCGCCATCGTTCCACGCTCCTATTGTGGACCCTCATTGGTTAGGGGTCCCAAAATTACCCCAAACCCCTTTCAAAAATTCTGAAACTTACCCAATTTATCTTGTTAACATCCTTATCAGGATTCAAGTCAAAAATTTACATGACATACATTAAATGGTACAAAATAAAATAGTGGCAAATTTCTATGGTCTTATACCCAAAGATTTTTCAAATTCCATCTACAATTTTTTTCCCTCTCCGTAGCATACCTAATTGGAATCTAATTACTATAATGAAACTTTTGAAGGACTATTACTATACCCAACCCTCATACTAATGATTCCTAAACTGTTTGGGTAGAGACCACTATATGAGGGGTTATGTACTAGAGGATTCTAACATAAGAGGGGAATCGTGATGAAGAACATGGCTAAGGAAACACCAAACTTCGACAATCCTTTATGGGACTTTGTATGGGAGATATTGATAGAGTTTATCCCCTCTAGCAATATAGAGATAGTTCAAGATTACTATGCCATCTTCTGGATTGTGGACTAGTACTTGCCTCAACCTACTATTCTATATTATAGGGAAGAACATTCTGATGGATGCTTCAATCATCAATTAAACTTTAGAGGTACCAAACACATCTAATGTTTCATTTGAGGTGAAGGTTGACGAGGCCAACCTAAAGTGGTTTAAATATACCTTGGTGTTGAGGGTCATGAGAACAAGGTATGGTGGGGGAGTGTTGGGAAAATAAAAAACACTCTTGTCATAGCAGTGGTTGGAGGTGGCTCTTTCGGGAAGTATTATAAATGTGAGCTTCCATCAAGCTATGGTAGTGGCTTATGCTGAATCTGGGATAATGATGAATGTGGTTATGCAAATCATCAACGAGTGAAAGTACTTCTACATGAATGAGGGCCTTTGAGGGATATTTTCTTCTCCTTCTTGATCATTGAGATATGTTAAAGGGTACATGTGATCAAGTGATAACGCTCAATCTACAGCTCTCGTGAGTGTAAAGCGGTCGTTAGCAAATATAGAACCCAACCTGGGTTGGGTATCGATCCCACAGGGAATAGCTTGGCCAGTAAGTAAGTAAAATTACTAAACTTTTAGTGCAAGTCTCGTAAGATGGGGGATTTTTGTCGTGCAAGTAATTAAATAAAGTATCAAAATAAAAGCTGAAAATAAAAAGAAAGAATGTTACATGAGTTGTAAACAATGAGAATTGAAGCGTTGGGGTTCTGTCCACCTTCTGAGGTATACGTCTCTATTGGCTATGAGTGTGTAGAATCTTGACATGCAATTGCTTATAGAGAATTGTAGTCGATGGTAAATCCAAACATCTCTCGACCTAAACAAGGACTATTTCACTTTAACTCTCTCGAGCTTAAAGCGTGTCTAACGGTACGAATTCTCCAAGAGGTTAGTCCAGTTACGGCACTAGCTTTTTAATAGGAAAGGGTGTCCTACTACCTTGACATTATCTCTTTTCCAGACAAATAACCTTTCTCTCGAACAAGTTAAATGTTAGACTGGCGTTATTCTATGCGTCTGCAGCCACAAGAATTTGCATTTAGATGAAGAGACTAATGATATAAGCAACATACGTGTCACGAACTCACAAACTCACAGCAATAGATAGTATCTCATTCGACTTCCATAACCCCAACAGAGAAGTTTAGTTACCCATGAATGCGAAGGAGATCACGATTTTCATTGTTATTATTGAGTAATGGCGTGTGGATTAGGTGATAGGCGTGCGGATTAGGTGATAGGCGTGTGGATTAGGTGATTCCTTAGCAAGTAACGATTCTCTTGTTGTGGAATTTAATTGTTTAGTAATGGAAAGATTAGAAGAGTAGATTAGAAGTGTTATAGTGGAAAAAGAGAGGGATGGAAGAATGTATTGTGGTGAATGTATCTCTCCACTAAGGGAGGAATGCGTAGAAATCTCTAGCATGATAGGGTATTTATAATACCCATATCCTACTCCTACCAAGCTAATGAAATAAATTACCAAATCCTAATAGGCTAATGGAATACTTAACCCAAATGTACTAGGTTAAGGTAACATTATCATAATCCAAATAAACTAATGAAATACATAACCCAATTGTACTAGGTTAATGTATCATTGTCCAAATCCAGCTTTGTGTCTGTAAGTCCCCAAAGTCTTCAGAAATGCTGTTTTAGCCCGGGACAGATTTTCCATGCAGCAGTTTTGTTCCAGGTCCCCTGAGTCTTCAGAAATGTTGTTTTAGCCCGGGACAAAGTTTCCATGCAGCAGTTTTGGTCCTTAGGCGTGTAAACTCCCTTTCCTTCTTTCGTGAGCTTTCGTTTGCGTCAAGTAAGCCATAAAATGCTGAATTTTGCATCATTTATACCTGAAACTTTACTAATCATGTTCATTAGCTCATTTATAGGAAAAAGGACTAAAAGTGCATGAAATATATAATTTGTTCTCAAAACTAGGCTAAAATATGGGCAAAATATATTGATATAGGCGTGTAAATCCGCCTATCATCATCAAGGAGGGAGGTGAATCTTTGGAGGTGCGTGACATGCCCTTTATCCCACTAAAAGTAAGGGGTTAACCTAGTGAGAGAAAGAAGAAAAGAAAAATATTGATAGACGGTGAAATAGAAGGGTCAAAGAAGGAGAGAAGTCTGGTACCCCTCCTATCTAAAACCTCAAGTCCCTTGGGAGCTTGGATATAGCAACATTGATGTGATCTTGAGCTACTTAGAGAAGTCCCACTGGCCTCCCCAAGTTCGACTCCTTCATAATCTATAACTCTACTAAACCTAACCCAGGCTTATGTATAGTTTTAAGGGAGTTAGATAAGGAAAAGAGGAAGAGATGAACTCAGTATCGCATGCTGAAGATCATAAAGGTCATGTTAAAATGCACAGTCCCCAAACAGACACTTTTGAATTTAAAGAAAGATGATGTGGAAGAGTTCTCCTTTCTTAATGAAATGGATAAGGAGGACTCTAACATATCGAGCCTTGGAGATGATTGGAACTCCAACTAGATGTCCCTATTCTACATTATACAATTCCTCTTTTCCTAAGCTTATTACTATTTCTAGTCTTAGGATCCCCTTGTTTGGGGCACGTAAGAAACAATCGTTATTTTGTTTTTGCAATTTTAGGACCTTTTATTTGTTGCACATAACTTAATAAACTATTATCTTGCTATTTATGCTGTCTAACTATTTCTATTCTTTTTTTTTTTTTTTTTTCATCCAGTGTTTAGTACCCGCATTGGAGCCCGACTAATCCAGATTTGCGTTAGGTAGGGCCCTATTTGGGGGGGTAGCACTCCCAACAGAGTTTTCTCTATGCCCAGGGTCGAACCCTTGACCTCTAGTTAAGGGTGGAGCAGGCCCATCCGCTGTACCACAACTCATGTTGGTAATTATTTCTATTCATGCATATTACCGATATATGATCATTTTTATGGAGAACAAAAAATCACAAAAATCCGAGAAGTTTCTAGCAGTACTTTATATGGGTGTCACTGCATCGATGGATCTACCAGTATAGCAATGTTTTGGCAACATTAATGGCATCGTTGCAGAAATTTTATAGAAGTGATGGGGATTCATTGTGACAATGATTCTGCAAAGGCGAATCTATGACTACAGTAGTTTCCAGCTAGTTAATCCGAGTCTTTTTTTCCAGGTCTTTCCAACATGATGTTATGCCATGAACATTTATAACCCCATTCCCATGGTCTACCAGGTTTAACAATGTAGAACAAGACACATTATACTGTATTTGTTTATTATGTAGTTTTCAAGTCTCTCGACTTATTTATTACATTATTTCAAAAAGACTACACATCTTAGAAAATTCTTAACATGATAACCTTAGATTAACCACATAAGGATATCCAAGTATATCATCAAAGAACAAATGGTAATTAAGGAATACTTCAAATATCACTAAATCAAGATGTATCTCACACACAGAAATAAAGAAATAACCTGAAATCACATCCAATATTTACAATTTTTGGGTATTCCCTTTAAGCCACTCATCTAATAATACTCATAATAATCAATTACACTAAACTAATGCCTTACAAAGACCATACATCCAGATAAGTATTTAACTTAATGATTACTTCATGATGGCTCCCTGTAAGTATAACCATTCACATAGCAAAAGATTTAATTTTACCAATAATCTATAGTATATTAAAAGTGTGAAGACTTTTAGAAAAGTTATTTGAACTTTTTATCCTTCATTAAAATTCTGTGCAATGGACAAAACTGGCTTTTTTCGCTATTTTGTTCAATTTTTCATTTAATTATTCATATAATATTTAAAATTAAAGAGCCCTAAAATACATTATAAGAGAAAAATATATTTTATAAATTAAGGAGTCCTAAAATATATGGTAAAAGAAGAATAATATGGTAAAAAATATTAAGAGAATTAATAAATAAGTACTCTTAAAGAGTTGTAAGAGATTTAGTGTAAAATTAGGAATTATCTATAATCTATAATATATTAAAAGTTTGAAGATTCTTAGGAAAGTGATTTGAACTTTTTGTCCTTCATTAAAAGACTCCTCCTTAAATTAAATGGTCTTTTCACATTTGTTTATTACAACCACAACAAAAACCCATTATATTCCCACATCGTGAGGTTTGGAGAGGGTAGAGTGTACGAAGTCCATACCACTACCTCTAAAGAAGTAGAGAGGCTATTTCCAATAGACCACCGGCTCAAGACAAAGGACAGTATATATTGAAAAAACATCAAATGCATGGAACATGATAAAATAACATAGTTATGACATCCACAAAAAATATTGAACATTGCCAAACAAGGACACCAAAGACCTCTTACCTATTGCCTACAACTCCACCATACACCTTACCTCTCTATCCTAATATTTTTCCACTCTACTTTCCTATCCTGGGTTATGTCCTCAGTCAGCTGTAACTTCTCCATGTCATGTTTAATCACTTCCCTCTAGTATTTCTTCTATCTTCCACTACCTCACTTGAAAACATCCAAGGTTAACCTCTCACACCTACGAACTGAGGCATTCGTGCCTCTCCTCATCATGTGGCCAAACCATCCTAACCTAACATCCCACATTTTATCCTCCACCGATACCTCTCCTACCTTCTCTCAAATACACTTATTCCTAACCCTGTCAGCCCTTGTAAAGACACACATCCAACACAGCATTCTCATTTCTGCCACCTTCAACTTTTGGATATGAGAATTCTTAACCAATTAACACTTTGCTCCGTACCGAACGGACTGCAACTCTATAGAATCTACCTTTTATCTAGGGGGAACCTTCTTATTGTATAAAATTCCTGAAGTGAGCCTCTATTTCATCCAACGTACCCCAATAAGGTGAGAGACATCCTCATCTATATCTCCATTCCCCTGAATCATAGACCCAAGATTCATAAAACTATCCATCTTGTAAGCCGCCTGAGAATCTAACTACACTACCACCTCCTCCTATTGCCTCGAGTCACTAAACTTGCACTCTAAGTACTCCGTCTTAGTCCTACTCAACAAAAAACATTTAGACTTCAGGGCTTGTCTCCAAACCTCTAGCTTATCATTAACACCTTGTGGCGACTCATCAATCAAAACTACATTGATGTTAGGCGTATTTACACGCCTAAAGCACCTTAATTTACCCATATTTTAGCTATGTTTTAAGGAAAAAATGTATAATTCCTACACTTTTACTCTTTTTTCCTATAAGTGAGCTAACCAACATGATTAATATGTTTTCAGGTATAAATGATGAAGATTTCAGCATTTTGTGGATCTTTGGGCAGCAAAGGAAACGTCACGTAGATTGAAGGCAGCTTTTGGAAGCTTGAAGACTGAAAGTGATGCATGGAAAACCTGTCCCGGGCAAAAACAGTATTTCTAAAGACTCGGGGATCAGCAGTAACTTAGTAGGATTAGGACAAGAATGCAGTAACTTAGTAGGACTAGGATATGGATGTTATAAAAACCTTACTTTGCTGAATGTTTCAGCATTCCTTTCTCATTGGATTCAGTCATTGTTGACATTATTCTTCTTTATTCGAAATTGTAAGCTTTAACAGAGAAAGACGCTGACTTTGGGAAAATGCCAAAAGGAAAAACGTCAATCTTGTTGTGACGCCATATTCCTCTTCAACGTGAGATTGCTACAATTTTGGTATGATGATGATGTCTTCGTTGATTTTCGTTAACCTTATGAGTACCTACACTTCTCTGTTAGGGTTATGGAAGCCTTTTGATAATACTATCTATAACTATGAGTTTGTGAATTTTTGAGACATATGCTACTTATATCATTACTCTCTTCATCTTAATTAAATTCTTGTGGTTGCAAACATAAAGAATACGCCAATATAGCATTAACTTGTTCGAGAGAAAAGTTATATGTTTGGAAAAAAGAATGTGACAAGGAAATAGGGCTACCAATCCCTTTTTATAAGTTAGTGCCATAACTGGATTAACCTCTTGGGGAGTTTGTACCATCAGTCATACGCTTTAAGCTCGAGAGAGTTAAAGTGAAATAATCCTTGATGGTCGAGAGACGCTAGGATTTACCATTAGAATACAAACCTCTATAAGAGAATGCATATCTGAATTCTGCATAACTCATAGTTAATAGATACGTAGGACTCATAAGGTGGACATAACCCTAACTTATTCTTTACTGTGATTAAATTCTACTACATTACTCGTTTCACTCGTTACTTTGTTTACATTATTGCATGCTACAATTCAAATCCCCCCTTTCCATAGAATTTTTGACCAAAAGTCTACTAATAGTTGCATACTTAGTGACCGAGTATTCCCTGTGGGATTCGACACCCAACCCAATTGGGTTCTATATTTGACAACGACCGCTTCCACTCTTAAGGGAGCTATAGTTTGAGTATTATCAAATTTTGGCGCCGTTGCCGGGGAATACGGTTGTCTACTAAGTTTGTGATAGGTACTAGTCCCTTTGGTAAAAAATTCTTGTATTTTACTTTTAGTTGTTGTTTTTGTTTTATTCAGGTTTTGTTCAGTGCATTCCCAATACTCGAAGTTCTGGTCAACCATTATTACCCATAAACCCTTAAACGCAACTTATTGGCAGGATGGAGGCACAACATGACATTGAAAGAAGGGTTGTTCAACAGGAGCAGGCTAGATTAGATACGTTGGCCGCTGCTCAAGTACATCAACAAAATATTGATAACCCAGGGCAAGCAGCAAATCCTGATTATGAAGACCTGGGTAATGATGAGTTACTAAACCCTAGGTGTGATGCTGAGGTGGCGACACCTACAAACAGAAGAGATAGTTAAGCTAGATTGAGGCCGGAATGCCGGGCTGTGCAGTTTCCGTTTGATGATAATGATGATGATCTGGATGGAGCTGGTGCCACAGGGGCTATTATTCCTCCACCCTTGGCACCTGGAGCCAAGTTGAATATCACTAGCACCATGATTCAATTATTGCAGCTCAAGGGGTTATTTGTTGGACCTGCAGGAGATAATTCGAATATGCATCTGATAAACTTTATCTCAACATGCAAGTCATTCGACAATCCAAGCATTGGACAGAATGCAATTCGGTTGCGCTTATTTCCGTTGTCTCTATCTGGGGAGGTAACTCTATTGTTGAATGGGCTGACTCCTGATTCTATTACAAATTGGAGGCAATTGAAAGACGCTTTCCTAGAGAGATTCTTTCCGTCATCCAAGAGAGCACAGTTGAGAGATGAGATCAGCAATTTTCGACAGCTTCCAACTGAAGCTCTCCACGAAATATGGGAGAGGTTCAAGAAGAAGCTTATGAGGTGCCCAAATCATCATATGACCAATGTCCACTTAATGGAGATATTATACAGGTCATTAAATTCGGTGACTAAACCGGTGGTTGATAATGCTGCAGGAGGGTCATTCATGGACCTTACTTTTGTTCAGCCAAGTGATATGCTAGACCATATGACAAAGCAGAGTAGAGCTTGGCATACCAGGGATTCTGAGGTAGCAAGCTTTACTGTATCTATAGGCATGACTGCAGAACAAAGAAGAAGAGAGAAAGAACATGATCAATATATGGCGCATATGAAAACTCAGATGGATCTTCTTACCAAGCATTCATTATCTAGGAAGACCGAAAAAGTCAAAGCTGTTGCATCAAAAGGACGAGATGAATATGATTCTGAAGAAGAAGCCAACTACTTGAATAATCAGGGGGGTTTCCGAGGCAATGCCCAAGGAAATCAAGGTCAGAACTATTATGATAAATCTGGAAACAAGGACCGTGATAAAGGGAGTTGGAAGAATAAGACTGACAGGAGTGGTTTGTATGTTCCTCCTGGAAGTCGTGACACTGCTGCATCTGGTACAGGGAAGATGTAAATGGAAGATATGATGGCAAAGCTATTGAAAGGAGTTGAGGCAACTAATATGGGAGTGAATGAGATGAAGAATGATTTGTCTTCAATAAATAAATTGGTCGACTCGCATTCAACTTCAATAAAATAGTTGGAACAACAATTGATCCAACTTTCAGTAACGCTAAACCAAAGAACGGATGAAACACTACCTAGCGACACAGTGCCAAATCCGAGGAATGAGGGATCATGTATGTCTATTACTACCAGGAGCGGTAAGGTGTTGGAAAAACTACCCAAAGGCAAGAAAGCAGTCGACGATGTAGTGAACAACAATATTGATATTGATGGCAAAGATGCCGTAGAAACCAGCAAGGGTGATCATGACGTTACCCCTAGTAGTCTGCAGCCTGAAAAGATCAAAATTCAGAAGCAAGATGAAAAGGAAGTGGTGGAGAAAACTATTCCTCTTCCACCACCACCTTTTCCTTAGAGACTGAAGAAGAAAGCTGATGATACCAAGTTCAATAAATTTATGACTATGTTGAAGCAGCTGACTATTAATGTTCCGTTGGTAGAGGCACTGGAACAAATTCCTGGGTATGCAAAATTTATGAAGGACCTTCTGACAAAGAAGCGGGCAGCAAGTTATGAGTTGGCAGATAATGTTCATCATTGCAGTGCAGTTGCTACCAGATCATTAGTTCAAAAGAAGGCCGACCCTGGTGCTTTTACCATTCCTTGCACGGTTGGATGATTGAATTTTGCTAAAGCATTGTGCGATTTGGGAGCTAGAATCAATTTGATGCCATTATATATCTACAGGAAGTTGGGGTTGGGTGATCCCACACCAACCAATATGACGCTCGTAATGGCAGATAGGTCGGTCAAACGACCTGAAGGTATCTTATATGATGTGTTGGTAAAGGTTTCTTCCTTCATCTTTCCTGCAGACTTTGTTATTTTGGATTGTGAGGTGGACTCTGAAGTTCCCATAATCTTGGGGCATCCTTTCCTCGCAACAGGAAGTGTGCTTATAGATTTACGCGCTAATGAGCTTCTATTCCAGATGAATGACGATGTAGTCCATTTCGATGTATGCAAATCAATGAAGCAGCCCGAAGATATGAATGTGTTCTCTGTAGCTGATGTTTATTTTAATGATGAGGAAGATTTATCTATAGAGACGCAGCTCATTACTGATTTATTGGCAGCTGTGCTTATGAACGTGGAGAGTGAGAATGTTGAAGACTATGAAGAAACTATTGGTGCTCTTACAAGAATTGGATCGTATTCTCATGCTCCCAAAAAATTAGACCTTGATCATAAAAATCGACCTACACCACTAGCTAAACCCTCCATTGAAGAGCCACCCATATTGGAGTTGAAGAAGCTGCCATGTCATCTAAAGTATGCATTCTTGGGAAGTGGAAAAACGCTTCCTGTTATTGTTGCTACCGATTTAGGTGAGCGGCAAGTTGCAGCTTTTATCTCTGTTCTGAGGAGATATAAAAGAGCCATCGGTTAGACTATCGCTGATATTATTGGTATTCCGCCAGGGATATATATGCACAAGATTCATCTTGAAGAAAATTGCAAACCCACTATTGAAAATCAAAGACGTTTGAATCCACCTATGCAAGAGGTGGTGAAGAAAGAAATTATTAAGTGGTTAGATGCAGGGGTAGTGTATCCAATCTTTGACAGTGAATGGGTGAGTACGGTACAATATGTGCCCAAGAAAGGGGGCATAACAGTAGTTGCAAACGAGAAGAATGAGTTGATTCCACTCAGACCTGTCACGGGTTGGTGGGTGTGTATGGACTACCAAAAGTTAAATGCAAGGACGCTCAAGGATCACTTTCCAATGCCATTCATGGACCAAATCCTTGATCGATTGGTGGGGAAATGATGGTTTTTCTTCCTAGATGGGTATTCCGGCTATAATCAGATTTTTATTGCTCCCGAAGGTCAAGAGAAGACAATATTTACATGCCTATATGGTACGTTTGCCTTCAAACGTATGTCATTTGGGTTATGTAATGCACCTGCTATATTTTAGCGTTGTATGATGTCCATTTTTTTTGACATGGTTGAAGACACCTTGGAGGTGTTCATGGATGATTTTTCAGTACTGGGTGAGTCATTTGAAGCATGCTTGGCGAATGTAAGTATGGAGTTGCAGTGATGTGTTGAATTCAACTTGGTACTCAACTGGGAGAAGTTCCACTTTATGGTTAAAGAAGGTATTGTTCTTGGGCATAAAATTTTCGAAAAAGGAATTGAGGTGGATCGCGTGAAGATTGAAGTTATCGAGAAATTACCACCCCCAATTTCTGTAAAGGGAGTTCGTAGTTTCCTCAGTCATGCAGGTTTTTATCGACGGTTTATCAAAGACTTCTCCAAAATTGCTAGTCCACTATGCAAACTTTTAGAGAAGGATGCAAAGTTTGATTTCGGTGAAGATTACTTTAAGGCATTTGAATGCCTCAAAGGGAAACTAGTGGAAGCTCCTATCATTGTAGCACCTAATTGGTCTCTACCATTTGAAGTTATGTGTGATGCTAGCGGGGTAGCTTTGGGTGCTGTACTTGTTCAGAGACGAGAAAAGTTATTTCATCCAATCTACTATGCAAGCAAGGTTTTGAACGGAGCCCAGAAGAACTATACTTTCATGGAACAAGAGCTTCGAGCAGTTGTTTATGCTTTTGATAAGTTTTGTGCTTACTTGTTGGGGACTAAAGTGGTAGTTCATACTGATCATGCAACCCTGAGATATCTAATAGCGAAGAAGGATGCAAAGCCGAGGCTAATTTGATGGGTGTTGTTGTTGCAAGAATTTGATTTCGAGGTAAAAGATAGAAGAGGGTGCGAAAACCAAGTGGCTGATCATCTGTCCAGACTTGAAAATGAGCATATAGCGCAGCCCGATCTTGACATTAATGATGCATTCCCCGATGAAGAGATCCTGTCCACAAAGGGGGAAAAATCACCATGGTTCGCAGACTTTGCAAACATGTGGTGAGTAATGTGATACCTGCGCATATGTCCTTTCATCAAAAGAGGAAATTCATGCATGATGTAAAATACTACTTCTGGGATGAGCCATATTTGTTTCGACGATGTGCGAATGGTGTTATCAGACGATGCATATCTCATATGGAGGTGCCAAGTATATTGGAAGCAAGTCATGCTTCCCAAGTTGGGGGATACCATGCAGGTGGTCGGACAGCAAGGAAGGTATTGCAAAGCGGCTATTATTGGCCTTCGATATTTAGAGATGCCTACGAATTTGTGAGAAGATGTGACCAATGTCAGAGGAAGGGCACGATTTCGAAGCACCATGAGATGCCCATTTCAAAAATTCTTGAAGTCGAGCTGTTTGATGTATGGGGTATTGACTTCATGGGCCCATTTGTGAATTCGTTTGGGATGAAATATATCCTAGTGGCTGTAGATTGTGTTTCCAAATGGGTCGAAGCGGTAGCACTGGCTGATAATGAAGGTAAGCGTGTTGTTGCATTCTTAAAGAGAAACATTTTCTGTTGTTTTGGGGTACCACGTACCATCATAAGCGATGGAGGATCACACTTTTGCAACAAGTTGTTCAGAGCCGTGTTAGTGAAGTATGAGGTCAAGAAACATAAGGCAGCCACACCTTATCATCCACAATCTAGTGGACAGGTAGAGGTTTCTAATCGAGAGATGAAGCTGATCTGTAATAAAACTGTAAACGCTAATAGGAAAGATTGGTCTCGAAAGTTGGACAATGCCTTATGGGTTTATAGGACCACATTCAAGACACCAATTGGCATGTCACCGTACCAACTAGTTAATGGGAAGGCCTATCACTTGCCCATTGAGCTCGAGCATAAAGCATTGTGGGCGTTGGAACAGCTAAATTTAAATTGGGACGATGTTATTAATCTAAGATCGGAACAGCTGAATGAGAGGGATGAATTCCGCCTTCATGCGTATGAAAGATCAAACCTCTACAAGGAACGGATGAAAAAGTATCATGATCGGCGGATTATACAATGAAACTTTCAGAAAGGTGATATGGTACTTCTTTTAAATTCCAGATTGAAGCTATTTCCAGGTAAGTTGAAATCGAGATGGTCTGGCCCGTTCAAAATTAGCCAAGTCTACTCGTCTGGAGTAGTTGAGTTAGAAGGCAATAATGGTGTTGTCTTTAAGGTGAATGTCCAATGAGTGAAGCAATATATCGATCCTCTTGAGTCGATAAAATGCATGGCCATCATCTATCTCGATGAAGTCTAAGTAATCGAGGTAACTATGTCGTGCCACGATAATAAATCAAGCACTAGATGGGAGGCAACCCATCGTCTTTACTTTTTTTGTTTTATTAGGAGTTTGATTTTGTAGTCGAGCCACGACCAAAACTAAGGTGCTAGATGGGAGGCAACCTATCGTTCTAATCATTTTTGTTATTTTTGAGTAAGTGTAGATGCAAGACGTATAAAGGATAAAATTGGTCTCAAATGTTAATTTGGAAGTAGTTCATGTTGAAGGTGGTAATTTTGGAATGAAGAAGCAAAGGCTATGCGTTAGGCATTGCCTATGTAAATCTAGGCAGCGAACAAGGCAAGGCCTATGCTATGGCCTAAGCTCTCTGAATCTAGAATGCCATAGCATAGGCGGCGCCTATGCCCAACAATGCTATAGCATAGGCGCCGCCTATGCCAAAGCCTTTTGTCTCTGAATCTAGAATGTTATAGCATAGGCGCCGCCTATGCCCAACAAGGCCATAGCATAGGCGCCACCTATGCTCAACTAGGCTTTGCAAAAGCCGCCGCCTATGCCAAGCATAGGCAAAGCATTAGGCGCCGCCTATGATCACTTTTTGGTCTCCTAATCCGAGTCCAAATGGGTCAAAACCCAACCCAAGCTTGTCCTATAAATAGAACCTTAGTATTAGAACAAAATTTCATTGCAAACTAAACCTAAGCGCCGCCTACCTCTCCAAAAACTCTCAAAAATTTTCCTTTTGCTCTTTTAACTTTGCAAGAACATCTTCCAAGGCCATCAACCAAGTAAGTACTTCTTTGCTCTTCTTTTATATTCCGTAAGTACCACACTACTACGCCTATAATAAATTGTTAAATCTTGAAGTAGTGTTGGTGATTTGAATGTGGTTGATTTGTTGTGATACAACTAAGTGAGTGAAAGAATATGTAAGGATGCTCTTGACTTGTTTCCAACTTGTATTTGATTTTGATACACTGTCATACTTTTGCGTAATTGACATGGCCAAGAAAATTGCATAATCTTGTAACTCGAAAGCTTACATGTTGGAATGACTTGTTTATCGAGATGAAAATTATGGTTGACTACAAACATGCGAAGTTGCGATTAGTTCTCTGCCATAAATTGATACGATATCTATGTAGTAGTTTTGTTCAAAAGATGCATTAGTCCAAACATGAAAGCATTGTCAAGATTACATAAAATAGAAATGAAAAAAGATAGTTAAGATGACAAGAAAAGTATGACTGCACTGATTATATTTTTGGAACGTAATACCTAAACGTATATCGATGAAGTCTGAGTAATTGACAACGTTCACTTAACTAGTTTGTTCCAACAAATTAAGTGTAGGGTGGTGCCACTACTGTTTGCTTGTCGATTGTATCTACCGAGATGAAGCTAACATGACTATCATTTTAATCTCAGGTACAATGGCACCAAAAAGTCGACCAGGAACGGAAAAAGCAACCACCTCACAGAAAGGCCAGAAAAGGCGACGAAAAGAACAAGCTGAATCCTACTCGCTGAAAATACCTCGCCGCATGTTCAGAATAAAATGGTTCCTAGAGGAGGAAGTAAAGGAGTGGTACAAGAACAATAAAGTGAAAAAATATGTTCACGTGGAGTTGATACAAAAGAGAGCCTAGCAAAGAAAGAACCTCGCATCTTGGCTAAATTCATGGCGCTACATCTTGACTTCATTTTCCGAGATATAGGAGAATGTAATCTTGATCTAACGCGTGAGTTCTATGCCAATTGGTCCCCAAAGACTATAGGGAGTGAAGTAAAGATTCGGGGACAAGTTTTGCAACTAAACGCGGAGTTCTTCAACTCTTTTCTGGTCTTGCCACCTGTTGATCCATCACCACTCAAAGAGCTTTATAACAGACCTCCGTACAGGGCGATCAGACACACACTGTGAAGAACAAGATCAATAGCACGTTGGAGTCGTCACAAGGATACCGGTCGGCACAACACCTTCCCGTATGCTTCCTTGAATAGAGAAGCTCAGATATAGTTGTGAATAGTCAACTCTTGCCTGATTCCAGGAACACAGTACACAAAGATAACACGAGATGGAGTGTACTTGGTGTACGCATTGATGACGAACATCCCCATCAACATTGGGGCAATTATTCGATCCTCAACGCGTAAGGCTAGGCTGCACAAGAGGTCCCACTTCAGCTTTGGCAATCTGTTGACTGCAATATTGAGAAAGGAAGCCATCGAAGAGAAACCTGCAGATCATAAGCTTCCACACAATCCGAAGAAGGTTGACCTCACAAAGGTTAAAGATGCTGAATCTATGCGTGGCGTCAACCTTACCACTGCAGAAAGACATGCTCGCGATGAAAGCTTCTTCCGCCATTTGTATGGCATGACGAGGTTTACCATGATGAGTAGGGGTCGTGTTCCAACTGCTGCAGAGCTCCAACAATTGGATTATGACTACCCAATGAATGAGCATGCAAGGGCTCTGTGTGGAGTAGGAGTATACTTTGAGGAACCTCTTGATGATGACATGCCAACCGATGATGATCGTTGAATGCCTGACTCCGACGTGGAGGAGAACTCTGATGAAGACGACTCTGATGATGATTCTGATGCAGGGGGTATGACCCCTGACATAGAGGATGAGTCCGACTAATCAGGTTCTTCTTATTTATTTTCCACTGAGGGCAGTATGTCCCGTCTAACTATGGGGTGCTGGCATTTGTATGCTATACTTATTTATCAAGATTTGCATTTATTTATGTTTATTTGTTTGGTTTAGTCGTATTTAGTTATTAGTAGTTGAATTTTTTTTTAGACTTTGTATGAAATTGTTCTGATAGGCGGCATGGTATTATGACAAGAGTCTGTGATAAAATCATTACTATTGAGACATTTAGGCTCTAAGTGTGACTCATTATGTGATAAGTGTGTGGTTTAATTCCTTCAATTGTTGGGTCAAGGGTCTATAATGCTCCCAATAAAGTTGACCATGTGCCTTGTGGGTGTGAGGTAATAGTATATTCTGTGTTGGTGGCTGATGCTAGAACTTGCCTCGTGTGTGTGTAAAGCAAAATAAAAAATGCAAGTTTAGGAGATGATTTAGGCATTTCATTGGCAACCTGTACTTGTTTACCTTCTTTTCACCTACCCGTGTACATTATCCTAGTTAAACCCCTTTGAGCCTTTAGCTATTTTCTTTGACAGCCTCATATGTAAGCCTAATCCATTTTTTCAAGACCATAATTTGATCCAAATTCCTAAGTACTTTAAATTGTAAAGTCATGTGACAAAATAAGAGGAAATTGGGTAAAAGTGATGCCTTAGAGTGTATTGGTACTTGAATTTGTTATGAAAAAGAGTGGCTATCATAGAGGTATGTTATAAAAAGAAAAAAAAGAGATGAAAAGAAAAAGAAATAGAAAAACAAAAAGATAAATTGTGTTTATGATCAAACAAAACGATAGTTATGTTTGAACGGAAAAATAGGTGATAAGGGGTGGTAGATAAAAGAAAAGTAGAGAAGTTGTTTAAAAGAGAGTGTTAACGGCATAATGTGATGCATTAAAGCGCTTAGAAACATAGTCACTATTTCTGGCAAAAATAGTCCTACCTGTCACTTAGCCTACGTTACAACCTATAAAGACCTATTTGATCCTAAGCTTAGCATTCTGATATTTAGTGGAGCATTACACTAAGGGAAAGCCTATGGTCATCAGTTGCAACATATGAATTCTTTCTGAGAGTGAGAGCAAGAAAAATCTTATACCCATGTTTCGAAAAATGAAATACTTGTGAGTGATTATGGGTGATATATTGTGAGACACACATGGTTGATGAGTTTTGGGTAGTTGTGTATGATTCTTTGTGCCTTAATTTTTAAATACGAATTAACCATCATCACGAGTCTAGGTTGGAGGTTGAATTGTTTCTAATAGTGATCAGAAAACTACCCTTTGTTAATAATTGTCGTGCCTGTCTTGATGATATTTTGTGCTGTTACTATGAAACCCTAAGTAGATGTTTATATGGACATTATATTTTGTTCGAGGACGAACAAAGCTTTAAGTGTGGGGTGTTGATGTTAGGCGTATTTACATGCCTAAAGCACCTTAATTTACCCATATTTTAGCTATGTTTTAAGGACAAAATGTATAATTCCTACACTTTTAGTCCTTTTTCCTGTAAGTGAGCTAACCAACATGATTAGCATGTTTTCAGGTATAAATGATGAAGATTTCAGCATTTTGTGGATCTTTGGGCAGCAAAGGAAATGTCATGTAGATGGAAGGCAGCTTTTGGAAGCTTGAGGACTGAAAGTGATGCATGGAAAACCTATCCCGGGCAAGAACAGTATTTCTAAAGACTTGGGGATCAGCAGTAACTTAGTAGGATTAGGACAAGAATGCAGTAACTTAGTAGGACTAGGATATGGATGTTATAAAAACCTTACTTTGCTGAATGTTTCAGCATTCCTTTCTCATTGGATTCAGTCATTGTTGACAATATTCTTGTTTATTCGACTTTAAGTATTATTCAAGTTACAGAATTTGTAAGCTTTAACAGAGAAAGACGCTGACTTTGTGAAAACGCCAAGAGGAAAAACGTCAATCTTGTTGTGATGCCATATTCCTTTTCAACGTGAGATTGCTACAGTTTTGGTATGATGATGATGTCTTCGTTGATTTCCGTTACCCTCATGAGTAGCTAAACTTCTCTGTTAGGGTTATGGAAGCCTTTTGATAATACTATCTATTACTATGAGTTTGTGAATTCTTGAGACATATGCTACTTATATCATTACTCTCTTCATCTTAATTAAATTCTTGTGGTTGCAAACATAAAGAATACGCCAATATAGCATTATCTTGTTCGAGAGAAAAGTTATATGTTTGGAAAATAGAGTGTGACAAGGAAATAGGGCTACCAACCTCTGTTTTGAAGTTAGTGCCATAACTGGATTAACCTCTTGGGGAGTTTGTACCATCAGTCATACGCTTTAAGATCGAGAGAGTTAAAGTGAAATAATCCTTGATGGCCGAGAGATGCTAGGATTTACCATTAGAATACAAACCTCTATAAGAGCATGCATATCTGAATTACGCATAACTCATAGTTAATAGATACGTAGGACTCATAAGGTGGACATAACCCTAACTTATTCTTTTCTGTGATTAAATTCTACTACATTATTCATTTCACTCATTACTTTGTTTACATTATTGCACGCTACAATTTAAATCCCCCCTTTCCATTGAACTTTCGACTAAAAGTCTACTAATAGTTGCATACTTAGTGACCAAGTATTCCCTGTGGGATTCGACACCCAATGCAGTTGGGTTTTATATTTGACAACGACCGCTTACACTCTTACAGAAGCTGTAGTTTGAGCGTTATCATACATCATCCGCAAAAATCATACAAAAAGGCATATTTCCTTGTATGCTCCTCGTCAACACATCTATCACCACGACAAAAAGAAATGGACTAAGAGTCAATCTCTGGTGCAACCTAGTCAAGATCAGAAAATGCTCGAAATCTCCGCCCACTGTCCTTACCCCGAGTCTTCGCCCCCTCATATATGTCCTTAATCGCTCTGATGTAGCAATAGGGACACCTCTCACCTCCAAGCATCTCCATAAAACCCCCCTAGAGAAGTCATACACCTTTTCCTTGTAAATAAACACCAAGTGAAGATCCCCCTTTCTCTCTCTATACAACTTTACTAGTGTTCGTACCAGGTGAACTACCTTAGTCGTGAAACAACCAGGCATAAAACCTAATTGATTCTCCAAAATAGACATAATCTTTCTTAACCTCTGTTCCTCCACCCTTTCCAAAATTTTCGTAGTGTGACTAAATAACTTAATACCCCAATAATTATTGCAACTCTAGATGTTTCCCTTGTTCTTATGTAAAGGGATCATCGTGCTCCATATCTAGGCCTCAGGCATCTTAGCAGACTTGAAAATGATGTTAAACAATTTGGTCATCTACCTCAACCTTGCCCACAAGAAAAATACCAAAAATCTATCGGAATATCGCTAAACCTTATCGCCCAGCCCCTTTTCATCTTTTGAATAGCCTCGCTAACGTCCTCTACCTTAAAACACCGAAAAAACCAAAAATCTTGACACTCCCCGAAGTGCTCCAACTCTCCCAACATAAAGCCTCTATCCTCCTTATTATTCAAGAGCCTATGAAAATATGACTAAAATCTTTTCTTAATGAGTATGTCTTCCACCAAAACTCTGCCATCCTCTTCCTTAATTCACTTCACATGGTCTACATCCCGACCCTTCCGCTCCCTAATTTTGGCCAGCATAAACAACCTTTTTACCCCACCTTTCTCCTTTAACCCCATATACAGACTTATAAAAGCTGTTGTCTGAGTAGCTGTAATAGCTAACTTAGCCTCCTTCTTACCTAACTAGTGCTCGTCCCTACTCACACTCTTCTCTTCATCATCCTTACTCTCAACAAACTTAATTTGTTCTGCCTTCTTCGTCTTCACCTTTTTCTGAACTTCTTCATTTCACCACTAGTCCCCCTGATGTCGGCCAGACCATTCCTTCGAAACACCTAAAACCTTTATACCAGTATCCTTGATACAACCCATGGCCCTATCCTAAATACTATCCACATCCCCCCTGCACTCCCATACCTCCATTCCTTCTAACTTTGTCCCTATCTCCAAAGCACTGGCCAGAGTTAGGCCACCCCACCTAATTGTATACCGACCCTCCCCACCCCTCTTTTTTTTGACCCTCTTAATAACCAAATCGATCACCATAAGTCTATATTGGGTCACAAGATTCTCTTTCAGAAAAACCTTACAATCCTTACACAAACTCTGTCCTCCTTCCTAAGCAGCAAAACGTCAATTTGGGTCTTAGCTAGCCTACTACGAAAAGTAACCAGGTAATCTTCCTTCTTCAAAAAGATGAAATTCATCACCACCAACATAAAGGACCTCACAAAATCCAACAGAGCAGCTCCCTCGGCATTCTTAACCCTAAAACCAAAGCCTCCATACACATCCTCATACCTTAACGGGACTGACCCGATGTGCCCATTAAATATATCTTTTTCAATATTTCCTTAATTATTTGTTATTATTTCATAGAAATTTGTTGACTAGAGTTTGTACCTTTTATTTTCTTAATAATTTAACAATATTATGTAACCTATTTTGGTAAGAATTGTACTTTAAATAGAAGAAAGTCTTTTAAGTAAAAAATGCCTCTCTAATATCATATTCAAAAGGTAATATATATTAGGTTAATTAATGTAGACTCCTAAAATTTATGAGATGAAGAATTAGAAAAAGACTCCTAACAGATATTTTAATCACAATCTTATAAATATGGGCATGAATTTTCTCTCTGTAAATTATATTATTTTTGATCCATGATCATGCGGCTAATTGATACTGCAATTTCATGGTCTCCAAAGACCTAAAATACAACTTTTGCTTCTTGCTTATTTTGCTTATTCAAATGATGTTGGATGTCTACACCTTGTTGTTGCTACCATGGTAAATATAGCAATTTTAATTACGATGGTAGTTCTCATATTTTATTTTTATTTTAACTACAAATTTTTTCATGAGTTACTTTACTTTTCCAATCTCTTTCTTTGGTTAGGATCAAGCCATGTATTATAAAAAAATCAAATTTAAGGTAAGACCATAGAATTTGATGGAATTAAGAGATGGTAAGATAATTAATTTTTGTTTTTGAATATAATTTTTCGTTAATATTTTAATTGATTTGAAGCTAATAAGATGTGGGAAACAAGATGTGTGGATGTCCCAATATGGAGATTTGAGAGATTGACTATGGATGATTTTAAAAGAGATAAAGATAATCATTAAAAAAACTAATAAAATTACCTCTTATTTTTCTTTATTTAAATAAAAAATTGTTGTAGCAACAATATTTTACGTATATATACAAGAATAATCAAGTTGTTCCTACATATGTCTTTTATTCACGGGGTAGCTGGTGACAATTTTTTCATGCAATTGCTTTTGAATTTTATAATTTATATACCAATTTATTTTTTTCTAAAATCCTTTAAAGGTTTGGTGATTGTTTTCTCGCTTGAGTGTGAGTTGTTCTTTGATTATTGCATCTTGTGCCTTTTTACTAGAGTTGTACCAGTTAACCTCAACGATATCATTTTTTTTTTCAATGAAATTTATTCAAGTTTATTAGAAAAGGACATTTTCTTTTTGTGTTAACTACAATATACAATGACAGTGAGTATGCTGTAAATAAAAATTAATTTTACACTGCAAGACTTTAGAATATCGCATAGCAAAATAAGCTTTAGGTTTTAGCTTCTTTAACTTATTAAGAGTTTAGTGACATTCGATGGCATTGATACGACTTAATTTAAGAATTTAGGTATAGTTAACAACCTTTTTTATAACACTTCACTTCATATCATATACGCTGGATAAACAAATCATGTGGCAATAGATTTGGATATGTAGTTTGTAAGTATAACATTAGAAAAACAATGTATTAAGTATTGGTGAAAGGTGTTTTTTTAGTGTGATCAGCAAAATATTTTTTTTTTAAAAAAAATATATTAAAAATAAGTTTAGAAATTTAACCACCTTTTTTTTTTGAAAAGTACTTTTAAATATAATATGATTTTAGAAGTTCAGAGAAACAAACTGTTATTTTTATTTTGTCTTAAACAAATGTGATAGGACTTTAAAATTAATTACAATTTTACTTTAAATAAACCAAACAATTAGTTTTAGTTCCATTAAACATACAATTTTTAACAATTTTGATCCATCTAAAATTATGAGTAATGAGTATTTTTAATAGCTAAATTATGGGGAAAAATCAATATTAAAAATTTTAAATCAATTTAAATTTCCTTTATTATAAATATAATTTTTGGTTGAAACATGCCATATAACTATAATATATGTCATGATTTTTTTTTTGGGTGTCCAATTGATTTAGAATGAAAGATGCACCCAATAAATTAATGAGAAACTAAATCATTGAAATGCTTATATATTAACAATTTTCGCGATGATATTTTACATGTGTAATATAATGAGCCAATGGGTCCCTAAACCCGTACTGATACTCAGAATTCAAGTTTAGCTTTTAGAAATTAAGGATGACTTTAAAATTTATTTTTTAGCATGTACTATAGCTTCAATTGCAGTATTATGCATGCCATTTTTTTTGTAAGTAGCCATTTGTAATAATACTACATACACGTGCATTGCACGTACACTAAACTAGTAATTAAAAATCAAACATAGCACTAAGTCAACAAATAACCATATAAGGAATACAAATAACATACTATCACCACCTCACAAAAGATTCAAATACAAGTGCCTATCGGGTAAGCATATTATATATATATATATATATATATATAGAGAGAGAGAGAGAGAGACAGACAGAGAGAGAGAGAGAGAGAGAGAGATATCTAACTCAAAAGTTACAGTTACCAATTGCATTTCCACTACAATATTCAATTATATCAAATAACATATTCACCTAAGGATACACATACCACTCATTTTCAACATAACTTACCACACTAGTACACCAGTCCTACACCTTTTCTAGACCTCTACTGGTTAGAATGACACTGTTCCAACCTTCCAAACATCACCAAGATACTAACTGGGAACATATAATCCTAATTGTAATTGTCGAGACATCAATTAGAATATTCCAGTTATAAATCGAATTCAACTCTGGGAGACAACACTAAAATAATATGACAGGAGAGAAGAAAGTTAGATTGATTCCTAGGTTCATTGTAGCTTCATACAGATTTAATGTAGTAGTCAACAAACTAATCAACAAGACTTTATTCAACCTGTTCTCTTGTAATGGGGATCGATAACTTGCATTCAACTACCAACTTTTCATGATTTATTTCACAAATCATGTGGGCACCTACTCAACCCTACCCTAGATAGAAGAACCTTTACCACCTAACTATTTACTTAATGAAGAAGCCAATTTAAACAACTTTAAGTACAAATAAATTAATAAAAACATATATCGCTTGTTCGAAACACATATCACATAAATACATTGCAAAAGTAAATTAACAATTCTCTAGAGCCTAATCTAAACCAGTTCAAGATCACTAAATATATGAAAGAATGACCTAAGAGGAAACATTTATGTTAAGGTGATAAATTAAGAGGAAACATATATTTTGAGGTAGGATGCAAGGATTTGCTGAAGAGTAACCATTGCCACGCCTATAGAAAATCCAACTCATATGAAATATGGCTATACCCCCTAACGAGATATACTAAGTATAGTATCAATAGAACCCATGTACTAGTAGGTATCATCGATAAACTAGAGTTAGAAAAAAATAATATCAATAGAAATGAGGGAGGGATCATAACAGTAATAAAATCTCAGACAACTGAACATTACTAAGTCTTTCAACAATTTTCTCAATTCTCACCTTACACCCTTTCTTTTATAATTCTATTAACCTTTACCTACACTTCTACACGATTGACAATACTAAATGTTTTCATCAAGCCAAGAGGAATAAGGTTGTGATTCTTGCTTAAAAAATAGGACATCCCACTATTATTTAATTGAATAATCACTGAAAAAGCAACTATTCTCTATCTCAATTAGACAATAATATTTAGACAAGGTAACACAATACCTCACGCAGAATAACATGTATAGAAAAGATACAATTTATATAAAAGCCATGACATACCTTATATCCATGTACTCATATCTGTCAATTACACTCAAGCAAGCCAGCCCGTAATAATAACTATAATATATCTGCCAACATAATAATATGAATGCATACACAAGATGTACACACATACTACAATCATCAAGTACCCTCAACTATAACTTGCATGGGGCGATGTTAGTTCATGTACTAGTTTTGGCATGACACCCAATCCAATAATAGTGTCGGTATAGCACTCGATCGCAGTATCATCCTAATGTATTATCTCAAATCTAATGCTCAATTCATAATGATAATCATAATTACAAGTAATGCCCCAAATCCTAATAAAAACACTCAACTAACATAGAATCAAAGTCATATTACGTCTATACTTCCATTCAGCTATTTATACATTCCCATCACCAAAGATCATTACCAATCGATTGCTATCTATACTTATCCTAACACCCAAATCTATTTTATGAGAAGCAATGCCGTAATTCTTTTCCTTGTCTTTATTATATTAATTCTAATATGAGCAACTTTACCCCAATTGGTTTCACCCACAACACCTCCTGTTAATTTTGCTTAACACACTATAACTATCCTTAAAATATACCAACTTCTCCCTTCAATATACTCCTCCATCCATTACAATCAATTAAGACACATAAAAATCCATTCTTAGTCACTCAATAAGTTTACCATTACCCTTACCTTTTTGAACAAACTTACAGACACTTCTATTTACTGACCTACCTCTATTTTGTATAAGTATCATAACTTTTTGACATTTAAAATTTTAACATAGTTGAATAACTCAACATAGATCCATTAATCCATCAATTGATTATTCTAAGTTTATTTTATTATCCAATCAATCCAAACTCTATGCCCATAAGCCTAATCATGAAATCTTCCATCATAACTATTGTTATCACATGCGTCTCAGCCAAATCTACTATAATTTAACCATAACCTACCTTGTATGCAATGGTATAAAAGTTCTATTGATATGAAGAGTAAAGAGTCGTTCTTCATGTGGCCTGCCCTTTCTTATTGTTGGAATTTTTGTCAGGAGATCTTTGGTAATCACCCTTTCGGAGCTTGGCCTCTAAAATCTTAGAATTCAAAGTATAGGGTTCACCTGAGGTATGTTTGAATGAGGCAGTGAAATAAGAGGACTTATTTGGGGAAGGATTTTAATTAAACTTTGGGTAGACCACTTCTTTACCATCACTACAGTGATAAAAATGTCACTGTAATGGAAAACCTGTCACTGCAGAAATGGGTTAGCATTTCTAGCCAAATATTAGGGATTTGATTCAAATTTAATTTGGGACATGACTTCTTTCCCCCCAAAATAATTCCTATTAGATTTGAAATAAATATTTTTCATCAAAGCAATTTTTTGTAATGATTTTTAACATAGCAATAATTTGGGTGATTATAATTTTGGGCCAAAGACATGTTGATTTATATAGTGCACTGTAGTTACTCAATATGAAGAAATATCTAATGTGATAGAAGTATTCTTGAGGGTTTTAGAATAGAAAAATGATGGATTTGGTGGGCTTTTTTGGAATGAGAATACTAGAGTAAAGAAATTGATGAATGAAAATGAATGTACTAGTTAACACATATGAAAGTCAATAACTTGGAAGCTACCAAATGTTTCACCTATTAAGAATCATGGATTTTTAAATTGCCTTCAATTCTGAAGATTGATAGGTTTTTAGAGGATTTTGTACTCATGACACCAAATTTTAGGGTATACTCATTTTTTGCGCTAATAATTTTGAGATTTTGTTTTAGGACTTATCAACTGTTTACATATTTACTTTTTCTTAATAAATAATAATTGAACTTGGTGTATGTGGAATAATATATATATATATATATATATATATATATTTAAATTATCTAATTATTAGGCCTATTGGGTAGACGTTCTCAAAAGGTCGGCATGACCCTTGGATTTCGATCGTCATGTATGTTTCCTCAAATTAAAAGAGCAAGATGGTATTAAAACAAATTTGGTATTAATTATTAACATTAATTTGAGTTTTTATATACTTAAAACAATTATTATTAATTTGAAAAGTAACCAACTATTTTTGAGAATTGAAAATGAGAAAAAAATGAAGAAAAGAAGACAAACACTATAATGGAAGAATCAACATTAGAATCTCAAAATATAAAGTACATTACTATTTTGAGATCCTTGTCTCATAAAAATGGATACCTAACATTTCATGTAGAAATAAAATATTTATTAAGGTATAAAGAAAATATAAAGGGGTGACTTGCAAGGATAATCACAAGCACAAAATGGTCCGTCAAAGCCAACCTGCTCAATGCATTGACCACCAGCTTTGGGTCCAAATATTTGCTTGCAAAATGGTAAACATTTTAGATCAACTTTGGTTTGATCTCACAATATTTCTGGATGTATTTGATAGCAAGTTTCAGACTCAACAGGTGAAATCATTGTTCCAACTGCATTAATAAATAAGAATGATCAAGAATGAATATTAATATTATTAGATAAGTATTTTAATGATAATAAATAACATATATTAAATTTGAGAGTTACAAAAAGTACAAAAAACTGAAGGTTCTTGATTATCAAACAACAGAGCAGCAACGAGAAGGACGCAAGCCAAAAACTTTGCCATTATTTTTTCTAGAAACATAGTTTAGATATAGTCTTATATAGTCTTTTGGTAGGAATAGTGAATACTCAATCAATCAATGAGTGTTCTTTTATAGGTTTTAAAACAGCTATTGAGTGAGATAAAGTCAAATTTCTATGACAACCTTGAAAATTTTTAACATATAATTAGATTTTAAAAGTTAATTTATTACCATAGGTGAATATTATCTCAGATTCAAATTCTATATTGTATTTATTAGATTTCTCAAATTAATTATAGTTTGGACCACTTACTATAACATACATATAGTTTTAAGGCACTTTTAACATATTCTGCAACAACCCATATATTTAATTTTAATTTTTTATGCTTTTGACCATTTTATCTCTCCCCATAGTTGTAATATATTATTATGGTCTGCGGGAGTGTCTGACTTGATTTGTGAGGTAGTTTTTGTGTTTGAAGTGAGTATTTTATTTTGATGGGTTTTGAAATTGATAAGATTGACTTTAGTCATCTTTTAGTTATTTAGATATCGTATGATGATCCTGTCAATCTTGTTAGCTCTAGAATGTTATTTTTGAATTAGCAGCATTGTTGGTTTAGTTATCTAGGCTTTCAAATGGATGTCAAGTAGTCTCGAGGCCTGGAGTTGAATTTGGTCAATATCCATTGATAATGACATCTATTTAAAGATTTGGCGATTCCATTATGTTGGAATGGTAATTTGGTCTGGTAGTATTGTTGGTCTGTGTTCACTGAATTTCAAACAAAATTGGGGGTCCATTTAGAAATTTTTGTAGACCTTCTTTTTTGCTGGTGCAGTAACAACAACTGCAACTAGAATTACTACTTTGCATTTGTGAAGCCTTAATCGAGCAGTATACACACCATGAGTCACTATAATCTAGCATGATATACAATCACTATAACTCGAGAAATATGATTCGTAATAAAATTTTATTTGAAGGGTCATTTAAAATACCTAAAACAACATAATTATTATGATAAACGAAAAATTCGTACGAAAATGAAACATTATGAAACCCATCACTACAATGATGGATTTTTCATAGTAGTAAGACTCGACAGTTTCAAAATGAGGGAGGTGAGATTCCTTTATTCTGCTTCCCAACTCATAAAATTCTCTCAACTTTTCTCTAGCAATCTACTTTTCAACATCATTTCTAAGGCAAGTCTTCATCCTTACTACTTTATTTATGCGTTTAACACCTTAGAATCATAGAAATTAGTATAGAAAGTTTATTTTCGGTATGATTTTGGGTGGAACTTTAAATGTTTGAATTTTTTTCTTCTGTGAATGAATTTAAGAAGCATGCTATACTATATTATATTTCTAATGCTCCTACATTATTTCTTAGTGGTACCAGCTCTATAAATATGAATTGTTATTCCAGCGATGCTATTGAGGTGAAGCTCTATCACTGCAGTGACAGTTGGGAAGTAGCCTTCCTTGTGTCATGACCCAAACCAGAGCCTGACCATGATGGGCATTATAGCTAACCAAGGCCAGATATAACCCCCTTATCCTAACCTCATGAACACAATAAATTAAATAGCAAAAGCCAACCACGACAATACAAATGTATATAAATCCAAAGGAAATATAGAGAATCAAAACAAAACTTCAATGATATCCCAATACAGTCTAGAAAAGCCTCTAATCCACGAACACCAACTAAGATGGAACATTTCCCCAACTATGAAAAATAAATCCATAAGTATTAGAACTAAAATAAAGGAAAACCAAGAGAATGACTAAGCCTTACGAAAGATGAAGGTGCACTACTTCACAGTTGATAAATAGGAGTACCAACCCACCTAACACTGCACAAGATCACAAGAAAATCCCTCAAAAACTACATCAAGAAATGATATAGCATCCAGGGATGGTTTGTACAGTAAGTACTAGTATGCAACCCAACGGAAGGGAAAAAATAATGCATTTACAAAAGTTCAGTAATGAAAACATGCACAACCACATATAAATAGGATGACTAAGTATGGACAATGGAAATAAAGCATGATTGTTTAAAACATTATCCTGAAAGTATATCTCATGCCTACTTTCCAGGAACCCATGTTATATATGGGTCAGGCTCCCCTTGCCGAAAGAGCCCCAGTCCATATTAGTCACATGTTTAGATAAATGGCTAGAGACACTAGGGCTATAGACATCTAAATATAATGTGTGCATCAAGAACAACGGTCATAGACCCCCAACGTTGACAAATATAGTTTCTAGTGTTGGTCCTCCTAGGATTACACATTCTAGGTGAGCTACATAATTCTTATTAAGCCTAAAGTAAAAAAATTACACATAAGCCAACCATTAATCATGGAGTCTTTATTAAGGCATTTTCCAACTTGATATCGTTATACCACTAGGCTTGAAAGATATTGCATTCATGCGAACCCACAACCATAATCCATTTATCCATTTAGACTCTAAATTTTATTTTAAGATAAAAAACCATAGCCACCAAGGGCATTCCAAAGCCTTTTTATCCTTTTTTTAATTTAATGCAGTAAAAAATTCTTTTATAAGATGATTTAGATTATGGAAAATCCATATTAAAAATCAATACTATAATATGGGTTGCGGGTTATGCCATTTCCATGACATAATTCATCAATATTATTATCCTAGTACCAAAATCCACCATTTTCATAAATTACATGTAATGACTATTCAAGTCATTTTCTATTTTTATACTTATTTTCATTGTTAGATATTTTTCATAGCTTCCTTAAGTTATTTATTATTTGTTGGGACTGACACTTTGATTATCGTCCATTTCATCTATTTTTTAGAGCCAATTCCCTATTTAGAAGTCTTTGTTTGTTCCAAATGGTCATCAGGCAAAAACTTTAGTAAAAAATCTCTTATGAAAAATCTAACTTCCCCAAAAGATCTGGAATATAAATTTTAGACTAGGTAGACCTTTAGTTTGGGTCCTGAGGCATCCAAACTCATTTCGACCTATTGGTCAAAAAGTTGAGAAATTAGAAATATGGGCGTGGGACCCATATTTGGTTGACACGACCTTGGATAAAAATTCAAGTATGCCATTGCATCTGAAAAATAAATTTAGTGTGGTTACATAGTTTGTTTCTGTATACGGGATTCCAAATGAATCACAAGCAGCCGGTCGAGCCTATTTTATGACTTGGAAAATCTGGTGCACTAGGTTTTTCGGTGCACTGCGATTGCACCGCCTTGAACTCCAATTATGACTCAATGTACAGAGGATATATTGTGATTGTGAAGAGATATCGTTGTCTTGATCCTTGAGGTCATGATAGCAAGTCCTGAGTATTGGGACTGGGTATAAAATAACCCTATTTTCCCGAATTTGGCCATTTTCACCACTTCCTTGATAGCCAAAAACCCTAAATAGTGTTTTAACTTAAAATTGAAGCTTTCTGATTATTGGAAATCATGTGTGTAATTCCCCACAAATTCCTCTTCCAGTTTGAGCCTTAGAGCATATTCAGTAAAGCGGACATCCAAGTCTAAAAGTTTCGGAAATATCTTCCCAAGTATGGAATACTTTGAATCATGTGGAATTTACCTAATTTCTACTTTTTGTCATGTAGATCATTGAATAAGCTTTCTATCAATACCAAATTTGCTTAAATCGGACATTCGGGTGAAGAGTCAAAGCCATTTTAGTGAGACAGTATGCCACTTGGCACCTTAGCGCATCGCGGAGCCAACCAAAATAGAAATCATCAAAATCCAGTGAGCCACCTCGATTCTACCACATCGCGGTATAGTTCCAGCTCCCAACCAAGATGGCAATGCTATTTCCGCTGCATCGCGCCGTCGTGCAGTTTCCCAATTGTCCATTTTACTATTGAACTGGCGCGATTATGGCGCGTCGCGACAGCATGAAAAATTGGGATTTCATTTTAATTCCAACGATGAAAAGGGAATTTTAACAACCCATAGATATACCCCCTTTACACGAGAATTGGCCTCATTTTCTCTCTTTCCTCACCAAGAATCAGGGTTTCCAAAAAAAAAATTCCTCTCTTTTTCAAGCAAAAATCAAGAAAGATCTAGATATATCAAGAATCTCTCCAAAGTCCTTTAAGAAAAGAGTTTCCCCAAGTTATGTAGATGTTGATTCTTGGGTCCCTTTCATCCAAGAAGCTCAAGAACCCTTTTTAAAACTTCAAGATTTTTATGTCTATGAGATTCCATGATTTGTATGAGTTAAAAATGATATTCCTTATGATGTTGAGTTTTGATTTATGGTTGTCTACAAGATTTATGAGCTTTGAACCTAGTATATGGAATTCATATGATGTTGGTGATAAATCCTCTTGAAGTTGTTTTCTGTGTGATGTGTTCATATCATTTGGGTGTAGAAATGGTTGAATAAGCGAAGCATGTCCCCCATAAGTTTGATAAAAGCTTAGGTGAAGCATAAGGATTAGTGTAGTATGTTGAAGATGAAACCCCAAGTTGTGAGTTAGTCCATGCATGCCTAGTTTTTGATAAAATGTCTTAGTGAATGAATTATTCAATAATGGTAGGAAATCCCCAAATAAGTATGAACCCATGCATATCTAGTGATTATTGAAGGACCTTAGTGAACAATTGGGAATATGATGGTAGTAAATTCCCCAATTATGTTCTCTTTGATATATGCTAAGCTTTTAATACATGCCAAGTGGTTAGCAAGTAAGTTGAGACATGATAGTATGAAGTTTTCCCAAAATTATATGATGTCCAAATACATGTCAAGATTGATTTAGGTTTGAAGTACTTAAGGAAAGACCTTATTGAATGAAGTATGATCTTATTTCATGTTTCCCCTATGCTATTGTATGTTTGTGATCCCTAAATGCTAGAAGTGATATCTTAGTGATTGTGAGGATGAACATATGATATGATTCCTAAATACTTGAAGAGATGTTTTAATGATAATGATGATGAATGTATAACTGTGATGATGAATAAATGATTGTGATGATGATAATGAATAAATAGTTGTGATGATGGAGGAATGATTATGCTTTATTTTATGTTATCGAGTCTTGGGGGTATTTATACCCGATAATTTAGCTGTTTTCTAGAGCCTGTGTCAGTTTCACGATAAATCCAGTCAAGCAATGATTCTCACAACTCAGTGAACTATAGAACTCTGTATCCTCAAACAGTTGCAGAACTTAAGAAAGCTAAGAAATCACAGTTATTTCTGTAATCTACGTATTACTAGTAATCTAGCCTCAGTCCTCTAATCAGCTTAGACCCAATAGTATGCAAGTGTTCAATTCTAATCTCAGAAGTGACTGAATAATCTATTCAAGCTCTATATTATCTTTCAGATACCGTGATTCAGTACCGTGTCCTTCAGCTATGGAACTAAGTGATCTTAGCATAAGTCAGTCAGATCTTTTGAGAAATATGATCAGTATTAGATTCAGTATAGTTGTGTTTAGTTAAGAATTTAGTCAGAGTCTTTAGTTGGGAGTAGAAAATAGCACCGAGCAAGGGAAAGGATGGAGGCTCTTCCCATTAGAGAGAGAGAGGCTGGAATCATTAGTCGCAATCCCTGACCTACAAAACTCAATAGCCAGTGCAGGATACAGGATTCACCATAAGAAAAATGTTGTCATCTCTAGAGAGAGAGTATTTGCTATTATATTGCATTAGGTTGATTGCCCGGTAAGGGTCATCCGACAGAGAGGATTGACCAGAGAGTGGTCTTTACCCGCGGCACGGTATTGACACCCTTTTAGTAGGGGTTACAGGTTGGACCCCACATATGATAGGTTGGGGAATGACAGTTAAGTAACTACTTCCCACATTTACAGTATAAGTTTCAGTATCAATCTTCAAAATTTAGGACTGTTAGATACAATCATCTATTTTTATGAGGAACTCAAATAGTTCCATTGATTCATGGACCATCCCGACAGATAGGCTTAGTCTCATACACAGTTATTTGATATCATATTCAAAGGTATGCCGCTAGACAGGCTTGATTCAAAGTCTCAAATCCTATTGAGTATCCTTGTTGTCAAATTTAGATATATTCATATCTCTTACCATTGATAATATTTTCTGACATCATCCGTTAGAGAGGTTGATCTCTAATACTATCAGTAGAAAGCAGTAAGCTCAGAATTCAGTACTTCATGTAAGTACATCCAGATCCTCAGTTATCTGTATCAGATGAGTTAGTGATTCAGTATCTCAGTTTCAGTAGTAAGTTCAGTCTACAGTAAAGTGGTATCTAAGTTTCAGTATCTTGATTCGCGATGATTATGATTATGGTCTGTGCATTCATATGTGTGTTCTTGTACGACGATTTCATGATTATCCAGTTTAGATATTATACATGAATGAGCCTTTGCATTTAGCCTTACCTCATCTTCATACTCAATACATTCCTGTACTGATATATTTGTGCTATGGTGTTTTATTTGGAACCATAGGTTCAGGGCACAGGACCCAGAGTTTCCTCAGCAGTTTAGTCCCAGTCAGCAGCAGTTGTCATAGTAGTGAGTCCTCTTCTTCCGAGGATGGGTTTTAATATACTATTATGGAAGCAAATTTTATTTATATTTGGAGTATACTGAGTTAGTTGGGGACATGTCCCATCAACTCCACAGTACAGATAATTTAGACGTTTTCAGAAAAATGTAGTAGTATTCAGTTTTCAATTCATAGTATGTATAGATATGTTGAACCTTATGGTTAGTTTCTGCATTTATTCTAGATATTATGCAGTGCACAGGAACATATATCAGTAAAGGGTTAGGTTGTTGTACTTCGGGGTCATAAGCACCATGTGACATCCTAAGATGGGATCTCAGGGCGTTACAACGTGTAACATTTATTTTTGTTATTATCATCCTATTTAAGTAAAAATTCACCCTTTTATTAGTGAAATTTCTTGATTAATTGCTTAAAACTCCAAACCCTTTAGGTCTAGATTTTAGCCCCAATTTAGAACGGTATTCGCTGACTTTTTAGGGTAGTGATTCCTTCAGCTTGTATGAATGTTAGGTTTGTCTCATAAATGCATTTTTTGTTAATGGGAGTTTTGATGTCATTTTTGGGACCAAAGAATAATGGTGAAATATGGGTATTGTTATTCTCGTATTGATGAGTAAAATGTATTTTTGATAGCTAAACATCTTGAAAGGCTTCAAGGAGAGGAATAACAAAGTTTTTGCGATTCATTGAACTTTCTTCGGCATCGAGGTAGGCTAGGTTTATCCTTTGTTATATTGATCTATGTCATATTATATATATAATGTTTTGTTATTTGAGATGGGTTTTAGGTGTTGGTTGATGATATGCAAGACTTGGGACTAGTTGGGCCGTTTAATACATTTGAAATCATAAAATCGGAATATTTATCTTGTTGCCTTGAACCTTAGTGAATTAAAATTTATGTCTAATCTTTGGGATGAGAATGCTTGGAAAACTCTAGTTAGATGGGAGTTATAACGCCCAGAGTCTGGTATCTCTGACGCTACACGGTGCTAACAATCTCACAGGACTACTAGCTAACTCATGACTTATATCTATATCTAAGCACTGGATAATAGTAATATTGTAATAACAACATAACTGAAATAAATGCAAAAATGTGGCGGAAAACTTTCCATAAGGTTCAAATTCTAAACAATACTAAATAAAACAACGTCTGAACAAGGTATGATAATACTAAGACTGAAATAACTGTTTGAACATGCTATAGTCTGAAAGTCTCTAAAGTGTCTGAATAAGTAGTTGATGGGAATGTCCCCAACGAACTCCATCTACTGAATTGAATGTGATGAATAAATGAAATAAGATAAGATCCTCTGATGATAAGGACTCACTGCTAATTTATATGCTAAATGTCTGTTCTGCTAAGGATGCTCTGGAGCTCATACGTCTGAACCTATGGTATAAAACACCATAGCACAAAAGAAAAGTATGCATCAATATGTGTGAATGCACTAGTATACAAAGTTAGGTAAGGCCGAATGCAATGGTTCATATGCATGAACTATAACTGACTGGATATCATGATAATAACTGAATAAGAATACATGCCTGACTATATAGACTGTAACTAAAATCATGAGGATTTCGAATAATGAGTTTCACTAATAACATGGATTACTGATAACTGATATAACTCAAAACTGAGTGACTGTGTCTGGAAATCCTAATTCTAATAAAATTATTTGGGTTTCATACTAAGCTGAGTGACAACATCTGACAGTACTAAAATCTATAGAACTATCTAAGTTTTTTTACTGAGACTGAGACTGTGACCGTGGGAGGTAGTAATCTAAACGACATACCCATAATAAGATATTATAACCGTGTTAGGGTCCAATCTATAACACCAATTTGAAGGGTGTTAATACCACGCCACTAGTAAGGACAAGCTATGAGTGACCCTCATCAGGAAATGTACCCTAAGGAGAACGATGGGAACCTCATCTAGATGTGTCAACCAACCTCATAAATGCTCAACGATCATTGTTTATTTCTCAACCTATGCTTGCTACATAGTTCTGGAACGTAAGGATTGCTTCTAAGGGTCACACCCTCTACATTCGGTGTGTCCTCATCCTTGGGTTCGCTCGGTGCTGAATCCTACTTTATACTGAATAGACACTGAACTGATTATACTAAGATGAATTGGACTTATTTTAATAAGTTTTGTGGACTAACTAAATATTACTGAATTCTGTTAGCTGACTGAGTTCATGAGATTACTCAGTTTTCCTGAGTCATGTGACTGACTGAATTCTACTGAGTTTTGAAACTAACTGAGAATACTACCGATCATGGCGTCAGTGAGATTATCATGAAACTGACACTGGCTCTAGGCACACATCTAACTTATCGAGTATTAAAAATTCCCCCAAGACTCTATAGCATGAAAGTAAATAGGACATGACACTACTTGAACTCATAACAATTGTAAATAATTCATAAGACAATCATTAAGGGAATTCATAATGGACTTGATACTCATAGTCTTGTAAATGAATAGGGATACATTCCAACATTTCATTAGTTCTTAAATATAGTCACATGAACACTCCATCAAATCAACAAAAGAGATAACATTAGATTGAGAATCATTTACAAGATACAGTTATAGCCTAAGTTCATCATTTAGATCAATAAAGGATCATAAAACATAATTCTACTAATTTAGGCATTTTATCAAACACATGGAATGCATATACTTAGGCTAGGTCATGAACATTAAATAATTACATCATGGCTACATAAATCAACCCAATTTAATGAAATTCAATCCACATGCTAACACAATATCAAGAAATACATAAAGACTCCATCATGAAAACCATACACAGTTAACAACATGGATACAATTTCAATCCACAACATGAACATCATTATTTAAGTTTTAAAAATGGTTTCTTGAACTCCAAGAATGAAAGGGATCCTTGGATAAACACTTTACATACCTTGGGGGATGATTTCTTGAAGATTGATGGAGGAAGGCTTGAATTCTTTGCTTGAAATTAATCACCTAGGGTTTTTTGTTCTTGTGAAATTAAGAAATAATAAATGTATTTAGCCAAAAGAGGGCTAAATTTGATGTTATAAGGGCTGAAGGTTGGGAGAAAATGACCTAATTACCATTAAGAATGGAATCATTTAATGACTAGAAACTTGGCACATATGCATTAAGCGATGTGGCACGTCAATGACATCAACACAATACACGATGTATCACGCCATGATCGCACCAAGCCTCAGTACTTTTGAATGGCAATTCCTGCAATAATATTAACCAACATGATTGGGGATGCGGCACGCCAAGATCGTGTTGGTACACTATTTTAGACTTCTAAACCTGGTCTAAATGAGGTCAAAAAGTCCAAAACTTGTCTGGGAACACCTATTGACTTTCCTGATCACGAATCAACAAAAATATCGACCTTTAAAGGATATTAAGATCCCAAAATAAGATTGCCAACTTTCGAAGGCCAAAAATAAACTATGTATGGAAATTTAGCTAGAATTATCTAAGTCTGGGACCCCTTGACAAGCTTAAAGGACTGAATTAAGCTTAGAAATTTTTAGGGTCTTATAATATCTCCCCCTTTCATCCTCGAATGAGACTGACTGAGATGGGGGAAATGCTAAGATGAAGTACATACTGAACATGGACAACTAAAACATGACTACATGACTAACATTACTAAGATTCATACTGAGGATGCATATCTGATGCATGATTTCATGACTGAACTGATACATGAATGCATTACTGAGAGTACTAATAAGATGGTCAAGCATATCTGATGCATCAATACATGACTGAACTGACTCATGAACATGCGACTGAATATGCAATGGTAAGGATAAAAAGTTTGAATTGGAAAACTGTGCATGAAGCTGAATACCAAGTTTGTAACTGAAATATAAACATGAAACTGAATAAGCTTAAGGAAATCTATTATCTTGGGCTAAGTCTTAATTAGCAGAGAAAAAGTGAGGATACTTTGTCTGTATTGCTGCTTCTGCTTCCGAAGTAGCTCCCTTAACGGACTAATTTTGCCAAAGAACTTTGTTTATAGGGACTTTTTTGTTCCTTAATCTGTGAATCTGATAGTTAAGGCTTTCGACTAGAATTTCATCATAAGAGACACTGTTCTTGATATCTATGCCCTCAACAGTGACTACAACTGTTGGGTCACCTATGCACTTCTTCAGCAAGGATACATGAAATACTGGATGCACTGATGCTAGATCTGAAGGTAACTCGAGCTCATAAGTTACTTTGATAAAGCTACTGAGAATTTTCAAGGGACTGATATATCGGGGATTGAGATTTCCCTTCTTGGAGAACCTCTTCACTCCCTTTGTGGGAGGGATTTATAGGTACACATAATCACCAATATCGAACTTGAGATACTTTCTTCATACATCTGCATATGATTTCTGTCAGCTATGAGCTATCTTGAGTCTCTCTCTAATTAACTAAACTTTCTCTAGGGTATCCTCATCCAAAGGCAAATGGTCATCCCAATTACCCTTAAAGTCAATTGGACTAGCTTGCAGCATATCTTCTAAAGTATGGATGGTACTTTTTTATTTACCATTGGTCTGAGGATGAAAGGTCATACTGAGGTGTACTCGGGTACCAAGACCCTTTTGGAATGGTTTCCAAAAATAAGATGTGAACTGGGTACCTCTATATGATATAATAGACAATTAAACACCATACAATCTGACCAACTCTCTAATGTAGAGTTTTGAGTAATCCTCAGCTAAATAAGAGGTACGAAATATAAAGAAATGAGCTGATTTGGTCATTCTCTCTACAATGACCCAAACAGAATCATGCTGACAACTAGCACTAGGCAAACCCATCACAAAGCTCATGTTTACTTCTTCCTACTTCCAAGTAGGAATACTAAGCTCTTGCATGGAGCCACTTGGCTTTTGATGCTCAATCTTAACTTGTTGACATATTGATAACTTAGCCACAAACTCTACAATGTCTCGTTTCATCCCACTCCACCAATTGATCTCCTGCAAATCGTGGTACATCTTAATAGCCCCTTGATGAATAGAGTAACGCGCACCATGTGCTTCTGCATGAATTCTCCGCCTTAAGTCATCAACACTTGGCACACACAGATGACCCTGACATTGCAATACACCATCTCAACCTTGGAAGAAAACCTCTACTTTCTGATCCTTGATTGACTCTCTCAACTTGACTAGAATGGGATCTCTATTTTGCTTTTCCTCTACCTCAGAAACTAGAGATGATTCTGAACTATTCTGAACCCATAAACTACCTTCTGCTGAATCGACTAAGCGGACACCTAGTCTGGCTAACTAATAAACATCCTAGGCTAACTTCTTATTACCTTCCTGAACATGAGCAACACTACCCATAGACAGACTACTGAGAGCATCAACCACTATATTGGCCTTGCCCAGATGATAAAGGAAACTCATGTCATAATCTTTCAAGAGGTTTAACCACCTTCTTAGATGAAGATTAAGATCTTTCTGAGAGAATATATACTAGAGGATTTTGTGATCTATGAACACAACTACATTCACCCCACACAAGCAGTGCCTCTAAATCTTTAAGGCAAATACTATGGTTCCTAACTCAAGACCATGAGTAGGATATTTCTTCTCATGGGGCTTAACCTATCTAGAGGCGTACGCTATGACCTTACTATGTTGCATGAGAAAACAACCCAAAACTACCCTAGATGTATCGTAGTACATGACATACCCATCTGAACCATCTAGAAAAGTCAAAACTGAAGCTGAGGTGATTCAAGTCTTCAACTCCTAAAAACTCTTCTTGCATGAATCTGACCTTTGGAATTTGACTTTTTTTTTGTGTCAATTTGGACATTGGGGATGCATTAGATGAATCCCTCAACAAACTATCTGTAATAGAAAACCAAACCTAAGAAACTCCTGATATCTGATGGAGAGATAGGTATAGGCCTGTTTCTCATTGCTTTGATATTTTGAGGATCGACTCTAATGCCATCACCAAAAATGATACGACCAAGGAATGCTATTGACCCTATCCACAATTCAAACTTACTAAATTTAGCGAACAAGTTATGATTTTTGAGAGTCTATGATACTATTCTGAGATGGTCTCCATGATCATGCTCACTGCAGGAATAGACAAGAATGTCATCTATTAAGACTATGACAAATATTTCCAAGTACTTCTTGAACACATGGTTCATCAAGTCCATGAAAGCTATGAGGCATTGGTAAGACCAAATGACATGACTAAGAATTCGAAGTGACTATACCGAGTACGAAAGGCTATTTTTTGAATGTCACATTCTCTCACTCTAAACTGGTGATAGATTGATCTGAGGTCTATTTTAGAGAAATAGCTGGCTCCCTGAAGTTGGTAAAACAAGTCATCAATTTTGGGAAGTGGACACTTGTTTTTGACTGTGACCTTATTGAGCTGATGGTAATCTATACATGTTCTGAGAGATTCGTATTTCTTGTGAACGAATAATATTGGTATTCCCTACGGGGACACACTAGGTCTGATGAATCCCTTATCTAGGAGATTTTTCAACTTTTCCTTTAATTATCAAAGTTCTGTTGGTGCTATTCTGTATGGCACTGCTAACACTGCCCTGAGACTTAGAGCCTGGCGCCCCATCTTTGTTACCATTCCTGAACATAGAAACCAGAGCTCTGGTTGAGGAATGAGCTAGAATTGAGGACTTTGGGAGAAATTGAAAATGATTTCCACCCTCTGACTTAGGCTGACTTAAATTGAAGCTACCTATTCTAGCTCTCTTATTCTGCTTTTCCCTCTCCTCAATCTTCTTCTCCTCTATCTGTTGAGCATGGATTATAAGCCTAGCTATGTCCATCTCACTAATCAACATGGTGGTCCTACACTTCTTCACCACACTATCATTCATCCTAGAGACAAACTTACTCCTCTTAGCCATGCTATCTACCACCACATGAGGAGCATATCTAGCTAATTGAGTAAACTTAAGAGAATATTCTTTCACATTCATGTTTCCCTACTTTAGATTAATGAACTCTAACATCATAGCTTTTCTCATCTCTAGGGGAAAGAATCTATCAAGAAAAATAGTGGAAAATTCCTCCTATTCTATTGGTCCTACATCTTCGACCCTGTCTTATTTCAACTATTTGAATCATATGTGAGCCATATCCTATAATTAATATGCAGCTAGATTAGCACTCTCACTAGCGTAACTTCTATAATATTTATAATCATCTGATCCTGATCAAGAAATTCCTGAGGGTCTTTATCTATGTTAGACCCAAAAAAGGATAAAGGATTCATTAGGGTGAAGTCTCGAATCCTACCTATAATAGAATTAGCCACTGGGTTAGTCGGAACGACAGCTGGACATTCATTATGGGTAGTAACTAAATAAGCAAGAGTAGTAAATGCAACTCTAAATTTTGCATAGAAGACATGCTTGCCTAAAGGATTAGGCTGATTGGGCTGAGGGGCTGGCTGATCCCCTATTCCTCTTCCCTGAGTCCTCTTTAGAGGCATTTTCTATAGATGGAAGAGAAGAAAGGATTAAACTGAGAGTTTAATTGGAGGTCATGCTCACTCACACGACATGTATACCGAAAGAAGGGAAAATCTACCTAAAACATCTCATATTCTCCTATATATAAATGTGGCACATAATACACCCATACATAAGACTCTACTATATGTGCCTTTTTAGATATCCTAAGACACTATTAAACCTTAGACTCTGATACCAAGTTTTTAATGCCCCGAGTTTGTACCCCGGACGCTACATGGTGCTAACAATCCCGATGGAGCACTAGCTAACCCATGACTGATATCCTCATCTAAGCACTAGATAATAGTAATATTTTTATAACAACATAACTAAAATAAATGCAAAAATCTGGCAGAAAACTTTGTATAAGGTTCAAAATACTAAACAATACTGAATAAAATAACGTCTGAACAAGGTATGATAATACCAAGATGGAAATAACTATTTGAACATGCTATAGTCTAAAAGCCTCTAAACTATCTGAATAAAGAGTTTATAGGACATGTCCTCAACTAACTCCTTCTACTGAACTGAGTATGATAAATAAATAAAATAGGATAACATCCTCACATGATGAGGACTCACTGCTAATCTTTTTGATGAATTTCTAATCTGCTAAGGATTCTCTAGAGCTCGTACGTTTGAACCTATGGTATATAAAAACATAGCATAAAATAAAAGTATGCATCAGTATGTATTAATGTACTGGTATACAAATTAAGGTAAGGCTAAATGCAAGGGTTGATATGTGAGCTGTAACTAACTGTATATCATGAGAATAACTGTATGAGAATACATGCATGACTACATAGACTGTAACTGAAATAATGAGGATTATGGATACTGAGTTTCACTGATAACATGGATTACTGATAACTGATATAATTAAAAATTGAGTGGTTGTGTCTGACAGTCCTGATTCTAATGGAACTAGATGAGTTACGTACTAAGCTAAGTGACTGTATTGGACAGTCCTGAAATTTGATGAACTAACTGAGTTCTATTAGTGAGACTGATACTGTGACTGTGGGAGGTAGTTATATAACCGATATGCCCCATATAAGATATTATAATTGAGTTGGGGTCCAATATATAATCCTAACTGGAAGGGTGTCAATACCACGCCACTGGTAAGGACAAACTATGAGTAACCCTCATCTAGTAGTGTCCCCAAAGAAGAATGGTGGGAAACTCATCTGGCAGTTTTAATCCACCTCATCAACCCTCAACTGTTAGTGTTAATGTATAAATCTATGTTAGCTACATAATTCTTAATCGCAAGGATTACTCCTAAGGGTCACACCCTATACTGTCGGAGTGTGTCCTCATCCTTTGGTTTGCTTGGTGCTGAATCCTACTCCCAACATAATAGACACTAAACTAATTATAAAGAGATAAATTGGACTGAGTTCACTGAGTTTCGTGGACTGATGGAATATTACTAAATGTTTTTAACTGACTAAGATTATGATATTACTGAGTTTTCCTGAGCCGTGTGACTGACTGAATTCTACTGAGTTCTTAAATTGATTGTGAATACTATTGATAATGGCGTCACTGAGATTATCATAAAACTGACACTGGCTCTAGGCACACAAGTAACTTGTCATCAATTAAATATTCCAGGACTCGATAGCATGAAAGTAAATAGGACATGACACTTTTTGAACCCATAACAATTGTCAACAATTCATAAGACAATCATTGGTATTTCATAGTGCACTTGATACTCATAGTCTTGTACATGAATAGGGATGCATTCCAACATATCATAAGTTCAAAAATCTAGTCTCATGAACACTCTATCAAATCATCAAAAAGCATAACACTACCATGGGAGTCAGTTTTTACATGCAGTTATAGCCTAACTTCATCATTTAGATTAATAAAGTATCATAAAACATAATTCTACTTATTTAGGCATTTTATCAAACACATGGAATGCATATGCATAGGCTAGGGAATGAAAATTAAACAATTACATCATGGCTATATCAATAACCCAATTTCATGAAATTCAATACATATTCTAACATAATATAAAGAAATACATAAAGATTACATCATGGAAACCATGCACAATTAACAACATGGATACAATTTCGATCCACAACATAATCGTCATTATTTAAGTTTTAAAAATGGTTTCTTGAACTCCAAGGATGAAAGGGATCCTTGGATAAATAAATTACGTACCTGGGTGGATGATTTCTTGAAGATTGATGGAGGAAGGATTGAATTCTTGGCTTGATATACCTATGGTTTCTTATTCTTGTGAAATTGATAAATAATGAATGTATTTAGACAAAAGAAGGATAAATTTCGTGTTATGTCGGCTGAAGGTCAAGGGAAAATGACCTAAGTACCCTTAAGTATGAGGTCATTTAATGACTAAAAACTGGCAACCGGTGCATTGAGCAATGCAGCGCATCCATAGCATCGATGCGATACTCGACGCATCGCATTATGATCTCACCAAGGCTCAATACTTTTGATCAAGAATTCCCGCAACAATATTGACCAACACAATAGGTGACCCGGCGCGCTAAGATCACGTTGGTCCACTATTTTAGATTTCCAAACGTGGTCTAAACGAGGTCCAAAAAATCTGAAAGTTGTCCAGGAACACCCATTGACTATCCTAATCATGAATAAAAAAAATATTGACCTTTAAAGGACATTAAGGTTTCAAAACGAGATTGCCAACTTTCAAAGGCAATAAATAAACTAAGTCTGGAAACTTAGCTAGAACTTTCTAAGTCTGGGGCCCCTTAACAATCTTAAAGGACTAAATTAAGATTAGAAATTTTGCAAGGTCTTATAGAAGTGAACTTATCACTTATGGTTTGGGTAAAATTATCCTTAGCTGCTTACATGTAATACACAGAAGTTTTTTAACTAATTTCATCTTAAGAATTTGAAGTGTTAGTTTCTTAATGAAATATTTTTTATTCCATGAGGAATTTTCAAGATTTTCACTTTTTGTATTGTGGGAAATTCAAGAAGCTTTTCATCGATATAAAATTTGTGTAAATCCAATAACCGGGTAAGAAGTTATGACTATTTCAAGTTTCCATCATAAAACAACACCATATTGGTTAGTGGCATGCGGCGCCACAACCGAAAATGGGAATTGTACTTTTACAAAGGCTCAGTACGATTTCCCCCACATCACGACTAATTTTTAGGTCACAAATGAAGTAGCAATGCGATGAATCATCATCGTGCCATCCTTCAATTTCCCAGTTGTCAAATTCAAGTGACACAGCGCGATAGTACCGTGTCACCCTAGTGGTCAAATTCAGGAAATTTTCTCTAAAATCAAATGACATGTCCAGGGTTAAAGGTGTCAGTTTCCCACCTATATCTAATCCCTTTAACACGTGATTTAGCCATCTTTCACCCAAAATATTCTAGTTTCTCTGAACTTTCTCTTAAGAACAAGCTAGGGTTTCAATTGGGGATTCAATTCCAAGAAAATCTCTCTGTTAATCTTCATTAAATCAACGATTAAGGTAACCCATATGTTGATTCATGTGTATTTTTCACCCATAAAGCTCAAGAATCTCTTTTCAAAATCCAAGATTCATATATTTATGAATGTTTATGATTTGATTGAATTGAAAAGTGATGTTCATGTTGTTATTTGGTTTTATTCCATGTTATAGACTATTAATTACATGAATTGATTTTTAATATATGATGAATTACATGGTATTCATGATAAACCCTTCAATTTGCATGTTGATTGTTGTATCTGTAATTATTAGATGTGTTAATAATTACATAACCAAAGCATGCTACTCATATGTTTGATTAAATGACTATGTGAATGAAAAGTACCATACTAGTATGATAATGTGAAACCTCCATTCATGTACAAGATAGTATGCCTAGTGTTTTTATGAAATATCTTAGAGAATGGATTATGTATTGTTGATATTGGTCCCACACTTCGTAAAGTCTTGCTTTGTCAGTTTCCTTCTATTGTGTCCTGAGGGTACTTGTACCCAAAAAATATAGTTGTTTGCCTTGAATTAGTGTCATGTTTTCAAGAAACTCTCAGTCAAGCTATGTTTAGTAGAATTCAGTCAGACTCATGACTCAGGAAAACATATTAATCTGAGTCAGTTATCAGATATTAGTAATATTCCATCAGTCAATAAAATTCAGCTATTTCAGTTCAATTCAATAATCTATGTTCTATGTATATTCAGATTGGAGTAGGAGTTAGCACCAAGTGAACCTAAGGATCGGAACATACACACTATCAGATGAGAGTGTAATTCTTAGATGTCATCCGTGCATTCCAGAACTATGTAGCTAGCATAGGTTGAGACATTAAAACTATCAGATGAGGGTTGATAAGGTGGATAAACCTTTTCAGATAAGGGTCCTACCATTCTCTTTTAGGGACACTATCAGATGAGGGTCACCCATAACTTATCCTTACCAGTGGCACGTTATTGACACCCTTCCAATTAGGGTTATGTATTGGACCCCAACTCAACCATAATGGCACATTAGGGGCATGTCGGTTAGATAAGTATCTCCCATAGTTTTAGTATCAATTTCAGTAAAGAAACTCAAATAGTTCTTCAGATTTCAGGACTGTCAGATACAATCAACTCAAATACAGTATGAAACTCAGCTAGTTCTCTCAAAACCTAGACTGTCAGATATATTTGCTCAGTATCAGTTATTTTAGTTATACAGTTATCAATGTCTCATGTTATCAATACTTAGACTCAGAAATCATGTTATCATGAATTTAGTTACAGTCTCTTATTCATGCTTGTATTATCACGTTCATATTAGTCAATTATCTAGTGTTGTTCATGCATATGAACCACATGCATTAATCCTACCTTCTATGAATACTAGTACATTCAAAGTACTATCTTATTTGCGCTATGGTGTCTTATACCATAAGTTTTGAAGCACGAGATTCAGAGCATTAGTAGTATCCCAATTTCCATAGTCGGAGTTAGCAATGAGTGCTCATCCTTCGAGGACATGATCATTACTTTATGTTATTATTTATTTCAGCTTAGTTTTACTAGACGGAGTTAGTTTGAGACATGGTCCTTCAACTCTATATTGAGACAGTAGTTAAAGTCTTTCAAATTCGATGCAGACTTCAGTTGTTTTCAATTTTAATTTGGTATTGATAGACCACACTATTCAACATTCTTATTTCATTTATGATTCAGTGTGAACCTTATTGACTTAGAACCTTTATTTCTGCATTTATTCAGTATATTATGCAATATACAGGTATAGATATCAATCATAGGTTAGCTTGTGGTTGTTTGGGGTTATGAGCACCGTGTAGCATTCTGGGTACTGAATTTGGGGTGTTACATTACACTAATGAAAGTTACCTTTGTTCCCATTGAACATAGTTACAGAGCTTGAGTAGGATCTTTATCTTAGGAAAAATTATGGATTTCTATACATCTTAGAGTGGAATTAAATACTTTAGCCTAGTTTGAGGTAGAATTTAACTTAAAATGTATTTTGGGGACTTAAAAGTGGGCTCTTTGACCCACCTTAAGTGAACATTGATGTTTAGCTCTCTTGGAACTCTTCTACACTTGTTGAATACTTAGAAATATTCATTGATGCCATATTGAGAAACTTGGCACACAATGGTTAATATGATGATGACATGGGAAATAATGTTATGGATTATTTATCAATATAATTGATTATGTTATGATGAGATATTAAATATACTATAGAATAAAACCATGCTTATGTTATTGTTTAAGCCACTATTAGGCTATTATTCGGGCCATTGACTATGCTATTGCTTAAGCTTAAGATCGTGCGTGAAAATTGTGCTAGCAATCATTGTAGAAATCATTCTTAATGATTATGATGTTAATTATTCTAGAAGTCATGGTTATGGATTTTATGTGAATTTATACAATTAATTATTTATGAAATCATGATGTTTGATCGTAAGAATACTCATGTTATTGATTAGCCATTGGCTATGATGATGTATTGATACCTAACAAAGCCGAAAGATATTATGATGATATATTGATACCTAGCAAGGATGGAGGATATTGTGATGATATATTAATGCATGACAAAATTGGAGGATATTATAATGATGTATTGATATCCGACAAGGCCAGAGAATGATTTTGATGATACATTGCTACCCGATAAGGCCGAAGGATATTGTGATGATATATTGATACCCAACAAGGCTGAAGGATAATGTGATGTTGTATTGATACCCAACAAGGATGGAGGATGATTATATTGATGTGTCTATGTGTACACTACGAATTTGAGTATGGCTATTCTCTATGTATGGCAATTATATGCTTATATATATATACACACTTATATGAAACTTGGGTATGTTGTTGATATTAGGGATGTCGATTATTGTCCAAAAGTGGAAAATGTTTATAAAGTGGTATAGTTGATGATTAGTGCTAAATAAGAATTAGCGGTGGATATTTTCTAAGTGACTAAAAATGATTACTTGATAAATGAGGTTTAGTCATAAAATATGATTAGTAATAAATAATGGTAGTTGATAAATGTTGGTTATTTAATAAATGATGATTAGTTAAAATAAGTTCAATAGTTGCTTAAATGATGACTAGAGGTTATATGATGTGCACTAATCAAATAAATTAGTTAATAAGATATAGTTAGCTAATAAATAATGACTAGTGAGTATCAATTACAATATTGTTAAATGATGATAAAATTATGAAATGTGGGTACTTTGTCAAATATTGGTAAATTATGAAATATCGGTAAATGAATGATTGATGTTAATTATGGAATAATGGTTAAATGATAATGAATGTTATCTATAATGTTGGTTGATTTCTTTATTCCTCTCTTGAGTCTACTCTCCAGTAGTATGGGAGGTTGTGATGAGTTCTTTAATTTTCTACCAATTGATGAATGGGATCCATTTTTTTGGTTATGTTTGTTTGTGTTGATGCTTAAGATAAGTGTTTATTCCACATTGTTTACATATTATGCACAACAATATTTGGATGTGTTGTTGTCTTATGATTCTACTATTATTTTGATGTAATTACTCATTATGTACAACAATGTTGAAGATGATTTAGGTTTATTTCTGTACCATGACTTACTTCTGTTATCTTGCATTTTATATACTTATATCATGTTTTAGTTAGTCTCCCAAAGATGACTACTAAGTACCCATTGTATTTGTACCCATCCTACACTTATGTACCTTTTTGGTGCAGCTTAAAATACTAGTTACCATCATTAATCGACAATCATGTGGTGATTGATTTCTAGAGATAGATTGAGGTCTTGGAGTTAGAGTTTCCCATTTCCCTCTATGAGCTCTTGGAGTTAGAGTTTTCCATTTTCTTCTATCTTTATATTCAGTCTTTTATTTTGAGATGGATATATTGACTATTCTAGATGCTTAGGTTATATTATAGTTATTAGATCCTCTTTCACAGGCTCTATCAGGTCATGGAATTGGTATCTTTGTATTGACTATTTATTCTATCTAGAACCTTTGTTATTTATAAATTGTGTTCATGAAAGTTTGCCTATGTTAGGTATTTCCTACCAAATTATCCTATTGCATTAGCTTCGGGTGATGGTTTGGATTACATACTAGCAGGATTTAGTAGGTTTCATCATGACTCATAAATTGGGTCATGACAAATTGGTTTCAGAGCTAGGTTTCACTGGTATTATTAGTAAAAGAGAAAGTGTCTAGCAGAGTCCTATCAGAAGGACGCCGTCTATTTCTTATCTGCGAAAGGATATGGGTCATTCTTAGGAGTTCATCACTTCTTTTACTCTTTTCATGCGAAGAGTCTGAGTTGGTTTGTATAGTATTCATTTGACTTTACTCTTCCATAGTGGCCAGGACACGTGATACCACTACATGAGGCAAGGGTCCTGACGTTGAATCTAGGGATCCTACAACTCTTTGTGGATGACCTATAGGTTGTGGACAACTATATGATGTTTCCCCTGCTAAGGGCTAGCATAGACTGCCTTTCATAGACCTTATTTTTACTCTTGAGATAACTATTCTTCAACCACAACCAATGGTGGGACATGGACTAGCCCAATCTCCATTGAGGTTTATTCCTTCTTTATTGCTTAGAGATGCTTTCGTTTAGCTTTTATGTTTAGTTGCAAGTATGCCATCTAATAGTGCACAGTCTACTAAATAGAGTGGTACTGAGGCAGGGGTGCAGTTAGTAGGTGTGACTCCCAGAGTTGTGGTTCCTCTTGTATTGGTAGTTTCTCGGTTAATAGCTACTCAGCCAGTGGTTTCCCAGCCTACTATGTCTATCGAAGATCAAAATATATTGGGTAGATTCTTAAGATTGGCACCACCTAGGTGATTTGGTGCAGCGAGTGAGAATGTATATAAGTTTCTAATTGCTCGTGAGGATAAACTCCAAAATTTGAGCCTTGTTGAGACTTCTTGTAATACCCTGCATGTTTCTAAGCTAGGAAGTGAATAAGTATTCCTACGTGTGAAATCTCCTATCATGTGATTCATACTTGAGTGCATGACTCACAGTGAATATCCTAGTGGCAGGATAGCTTATGATGCATTAAGCATGTTCATATGAATCACTCGTGGTAATACAAGCTATGGTTTTTTGAATCCATCAAGTTTTAGTGTTTGATTTTGCAAGGGTCATCTTTGAACGAGTATAACTCAATGTAAATGTGGTATTTTGATTGATTTAGACCTACCAAATTGTAGAGAATTGAATTATCTTTCCAATGATACCAAATTCTCCTTAATCCAATACCCGACCAAAAAGTTATGCCCCTTTTCAAGAGACACAGTAAGCATAGGCGATTGGTTAGGCGCAGCCTATCCCAAGCATAAGCGATTGGTTAGGCGCCGCCCAAATCAAGCATATGCGATCACTTGGGCGCCACCTAAGTCAATTCCAGGTGTCAGAAACACTCCGTTTTGAGTTATTTTAAAGGTAATTAAGTCTTTAAATACTCCTTACACGTCCCTACACTTAACCCTACAAAATCTATATCTTTTAAACATACTGCAACCCTATATCCATCACAAATATTATCATGCAAGAGCACTAAAGGAGAAAAACAACTAGGGTTGCATAATTAAGCTTGAAGATCCGATTTCAGGGAAATTCCTCCGTCAATCATCAGGAATCTTCCTTCTAAGGTATGTGTAGTGTTCATCCATGGATTCTTTTCATCCGTGGAATTCAAGAATCAATCTTTAGAATACAAAATCTTGGTTGATTGTGGTCATATGATCATACCCATGTTGATGCTTGTTTGTTTTTGTCTTTTCCATTATGAAGTATGATTTCTATATTGTTAGGTGTTGATGATTATGTTGTTGATATTGGGTGATTCCCAAGATGGAATCTTTATATGTTTTTGTGAATTCATGATATCGTATGAGTTGGAAACATGTAAATTTGGTTGTTCATGGTGTATAATTTGATGAATTCACCTATGCTTAAGATGTGCATGTAATGTGTTTGATAAAATGTCTAAGGAACTACAAATCATGCAATATAGCTAAATTGTGACTAAGTGACGGATTCATGATATGCCCTTACATTCCAATGACTTCTATGTTGTTAATGTGCCTTGTAAATGTTGTTGGAATACTCATGAACTATTCTTATGAGATTATGCTATGTTTACTTGCAAATCCTACTTATGAACAAGATGTATGATAACCATGCAATCCACATGAACTTCTATGCTATTAGTATGTGTTGCCAATATGATTATGCAATGAACATGATATTAAGATTGTGCAAGTACTTCCATATGATATGAAATCCTTTCCATGCAATACATTGTTGATAACCATGCTTAGTATGAGATCCCTACTTATGATATTATAAATTATGGACTCTACTTTTATGATCAAGTCAGTCATTTGTATCAGTTCCTTCTATCGAGTCCTGGGGGTACTTGTACACAAAAACTATAGCTGTGTGCCTAAATCCATGTCATATTTCACGATATCCAAACTCAAGCTATGATTCCATAGACTTCAGTCATTCATGTGACTTAGGAAAACCTTATGATCTTAGTCAGTTGTCAGATATCAGTAACATTCTGCCAGTCAACGGAATTCAGTAAGATCAAGTCATGCACAGTCAGTTATTCATGTCCAGTCCTTCCAGATGGGAGTAGAGGTTAGCACCGAGTGAACCCAAAGATGGGAACTCACCCGCCAGTTTAGGGTATGATTCTTAGTAGCAATCCTTGTGCTCCAGAACTACGTAGCCAGCGTAGGTTGAGATATCTTAACCCGTCAGCTTAGGGTTGATGAAGTGGCTTAACCCGTCAGTTTAGGGTTCCGACCATTGTCATTTGAGTACCTGCCAGCATAAGGTCTAACAGATATCCTTACCAGTGGCGTGGTATTGACACCTTTCCAGTCAGGGCAGAGATTGGACCGTAGCTTAGCCATAACGGCATATATGGGGCATTTCGGTTAAACACTATTTCCTACAGTTTCAGTATTAGTTTCAGTAAAAGAACTCAGATACATCTTCAGATTTTACTATATACAGGACCGTCAGATACAGTCATTCATTTATCAGTTTCAGTGTCAGTCAGGACAGTTATCAGTAAATCATGTATTGGCTTACGAGTCATGCTATCACATATTCATGGTCCCAGTTTCTATATATGTGTGTTTGCACTCCCACATTCATATTAATCAGTCAGTGTTGTTTATGCGTGAAACCCTTTATGTTCAGCCTACCTTCCTCATATACTCATACTCCAGTTGTACTGAAACATTTGCGCTATGGTGTTTTTTTTCATGTTACACCATAAGTTCTGAGACACGAGCCCTAGCCCAACAGTAGCAATAGTGTTCCAGTCGTAGAGACATAGTGAGTCCTCATTTATTCGAGGACAATATAATCTGATTTATTTATTTCTTCTTCAGTTCAGTTTTACGGAGTTAGTTGGAGACATGTTCCTTCAACTCCTTATTCAGACAGTTTAGAGGCTTTCAGATTTACTTTTAGATTTACGTTTAGATTTAGTTGTTTTTGGTATTTTTGCCCACATGATTGTATTCAGTTGAACCTTATGGCCTTACAGTTCGATGTATTCAGCATTATTATATTATGATTTGTAGTATACAGGTAAAAATATTAGTCATGGGTTTGCTTTTGGTCCCTCGAAATCATGAGCACCGTGTAGCATTCCGGTTCAGCAAATCGTGGTGTTAAACTTATGGTGTGGATTACACCATATTTCAATTAGACTTAGATGCTCGACAATGGTGGAGAGGTTATATGAATTCCAGACTAGCTGGATATTCTTTCTTATCTTAGACTCAGTTCTCTGAGATGTACTTGGAGAAGTATATGCCTCAAGCCTTAGAGATCATTTGAGAGATTAGATTATGATGTTAGAGCAGGGCTCTATGATAGTTGTTTAGTATGAGGCTCATTTTTCATGAGTTGGTTAGATATGCAACTTATAGTTTGGACTCTATGTCTGAAAGAGTTAGCTATTTTTTATAGGGTTAGGACTTCCCTTTCATGTGTCTACTCAAATTTTAGTTGTTCCAGGTAGTTCTCTTATTCATGTTTTAGATCACGCTCAGATAATGGAAGAGATGCACCATGCGAGTTGTGAGATCCATGAGAAGAGACCTAGGTTTTAGGGCAGATTTAGTGGTATCCCTAGTAATTTTTAATTCCAAGGTGGTAGTTCTCATGATGTGTATTCTCCATGTCCATACCATCAGACTCAGAGTCAGCCTAGTTGACCAGTTTAAGTAGCTCTTTAGATTACTAAGAGAGGTTAGTCTAGTGCTAGACACCACCCTGGTTAGTGTGGCAGAGTCTTTGAGCGGTTCATCTTTTAGTCATTCTAGATGTGGTGTTTATTTTAGGTACGTAAAATCTATTAGTTTTGGTTCATCTTCTTTTCCTATTTTACTTATGGAGCTCCTTGTCACTATTTATAGGATTTCCCTAGTCATAGGGCGATTATTGCTTCAGCTCAGAGTGTTCCCCTAGTTAGAGCCGTTTATCCCTCAGCTAAAGGTGGTTCTCATGGTTGCAGGGGAAGTTTTTGTTGTACTTGAGAAAGTTCTTAGGCAGGAAAGAAAAGTATCAATCAGGTGCCCAGTTGGTGGTTTTGGTCAGTTCCATGTAGTATTGCTAGACTCGAGGTGGAGACTTTGGATGTTGTTCTTATAGGTATGATTATGGTGTTCCTCCAGTAGACGCTTGCTTTAGTGATGGATGGAGTATTCATATCATGTGTTATGACTGTTGGAGATGTTGATACTTATGCCTATCTTATTATTCTGGATATGGTGGATTTTTATATGATTCTAGGTATGGACTGGTTGTCTCACTATCATGCAGTCATGGACTATTTTGCTAAGATTGTTACGTTAACCATACCCAACATATCCCTAGGAGGCTTATTTCGAAGGGTTGCGAGTCTTACCTTGCTTATATTTGTGATAATAATGTGGATAGTTCATTACTTGACCCTATTACTATTGTATGTGAGTTTCCTAATATGTTCCCCACCGACCTGCCTGCTATTCTCCCTATCCATGAGATTTAGTTTTATATTAATATTGAGCCTAACAGCTAACCTATTTCAATGGTACCTACCATATGGATCCTGCCAAGCTTAAAAAACTGAATTCTCAACTTTAGGATCTCTTTTGTAATGGTTTTATTAGACTGAGTGTGTCTCCTTAGGGAGCTCCTATGTTGTTTGTAAAGAAGAAAGATGGTTTTATGTATAGGTGTATTGATTATAGGTAGCTTTATAAGATGACAGTAATGAACCATTATTCTATGCCTCGCATTGAGGATCTATTTGAATTGGTTCAGGGTGCAGCAGTGTTTTCTAAGATTGATTTGAGATCTGGTTACTATCAATTTAGTATTCTACATGAGGATATCCCGAAGATAGCTTTTAGGATTAGATATGGTCATTATTAGTTCTTAGTGATGTCAGTTGGGTTGACTAATTCCCCAGCTGCGTATGAATTTGATGAACCGAGTATTCAGGCCTTATTTGGATTCCTTTGTGATTGTGTTCATCGACCACATTATTATGTATTTGAGGAGTAGAGAGGCGCATGGAAAACATTTAAGGATTGCCTTCTAGACTTTGAGAGATCATGTGCTTTTTGCAAAGTTCTCCACATGTGAGTTTTGTCTATAGTCAGTGACATTTATATGTTCTGTCAAAGGATGGTTTTATGGGAAACCCAGCCAAGATTGAGGCAATTTATGATTTTGCTAGACCAATATCCCTGAATGACATTCATAGCTCTATTAGTTTGGTCGGTTATAATAGACTCTTTGCCAAGGTTTTTTCTACTATGTCAGCGCCTATGACTAGATAGACTCAGAAGGAGGTTCCTTTTCGATGGTCTGAGGAATGTGAGTTAAGTTTGAAAATTTTAAAGATTTTCTTACTTCATCTCCTGTTTTAGCTCTTCCTATTGAGAGATAGGGACCCACCATGTTTGTGATACTTTTAGTGTTGATTTGGGTTATGTATTGATGCAGTAGAACTGTGTTATTGCTTATGCTTTTAGATAGCTTAAGGTGCATGAGCACAACTATCCCACTCATGATTTGGTGTTAACGGCGGTAATTGTTGCACTTAAGATTTGGAGGCATTATCTTTATGGCGTGCATTGGGAGTTTTTCACTACTTATCATACTCTTCTGCATCTTATGACTCATAGGGAGCTAAATACTAGACAACGTTGATGAATGGATTTTCTTAAGGATTATGATATCTCTATCTTGTATCATTTGGGAAAGGAAAATGTGGTAGCGGATGCCTTGAGTTTGAACACAATGAGTATGGGTAGCTTGGCATACATTTCAATTTCTAAGAGGCCGTTATCATGGGAAATTTAGTTCTTCACAAACTTAGTGGTTTGCCTTGATATTTTAGTCTCGAAGAGGATTCTTGCTTGTGCTGAGTTAAGGTCTTCATTATTTGAGTAAATTTGAGATCACTATTTTTAGGATAGCAAGCTTTGCTTCTTTAGTGATTAGGTATTGAGTGCTGAGTACAGGAGGAACACCATAGATTCTAAGGGTATTTTGAGATTTGGTGGATGCATTTATGTTCTGCAAATTGATGACTTGATTTAGCTGATTTTGGATAAGGCTCACAGCTCTAGATATTCTATTTATCTCAGCATAACCAAGATGTATAGAGATTTGAGGCATCATTATTAGTGGAGAAACATAAAGAGATATGGGGATTAATTTTGGCGATGATGTTGCAACATGAATCTATCACTACAGTAGTTTCCAACCCATGAATCTGAGTCCCTTTTTTATAGGTCTTTACAACACGATATTATGCCATGAACACTTATCACCCCATTTCCATGTTCTAGTAGGTTAAAAAAAGTATACCCAAACACATTATTCAATATTCATTTATTGCATAATTTTCAATTCTCTCCACTTATTTATGCCCAAACATTATTTCAAAAAGACTATATGTCTTAGGAAATTCTTAACATGATAACCTTAGATTGACCACATAAGGATATCCAAATATATCGTTAAAAACTAAATATAAATTAAGGAATACTTCAAACATGATTAAATCAAGACGTATCTCACACACAGAAATAAAGGCATACCCCAAAATCACATCCTATATTTATAATTTTTGGGTATTCCCTTTGAGCCACTCATCTAATATTACTCATAATAATCAATTAAACCAAAATAATTCCTTAAAAAACCACACATCCAGATAAGTATATAACATTACTATTACTTCATGATGTCTCACTGTAAGTATAACTATTCACATAGAAAAACATTTACCTCTACCAATCATAACTGAAAATCATACATAACAGTAAATGTAATACCCAAAAAATCCAAACCAATATTAGAGCAGTGATTAAAACTTCTAATTAAAGAAGTAAAAAAAAAAAAATATTAGAGCAGTGTACCAAGATCATGTATAGTACATCATGGTTCTTTTATAGTTTTATGAGTAATTTAGATGTATATTAATTCTTCAAATAACTCCCAGCTATCAGACGAATCAAAACATTTCTCACCGATCGAATACTTGAGAAAGATATTGCCATAGTCAGAATCAAATGAGCATATCTCTTATTATACTTGGAATTTTTGATCTCATGACCTATCAACAGATAAATAATTGAATTAGATTTCCAACGATACCAATTTTGCCTAAATCCGATGGCGAGCAAAGATTTATTCCTATTTTTACTCGAGCTTGTCAGGCTGGAAACTATGTGAGGACATTCGTGGTAGCTTACCACATTTGTGACGACCTACCACGAAGGTCATCAGCCTTAGGCAGAATCCAACCCCTATGTGATGAAATTCATGGTAGCTTACCACATTTGTGATGCCCTACCATGAAGGTCGTCACCCTTAGGCAGAATCCAGCTCCTGTGTGACGACATTCATGGTAACTTACCATAGTTGTGACGCCCTACCACGAAGGTCATCAGCCTAAGCAAGAAACCAACTCTAATATGACGACATTCCCGGTAGCTTACCACATTTGTGATGCCCTACCATGGAGTTTGTCAGACTTAGGCAGAGACCACCAATTCCATCTCCTGTGTGACGACATTTTTGATGGCTTAGCACATTTGTGATGCCTTGTCACAAATGTCGTCAGACTTGATTTTCAGCAAATGGGAATTTATTTTATAAGGGTATTTTGGTCTTTTTCCTATACTTCCCATGACTTATAACCCTCAAGGAACATATTATCTTCCATTCTCTTTAGTTAAAACATCTTAAAAAACCTCTCTTACACTTTCAACGACAAGATTAGGGTTTCCTCTCAAGATCATCTCCTCAAGAACAAGAGCATTCTTTCCCAAAGAGGTTAAACCCTAGTCAAGAAAAATCAAGGGAAAGCCTAAGGATTTCTTCAGGAATGTTCAGAAACATTAGATCTCTTTTTAGATTAGGCCTTAAGGTATGCGTAATGTTCATCTATGAATTCAATTCATTCAGAGAGTTCAATAACCATGCTTTTAAATGTAATTTTGTAAACTTTTGTGGTGATATAAGAATGTACACATTGATAATTGTTGTTCAAGTTTCAAGATAATATCTAAGGATGTTTTTTTATGGAATATATGTGATTGTTGGTTGAAAATCATGAACTTTGGGTGGGTTGAACTAATGCAAGTATGCCTTAAAGAATGCATGTAAGGTGTTTTATAAAATTCCTAGGATATTATAAGTTCATATTTACATGATTTTATGTTATCTAAATCAAAAGTCCATGTTAGTGATACACTTCAATAAGAATGCCCACGCTATTTATGTATTCTTATGGTATTGGCACGAAGTATGTTTGATGATGGAAATATGAATTTTGCGTGTGAATTATATCCATTATTTCCCTACCATTTTTGAGGTGTTGATTAAATACATGAAGTATACTATCCCCTACTTATGATATAGCGAATTGTGGACTCCAATCTTTTGATCTAGTTATGTCATATGTGTCAGTTTTCTTCTATCGAGTCCTGGGGGTATTCATACCCGAAAAAAACAGTTATGTGCCTAGAGCCATGTCATGTTGTAATGGTAATCTTAGTCAAGCTATAATCTATAGAACTCTGTCAGTCATGTGACTCAGGAAACCTCAGAAATCTTATGATCCTAGTTAACTCTCAGATAATAGTACTACTCCGTCAGTCAATGGAAGTCATTTAATCCATCCATGTACAGTCAGTTAAATCATGTTTAGTCTCTTGGGATGGAAGTAGGAGTTAGCACCGAGTGAACCAAGGATGGGAATTTACCTGTATATGAGGCTGTGATTCTTAGAATCTATCCTTGTGTTCCAGAACTATGTAGCTATCATAGGTTGAGACATCACAGCCAGTTATATGAGGTTTCCCACCGTTCTTACTAGAGTTACTAGTTATATGAGGTTTTTTGATATGTTTTCCTTACAAGTGGAGCAGCATTGACACCCTTCTAGTTAGGGCAGAGATTGGACCCATCTTAGCCATAATGGAACATATGGGGCATATCAATTAAACAACTACCTCCCACAGTTTCAGTATCATTATCAGTAAAAGAACTCAGAATGTTATTTAGATATCAATATAGCAGGACTGTTAGATACGATCAAATTTAGTTATAGCACGAAAATCAGTGTGTTCAACCAGGTTTAGGGCTATCAGATACAGTCATCCATGTTATCAGAACTATAGTTCCAGCCATGTATTAGCGTATGGATTTAGACATCATGTACTCATGATCTTAGTTACTATGTATGTATGTTTGTACTCTTACGTTCATATCAGTTAGTTAGTAGTATTATTCATGCACGTAAACCCTTAGATTAGCCTACCTCACTTGTATACTCAGTACTCTAGTTGTACTGATGCATTTGTGCTATGGTGCTTCATTTTCATGTTACACCGTAGGTTCAGAGGCACGAGTCCCATACCAGTAGTAGCAGTGGCATTCAGCATACAGAGTTACAATGAGTCTTCTCCATTCGAGAATGACATTATTTGATCTATTCATTTATTTCTTCAATTCAGTTTTACGAAGTTAGTTGGAGACATGCTCTTTCAACTCCATATTTAAGACAGTACTTAGATACTTTCAGATTTACGCTCAAATTTAGCTTTCAGATTCAGTTTTCACTTATTTTTAGTATTTTTCGCCCGTATGGATGTTATATTATTTCAGTTGAACCTTATGGCCTATTGTGCATGTTTTCCACTTTATTATATCATGGATTGTAGTCTACAGCTACAAATATCAGTCATGGGTTAACTTGTGGTTCCTCGGGGTCATAAGCACCATGTAGCATTCCAGTTCAGAAAATTGAGGCATTACACTAAATCAACAAATACCTACACAAGGCATACACATAACATACTATCACCACCATACAAAATATTCAAATACAAATGTCAATCTAGTAATCATAGTTATATATGTCTAGAGAGAGATAGATCAGTCTAATTAAAAAGTTATGTTTACCAACTACACTAACACTATAATATTCAATAATAACAAATAATATATTCACCTAAGGATGCACTTATCACCCAATTTCAATATAACTTACCAAACAAGTACACTAGTTATACACCTCTTATTAACCTTTACTATTTAGAATGGAACTATTCCAACCTTAAAAATATCACCAAGACACTATGTATCACCCCAGAAATACACCTTGGATGTCATATGATGCTTACGGTCTTGAAAGACCACAAGCTAACCTATGAACTGCTACCTGTTATGAGCACTAAATAGTAGTAACAAAATACATATGTGTGGAATAACTGAATATGCCATATGGTATTAAGTACTGAAAACATTAAGAAATCACAAGTCTAAAAAAACCTTTCTAACAAACTCACAAAGATAATAATCTAACTGAATGACTAAAGTTTCTGTAACCCTCTAGAATAGACTAAAAAAGAGTTAATGGGATAGGCCCTAACTAACTCTAACTGTCTAACTGAAATGGAAAGATGAACTACTAAAATAACTGAAAGAAATAACCATTTCATCTATATATAAGGAATCACCACAACTACAATTTTTGATAGGTTAATCTTCCTAAGAACGGTTAGTAAACTGAGAATATAAACCTATGATATAAGACATCATAGTGCAAAGAAAACGTATGCGATCAGTACTTTCAATGTACTAGTATGTGACATTAGATTAGGATCAAATACATGGATTTTTGTGCATGAGATAATGAATGAATAAATAACATCAGATAACTGAGTTTAAATGCATGAAAGCTGCAAAATCTGAGAATGCATGACCAAAAATATAACATGATTCTGAAATATTCTATAACTAAAATACTGAAATCTGGTAACTGAATAACTGATATTGTATGTAGATGAGTGGTTTTTTACCACTCATTCATACTCATTATTCGTTCACAATACCTTGATTTGAATGTAAAAATGAGACAAACATATGGTTAGATGCACTAATATCTACTCAATCCAAGATAAAATGCTAAGGAGGTCAAAAGATATGGATTGGAGCTTAAAATGATAAAGAGAAAGCATAAAAAAGTACAGTTGAAGACCTGGATTGCATCATCCCCAGTTACCATAACTATTATCCTCTAGCTGCAGTCGCGGTCAGTCAATATAGTCAAAGCAACAAGGTCTTGAAATCTAACTACGCTTGCATAGGTGCGGTTGCAGTCCAATACCAATGATCATAGACTAGTGGGAACTGGCCGAAGGGTAGAATTGTAAAATATCATAGACAAATCTCAAGTCATATATAAGGAAAAACCCTTTCTTTTTTGGGTATTGGTTGTCTCACAATATAGTTTTGAACTTTCATCTTGAAAGCCTAATTGGGAAAGTGTGTAATAAACTTTGGAGACTCAAATTTCATAGTTTCTTATTAAAGAATGAACGTTTTGGTTGAAGCACATGGTATATCTATCTTTACTGTCTTCATGAGTAGATAAGTAATTTAGTATTAGGATTATGTTGAATTAGTATGTAATTATGTATAGGTATTGTTGTGTTTGGATGGATTTTAGTTGTTGAGTATGGATTGCACTATTGCTTGAGCTTATGAGTTATGATTTAAAGGGTGAAAAATCCAAATTTCCAAATGGGTTTGATGGGTGAAAGGTTTAAGCTCAGGAAACCCTTTGTCATCCTCAAAATAGGGACTTAGGTGAATCTTAGGTAACCATAACATCATTGAAATAGGGTTATCGGGGGACAAGGAAATGGTGAACAACTAAGTTTATGGTTTACTACCCTTTGCAATCCTACAAATAAGTGTTTAGAAAGTGTAAATCAGGTTAAGAGCATCATCCTAGAAATAGGGATGCTTGCTTGATGTTTTGGGTGGTTACATAAACTCCACACTTATTAGGTTCTCGAAAGAGCCAATAGGTGAAATAGTTGTGGTTTTATCAAAAGATTAACCTCAATGATATTTGACCTAGACAATCCATTACTTAAAAAAAATCCCTTGATAAACCAACATTATCCTACATACGTTACCTCTAAGGAGACATAATCCCAAGATTTCTCCAACTACTTAATTTAGACCAAAGTTAGCATTCACTCCGTACTAGTTAAAGTTTGTGTGAAGAATTTTTAAAATTTACCCCATTTACTTATACATGTTGTTTCCATTAACATTCCGAGTAACCTCATAGTAAATTGAGTACCCAAAGGTTAGAAGTCTATAACATTCACTCCTTGAGATTTGACCCTAATTTATATTCTGTTACTTGACAAGGACTGCCTCATCCCTAAAATATGGGAGTGAGTTGAGCATTATCAATGGAACCGTTGTCAGGGAGTGAAATATAGATTTCACTTGTGTGGTGCTATTCTTACTTGGGAATGCCCGAAGTGGGGTAATTTACTTTATTTTTGTTTTTGACTATTTTGTAGGTAATTAAAGTCTAAATAGAGCGATGAGCGATAATGCAAGTAATTTTGGCCTATTTGATGCTCAACTAGACGATGAGGGCCAATTGAATGAAGTGGGGCAAACAAGTGCTATCCACATCTCACCAACCATCGAAAATGGTGTGTTTCATGTGACTAGCGTTATGCTTCACACGTTGCAAATGAAAGGATTACATAGGGGTTAAGCATATAAGGACCCAAATGTTTATTTGAAAAACTTTGTAGAAGTTTGTCCAACATTTAACATAGCGCATATTACACAATAATACATCCGGCTTCGACTCTTCTCATTTTTACAGACGGGCAAGGTGGTTTTATGGCTCTGTTCACTTCCACCCGACTTAATCACCTCTTGGGAGGAGATCACCTCGGTGTTCCTTGATAGCTATTTCCCACCATACAATATGCTTAAAAAGTGGGATGGGATTGTAAACTTCCAGCAATTGAATGGAGAACCATTGTTTAAAGCATGGGAGACGTTCAATCTAAAGCTATCCCAATTCCCAAATCATGAGGTCCCGGATAAGAAGGTCCTTGAGATTTTCTATTGAGTTCTTGACCAATAGAACAAAATGGTTGTGGATACTACAGAAGGTGTCTCTATTATAAAATTGCATCATCTTGTGAATTTCTGATTGATAGGTACAGAATCCAAAAAAAAACGAGGGTGTCACACCAGTGATGCAAATGTTCCTAAAATGCTTTCTCTACCTCCGTGGTGACCAATGATCAAAGAAAATGAGAATAAGAGATGGAGGATAACATAGCCAAGATGATGACCCAGCTTGAGCTTCTAACAAAACATGTTATTAGAGTACCCGCGAAAGTAGTGAATGTCATAACATCAAAGCCTTATGAATATGATTATGAGGCAAAGAATTGGATGAAGAAATTCGATACTTGGCAAACTACTCGGGGGGTCCCGCCTCGCCTATCAAAGGCAAGTTGGGAATCAAGGTTAAATGGATCAAGACTGAGATAGAGATTGGAGAGATTGGGAATATGACTATTACCACTACATTAGTCATGATAGAGCTAAGGCCAAGGAGTCAAATGTCATTGACCCCGCAAAGTTAAAGACCAAATATGTTTTGGCATGAATCCTGAGTATAGTTGAAGGTACAAAAAAAATAGTCCATGAGTTAAAGGGTGATTTCTCTGTATTCTCCCAAACGGTGGTGTATCACTCCATATACATCAAACAATTAGAGACCTAAGCCAGTCAAATCTCTATACAACTAAATATAACGGCTAGAGGAGGTCTTTCGAGTGATAATTATTAAAACAAAGAATAAATCACAAGTCCTAGCAATTTTCACTAGAAGTGGGAAAGCATTTGATGATCCCCTTACAGGATAGGAAGTGAAAATATGCCTGAGTCCAAGGCGAATGAGGTGACACCTAAATGAAGAAAAGAAAATGATTAGAAAGAGCTAGATGAATGCGATGAGGAAGTGTTCAAAGTTGAAAAGATGCAAGGAGAAGCAAAGAAAAGCATCCATTTTCCTCCTCCATTCCCTCAATTATTCCATAAAAAGGAAGAGACAAATTGAGAAAATTTATGGCAAAGCTTAGCAATCTTTTCTTAAATATCCCACTACTTGAGGCGATTCAAGATATTCCGAGGCACGCTAAGTTAATAAAGAAGTTAATGACCAATAAGAAACTCATTGAGGGTGATACCATCTAAATTACTCATAGTTGTAGTGATATAATGGATAGCAAAGTTGCAGAAAAGAAAAATGACCCCAAAGCCTTCACTATCCCTTGCACTGTTGGTACTCATGAGTTCACAAAATCTCTTTGTGATCTTGGTGCAAGAATCAACCTAATGTCGTATGTAATCTATAAGAAACTTGGTTTGGACATTCCTACACCAACCTCAATACAATTTTTGACGGCAGACCGATCCATGAAAAGACCGGTAGGTATATTATTTGATGTCCTCTTGAACGTGGACAAATTCACTCTCCCAGCTGATTTGTATCGTGAGATGGACCAAGAGGTGCCAATCATTCTTGGTCATCTTTTCTTGGCTACTAGGAGAGCTATTTTAGATATAGAGTTAGGGGAAAGAAAATTTCAAGTGTAATAAGATAAGGTATCATTCAAAATTTGCAAGTCAAATAAGCAAACCGCGAAGATACAAGTAGTAGCTATGGTGGATGTTGAAAATGAGATAGTGAAAGATAAGGGTTTTGAGGACCTACCGTGGGACTGAAAAAAGAAAGATGTTGAGCCACAATGATAACTAAGTCTCTAGGTGGGGGCAACCCACAAATTCCATGAGAGTGGCTCGTATTCTTTTTTCTGATGTTCTCGTAGTGTGGATGTTGTATTTTACATTTAAATAACCCATGCATTTGTGGAACTTTAGATAGAATTTAATGAGACTTTAAAAGGGTAAAGTGTGAAAGTTTACATTAAAAATCCAGTGAAAATTGAGTAAAATTCTGAATAAGGAAAAATAGGGGAGCAAAAACTATTCTCGGTTACCACGATCGCAGCCACCTTGTGTGATCGTGGCTACACAGGTGACCGTGATCGTGGCCCTTAACCACGGTCGCGGCCATTTTAGTCACTAACATCTAGTCCCTTTTATTTTCCTCACACTCCCTTTTTAAGAACTTACTCTCAAATATAACCTACATCGTGGGCCAAATTGTAATCCTTCGATTAGCCTCCATGCATATCCCTCTTGCATCATAACTCCTGTCGGTTATTGAACTTTTTCTTTCATTTTAGAAATTAGGAGATTGAGTGCATGATTAAGAAAGGGCCTAAAGTATTAATTGTTATGCTTTACATGTTGTCATACTTATTATTGTTGTTATGTTGGTTGTTTGATTGAGATGTGCACACAAGTGGGGAAACCTTGAGTACCCAATAGTGTGTAAAAAAAGGTATATAAACATGATATACACATCATGTGTTTGATAAATTGCTCGAATAAACTTTCAGTAGTGACATTTACTTTTAAAGGGAACATCCACACACATTAGTAGCATTATTCACATGACTTTCATCTGCACCCATAATGTAGAACATGCTAGTAGTCTAGAATTAGGAGGAAGTTGAATATGCAGAACTGACATAGAACCAGCCTCAGGTGTCCCAATCGTGATCATAGACTGCAACCACGGTTACACGGATAGGGCTCTTATTCTATGATCGCGGTAATTGAGGGAAGGTTCCAATTATATCAAAAATCCTGTACTCCTAATTTTTGTCCAGGTAACCCCAAACACCTAGTCCAATTTACTTTAGTGATCAATCTAGCACAACTTGCATGATCCAACTAATGCTGAAAGATATAATGTGTGTTTAGTGCTTTCAGGACAACCTCATAAATAAGTTTGATCATATTAGATTATGGCATCCAAATGCCACAGTCACTACTACATTAATCTTTCAAACACAAAGTTGTTGTTTGAAAGAGAAATTTGTTTGGAGAATGTACCGGAGTAGCTATCAACTTTTCATAACAAATTTAAATCAACAGGATTGGGGTGCTTTTCCCTAGATCTATGCCTTGCAAATGAGCAATGGGTTCGTGAATTTTACCATAACATCAGTGAAGTATCTTTTTTAGACCTAATCAATGTGATTATAATAATATGGGGGAAGCCGGTGAAAGTTGGGGCTAAGAAAATCAATGATGTTTATTGGATCAAGAAGGCAAACATGTGTGATTCAATGCGAAGGGGTGTAAATCGAGGAATTATTTGGCACAATGACTATGTCCTGAAATAAAAGTGTAAGACCCCACAAAATCCTAAGCTTAATTCAGTCCTATAAAGCTTGTTAAGGGTTCCTAGACTTAGAAAATTTTAGCTAAGTATTCATACTTAGATTTATTTGAGCCTTCATAATTGGAGATCTTATTTCACGACCCTTATGATCATTAAATGTCGATTTTTAAGTTGCTTCATGATGAGAAATGTTAGTAGGTGTTCTCATACGAGTTTTGGATTTTTCAAACATCATTTGAAGCACGTTTGGGAGTCCAAACCAGTGTATCGACACTTTCTCGACATGCTACATCACCTATCGCATCGATGAATATTTTCCCTTTTCTCCCGGTTCAATTTCTAGTGAATCAATGTAGACTCGACGCAGTACATCGGCCATAATGTCGATCCCTACAATGCGGCGTGTCGGTCTACGCGTTGCTAGGTAAGTTTTCAGTCATTAAAAATTTGTATTCTCAGGGGTATTTACGTTATTTTCCCATATCTATGAGCCCTCAAAACACGAGATTTAGCCACTTTAGAGGCATTATCCATTCACTATTATCAAAATTACTTTAGAAACAAAACCCTAGGGCTTCCAATTAAAGCTTAAAGACCCAAAAACTAACCATCAACCTTAGTCAATTCAAGTACCAAGGTTTGTGAAGTGTTCATACAAGGATTCCTTCCAACCTTGGAGTCACAGAAACTCTTTTAAACTTCAAGTAGATTGATTTCATGATTTCCATAATTGGATTTAAGTTTATTTATGATTATAATATTAACTGGGTTTTTAATCTATGGTTTATTACAATATTCATGTGGAATTTATTGACATGTGTGTAGTGTTATGTGAACTTATATTGAAGCCATTGAATTTCTTAATTTGGGAATTTATGTTCTGATGCCTATATGTTGTTTTAGTGTCACGTGCATAGTTATGCTACCCATGTGTTTGTTAAAATGCTCATGTGAACTAAATGGGGAAAAATCATGTCATGCTAGTTTATGCCTTACAAGTGTTTGATAAAATGTCCCTATGGATGAGTTATGAACAATTGTACAATGTTAGGCTTTTCAAGTTTACTCTATGCTTTACTTTTCATGCTATCGAGTCCCGGGGGTATTCAATACTTAAAAATTTTGCTGTTTACCTAGAGCTACAGTAGTTACAAAACACTCTCAATAGTGTTATGAATAGTAGTACTCTATAATTAGTCACAGTCTTAGTTTAGTATTTAGTCTAGAATTCAGTGAACTCATCAGTTTACCAGATTAAGTAGTATTTCGTCAGTTAGGAAAACCTAGTAAATTTAGTTCAGCTCACTTGGATAGTACGATTAGTAATAGTTCAGTCAAGCCATTTATGGACTAGAAATCAATTCAATGGCTATTCAGTTAAGAGTAGGATTCAGCACTAGGCGAACCCAGGGATGGGGGCATCCTGCCAGTATAAGGTTTGATCCTTAGTAGCAATCTCTATGTTACAAAACTATGTAGCCAGTATAGGTTGAGATATCTTCCTGCCAGACTAGGGTTGATACATCTCATATGAGTTTTCCTACCAGCAAAGGTTAACGAAAGAGCTTCCTGTCAGAGAGGGTTAACTTGTCTATACTCATGGAATGGTATTGACACCCTTCTAATTAGGGTTACAGGTTGGACCCCAATCCATTTAGAGAAAGGCATTTAGGTTAGATAATTATCTCCTATAGTTTTAGTTTTAATTTAGTCTCATTATAGAACTCAGTTCAGTTCTACAGAATTAGGACTATCATATACAATCACCCATCTCAGTATACAACTGAGTTCAGTTCTACTGAATTAGGACTGTCAGAAATAGTCACCCAGTTATCAATCAAGACTATCAAAAATAGTCACTTAGTTATTAATATTACAATATCTGTAAACTCAAATATTAGTTAATTAGTATTCAGAGCTCAGTAACCAGTGTTTAGATGATCTCAGTTACAATTTATGTATTCATTAATGTATTGTCATTCAGTTATGTTCACTTTATTTAGTCAGTTATTTTTCATGAATATGAACCCATGAATATCAGCCTACCTCACTTAGCATACTAGTGCATTCAAAGTACGGATGCTTAGTTTTATTTTTTGCTATGATGTCTCATATCATAGGTTCAGATGTACGGGCCCATGACATTCAGATGAACGGGCCCCTGACCATTCATAACAACCCAGCCTATCAATAGCAGACTTAGTGGTGAGTCCTCATAGTTCGAGGACAAAGTATTATTTTAGTACAATTTTCATTTGTATTTGTCATATTAAATCCATAAATTAGATAGTTATCATTCAAACTAGAGTATTTCAGATTAATGTTTTAGTATTCAGTTTTCAGTATTTAGAATATTTTTTTAGTTGTAAAAATTATGGTGATATCAACCAACTTTCTGAATTTATATCAATAATAGTGTTATTATTATTCAATGCTCATATCATGTATAATCATGGGTTAGGTGGTAGTCCTTCACTTTAGTTAGAACCATATAGGGTACAAACTCGGGGCATTACAAACTTGGAATAAGAGCCTAAGTTTTAATAGAGTCCTATCAAGTTTGAAAGCCGCGTCTAGTAGAGTCATGTGCATGGGTGTATAGCATAACATACTTACGGACAGGGGGCTACTAGATGTCTTAGGAAATTTTTCCCTTCTTTTATTATTCATGTCGTGCGAGTGAGCATGAGCTCTAGATAAACTCTCAGTCTAAACCTTTCCTCTTCCATTTACAAAACATGCCTCAAAAAAGGACTAAGTGAAGAGGAACAGGACACCAACTAGCACCTCAGCCCGTCTAGCCAGATCCTCTGGACAAGCATGTCTCCCATGCTGAATTTAGAGTAGCTTTCACCACCCTCTCTCATTCTGTGCCAACCCATAATGAATGCCTAGTAGCCATTCCAACAAACCTTGTGTCCAATACTACATAGCTAGGATTTACGACTTTACCTGAATGAACCCTCTCTTTTTTATCAGGTTGAAGTCAGATGAGGACCCATAGGAATTTCATGATTAGGTGCAGAAGGTTAAAGATATTATGGGGGTGACTACTAGTGAGAGTGGTGAGTTGGCCGTATATCAGTTATAGGATATGGCTCACTCCTGGTTCAAACAGTGGAAAATAGAGAGGGTCACGGATGTAGGGCCAATAGAAAGGGAGGAGTTTGCTATTATTTTTTTGGATGGGTTCTTCCCGCTAGAGTTTAGGAAAGTGAAAGTTTTAGAGTTTATTAATCTGAAGTAAGGAAACATGACAGTATATGAATATTCTCTCAAGTTTACTTAGTTAGCCAAATATGCCCCTTATGTGGGAGTAGATAGTAGATCTAAGATGATAAGTTTGTGTCTGGTGTGTCCAATAGTATGGTCAAAGAGTGTAGGACCACAACACTAATTAAGGAGAGAGACATATCAAGTATCATGGTCCATGATCAGTAGATAGATGAGGCTAAGAATAAAGAGAAGGAGAGGGAGAATAAGAGAGCTAGAACATATAGCTTCGACTTCACTCTGCCTAGGTCAGAGGGTAGGAATCATTCTTACTTCTGCTCAAAATCTTCGGTTCTAGCTCCATCGTCAACCAGTACACCAGTGCCAAAAATTCAGAGATGGAAACATAGATAGAGCACTAGGACCTAAAACCCAGGGTAGTGTTAGCAGTGCCCAAACAAATCCTTTTTGTCGGAAATATTGAAGAAACCATCATGGTATCTCTAGAGATAGTAGTGAAATATGTTTCGGATGAGTAAAGCCAGTCTAAAGGGTCAGACAGTGTCCTCAGGTGGGTTTTTAAAGTCAGCATAATCGTCCCCTAGCTCAGTCTGATCGCCCGAATCAATAAGGTGCCACTTCCAGCGCCACCAGTGGGCAACACCCAAACTGACTCTATGCACTTCAATCCCGGTAGGATCAGGAGAGTTCTCTTGATATGGTCACTAGTATGTTATAATTTTATCAGTTGCATGTTTATGCTTTGCTAGATCTAGGAGCTTCTTAGTCCTCTGTAACTTTTTATATAGTTGTTGACTTTGGCGTCAGTCCCAAAATTCTCACAGAGCCTTTCTCAGTCTCTACCCCAGTGGTTCAATCTATCATAGCCAGACAGGTATACAAAAATTGTCCGATTATGCTATCTTATAAAGTCACTTCAGCAGACTTAGTAAAATTAGGTATGATAGATTTTTATGTAATTCTCATTATGGATTGGATTCATTTATGTATCTATTGACTATAGAAGTAGAATTGTTCAATTTCAGTTTTTGAATGAACCTATCCTAGAATGGAGGGATAGTATCTCAACACTTAGGGTTCAACTTGTTTCTTACCTAAGGGTGAGAAGAATAATATCTAAGGGATATTTCTATCATCTCATTCTAGTAAAGGATTCTTGTTCTGATACGCCCATTCTTGAGTCAATTTCAATAGCATATGAATTTCCAGATGTGTTTCCCGTAGTTCCTCCCAAGAGGGAAATTGACTTCAAAATAGACATTATTCTAGATACTCAACCCATATCTATTCTGCCATACTGAATATCTCCAGTAGAACTTGAAGAATTAAAAGAACAGTTAAAGGATCTCCTAGATAAGGGATTCATCAGAACTAACATATCTCCTTGGGGTGCAGTAGTCCTATTAATGTGCAAGAAAGACGTTTCTCACAGAATGTGTATTGACTACCATCAGCTAAATAAGGTCACAGTTAGGAACAAGTATCCACTTCCTAGAATCGATGACTTTTTTGACCAACTTCAAGGTGACAGTTACTTTTCAAAGATAGACCTCAGATTAGGCTATCATCAGTTCAGAGTCAGCTAATGTGACATTCCTAAAACATCTTTCAGAACTCGATATGGTCACTTCAAATTCCTAGTCATTTCCTTTGGTGTTACGAATGCCCCAACAGCTTTCATAGAGTTGATGAACCGTGTGTTCAAGAAGTACTTGGATATGTTCATCAGAGTCTTTATATATGACACCTTGCCTACTCCTGTAGTTAACATAATCATGCAGACCGACTTAGAATACTGTTACAGACTGTTAAAAACTATCAGTTGTTTGCCAAATTTAGTAAGTGCGAATTCTGGTTAAGGTCTGTTGCTATTTTTAGCCATATCGTTGCTAGTGATAGAATTAGAGTTGATCCCCAAAAGACTAAAGCAGGGAGAAAATGGCCTAGACCCATCGCTCCATCAGATATCAGGAGTTTGTGAGGCTTGTCTAGCTATTACATATTTTTTGTTGAGGGATTTTCGTCTATTGGATACCCCATGTCCAGATTGACTCAGAAAAAAGTCAATTTCTAGTGGTCAGATTCTTATGAGAAGAGTTTTCCAGAGTTGAAGACTCGACTCACTACAACTCTAATTTTGACTCTACCAAATTTTTCAAACAGGTTGGTGGTATATTATGATGCCTCTAGCATTGGTTTGGGGTGTGTTTTGATGCAGAGAGGTAAGGTCATAGCCTATGCCTCTAGACATCTTAAGCCCCATAAAAATAAATACCCACCCATGGTCTTGAGTTAGTAGTTGTAGTATTTGCCTTAATGATTTGGAGGCACTATTTATATGGGGTACATGTTGATGTGTTCACAAACCATAATATCCTCCAGTATGTGCTCTTAGAAAGACATAAAACTCTATCATAGAAGGTGGTTAGAGTTGATTATAAGGATGAAAGAGTATCTTTGTTCATAACCCCACATACCTTATTTGATAAATGGAATATGAAAGATTGAACTTTGAATCTCTAACGGTGTTCTTGAAGCTTATTCATGAAGTTCTTGAACCCGAAAGCTTGGATTATTTACTTTCTTGGAGAAAATTTGGTGGAGTTCTTGGTGTTGTTGAAGGGGCTAGGGTTCTCTTGGAGAGAAAGAGATGAATTATGATGTATCTAAAGCTTTTCGGTCTGATATTAACAGTTATGGACGAATTTGGGTAAGGGGAAGTGACCAAAGTGCCCCTAGACCCATTAGGAACTGAAATAGGGTGTTAAAAAGTTTTGTAATGCAATTTACATTGCATCACGTTGCTAATCGTGTTGATGACCGACGTGTCGCGTCCCAATCGTGTTGCCTTATGACCTCACATGGAAAATACCATAACTTCTCGCTTGGGTATCGAAATAAGGCAACATTGGTATCATTAGAAGGATAATTCAATTATCTAAAATTTGGTTGGTCTTGAGCAACAAAATTCTCTGTATATAAAGAGTTATACAAATTTAATGTAGACCCTTATAGAATCGAATACCAAACTTTGGACAAATCAAAGGCTTTAAGCTCAACTTTGTTCTAAGTGATTCTTATGAAAAATTGTCACCTCGAAATCATATCAAACACGAGGATAAATATCATGAAACTTATATTCATATGAGAATCATTTAGATTTTAGCTTATACGCGTAGGAACGATGGTTCAAAGATTAGCCCAAAAATGCGATGTATTACCTTATCTCCTCGTTGGGAACATTTTTCCTCGAATGAGGCTGATTAGACTGAGGGTACTAAGGCAACTTTGATTATATTCTGAACATGCATAACTGAAAACATGATTGCATAACTAATCCTGAAACATGATAAATGAACTGAATATCATGAACTGAACTGATTTCTTGACTATAGGCAATGACATGAGAATGGTTATAAGGCTGAGATAGGGATGAGAGAGTCAACTTATGAGTAACCACTACCTTAGTATGGATCTTGTTTCATGAAGAAGAGATGAAAGGTTTAGTATATGAATGCTCAGGGTAGTACGATACATCTCTCCCTTGGGATATTTCATCCCCCGAATGATATTTACTTTGCTAAAATACTAAGGAAATATGGAGATGATGCATGGGACACTTACGGACTGTATCATGACTGAATATATGGAATTTGAAACTGATGCATGATGCATGAACTGAGCTGAATTAACAAATTAAATGAATGCAAACAAACTACCAGTTGAAATGGCCATATTCATGAGACATCAGTTAGTAATACTAGATTGAAAGTTCAAAATCTATATGAGCTCATCTGATTGATTGATAAATAGAATTGCAAGCTACATAGACTGGATCATACTGACTGCCCATACTCAAATGTTATATTTCTTCAACGCACTTTTACAGAATTCTAATAATATTAGGGAGTGAAGAATCTTGAGCGTGATCTAAAAAAGACATCTAACTAAGGAATCACAACATTGATACAACTCTATAGCTTAGAACATACGCATATAAATCATTAGATTGGATAGAATTACTAGTCCTTAGGCAATGCGAATTCTTACTATTAAACTTAGCAAAACTTCTCAAATACTCCCTCAACTATACTATTCCCCTTAAATACCATATTTATTGATTCAACTTCTATTTCTCCCATGGTCATTCATAAATCCATATACTAATGTCTAAACTGAACTAAGTCCTTTCACCATGATCAAGCGTAACTCGAAATCACAAGGTACAACATATAAAACCATAACTGATCTAGACTACCACCGAGATAAGTGATGCGCTGCGTTGCTCTACCGACGTGATATGCGACGCATCATGGTGCTCCCTACCAACGTGATATGCGATGCACCACAGCCATATCGCATTGCCTTACAATTTTTACCATCCAAATTGGTCTCAAATTTCACCCAAAAAATCTGAAACATACGCAAGATGTGCTATCGACAAACCCAATCATGAATTCACTTAAAGATTTACATTCCAAGGTTGGGAAGGTCAAAAACTAGTGCACACTATAATCATTCACTTATACACCAATATGAAATTCAAGCCTATTGTTATAATAATGTATGAACATCTAAACGAACACCCATAATAGCATACTCCATGTACTCTCTAAACCTATATCACAACAGCTCCCTCGTACTATCCCAAAAACATACACACATAAATTTGGACTAACCAAAACATGTATCAAAGACTTGGCCTTAATCTTACTTAACACTTATGGACTTAGCTAAAACAAGCATAGAATGATCTTTCATCAACAAGAAATATTTACTCTCACCAATCTACACAATTACTCATCACTACTATTATTACATAAGGAGGGGTCACTAAAAGATTAGAACATGAGACCTTGAAGCATGGAAGGATACTATACGTGACTTACACTTAATTGAGGCCTGAGGAATAGAGGATCAACATCATGGATTCATTAAAGAGATCTAAATTGAGGGCATACGTGGCTATAAGCAGAATCTCACTGATCATTAGGAGTGTAGAATGAGTTTTAGGAACTGAGCATACTATGAAGCACGAGTATATAAGTTATGAGCTGCATGACCAGAGTTTGGATTTCACAAATTCTTGGAACATGATTCATACCGCTGAATAAACAGGAACTCCTGATACTAGGGACTAGGAGAGTACATGATTTTCTATGATGTAAATGAACAAAACTATGATCATGGAGCAGACACGTAAGTCATGATTAGATATTGTGATGACTGAAGTACTAATACTGAAATAAGAATCTGAGATTCTGACTTGGTTATTTATCCTACCATCTCTCCCTTAGCTTTAGCCATCATTCCAAGTCTGTGGAACCCCTTTGCTAAACTCTAACTGAACTGGAACCACTGTAATCTAGATCTTGGGGTATAATATTACACGTAAATAATAGAACTTAACCCGAAAGACTACACTTGAAAGTGTAAAAACCACTGCTAATAGTCATCATATAATACTTAAACACTTATTACCTTAGAATATTCATGAGTATCACCATAGCAGGAGTGCACACCATCTAGTGCTTTAACTCTTGTTTCTATTAGCTCAATCTTTTAAGTCTCAAATTTAGATTCTAGCACTTAACATGGATATCACAAAACCTTTAATAAACCGTGCTACTTCCTTCATAGCCTACTAATATTATGTCTCTAAACTTATATTTCTAAACCATGAGAATCAAGATCATATCAAAAGGCTCAACATCATCAATAATCACTCCTTAACTTAGCTATTATGAACACTATGTAATATATAACTAGCTTTCTTCCACATAACGACTCAAGGGTACTACTAACCACACACGATACTTAATAACCTTAGCAAATAATGCAACCAATATCACCTTGGGCTCACCTCTACATCCTACCTACAACATCATACTTAATCCCAAATCAATAAACTTAAATTCTTGCATTCACTGTTTCAAACCTATTTGTTCACCTCCATATAACTAGCATTACTGACCAAGTAACCATTACATCCACCTTGATGATCATCCACTATTACAACTTAGTGCCTAGGGATAGGCGTGACTAACAACCCAACTTCACATACTATTCTCTCTTGAAAGCTATAAAAGAAGACATCAAGAAACACTAGTCCACTAGGAACCCATAATAACAATAATTGATCATGAGAATATGGCATATCTTATTATAATCCTTTAGCACATCCTCCCTCTACACATCACTACTATTCACCCATCTATATACCTAAATTTCATTGATAGTTCTATAAGTTTCAACTAAAATCCTATTGCAACCTTAAGGAAAGCCGAAGTTAACAATACCAAACCATCAAATACTTTATTAATAATCTATACTTTTCTAACACAATAATTACTATCAATAACTCCTTTCATACTTCAAGCAAACAATAATTCACCTTAACTAATTTCTCTTTCTCTACCTTACACTAAACTAATATACCAGGACATATAACCATAACACAAAATTTATAGTATGTATAAGTTTATCTCAATATTTTCCATCAATCATCATTCCTACTTTTCTTGTCACTACACTTCTATACCCACACTTCCAACTATAAGAAGGTTCTACTACTTATGAGTCATAACACTTCAGGTTGTAATATCACTTAAATGTATTACATGGTATTCATGATAAACCCTTTTAATTTACATGTTGATTGTTGTATCCTTAATTATTAGATATGTTAATAATTACATAACCAAATCATGCTACTCATATGTTTGATTAAATGCCTAAGTGAAGGAAAAGTACCATACTAGTATGATAATGTGAAACGTCCATTCATGTACAAGATATGTATGCCTAGTGTTTTTATGAAATATCTTAGAGAATGGATTATGTATTGTTGATATTGGTCCCAGACTTTGGAAAGTAATGCTTTGTTAGTTTCCTTTTATTAAGTTTTGTGGGTACTTGTACCCCAAAAATATAGTTATTTGCCTTGAATTAGTGTCATGTTTTCAAGATACTCTAAGTCAAGCTATGTTTAGTAGAATTCAGTAAGAGTCATGACTCAGGAAAACATAGTAATCTCAGTCAGTTATCAGATATTAGTAATATTCCATCAGTCAATGAAATTTAGTTAATTCGGTTCAATTCAGTAATCTATGTTCTATGTCTATTCAGATTAGAGTAGGAGTTAGCACCAAGTGAACCTAAGGATCGGAACATATGCACTATCAGATGAGAGTGTGATTCTTAGATGTCATCCTTGCATTCTAGAACTATGTATCTAGCATAGGTTGAGACATCAAAACAGTCAGATAAGGGTTGATGAGGTAGATAAACTCTTTTAGATGAGGGTCCTACCATTCTCTTTTAGGGACATTATCAGATGAGGGTCACCCACAACTTATCCTTACCAGTGGCATGTTATTGACACCCTTCCAATTCGGGTTATGTATTGGACCACAACTCAGCCATAATGGCGCATTAGGGGCATGTCGGTTAGATAACTATCTCCCATAGTTTTAGTATCAATTTCAGTAAAGAAACTCAAATAGTTCTTTAGATTTTAGGACTGTCAGAGACAATCAACTCAAATACAGTATGAAACTCAGCTAGTTGTATCAGAACCTAGACTGTCAGATATAGTTGCTCAGTATGAGTTATTTTAGTTATACATTTACCAATGTCTCATGTTATCAGTACTTAGACTTAAAAATCATGTTATCATGAATTTAGTTATAGTTTCTTATTCATGCATGTATTATCACGTTCATATTAGTCAATTATCTAGTGTTGTTCATGCATATGAACCCCATGCATTCATCCTGCCTTCTATGAATACTAGTACATTCAAAGTACTTTCTCATTTGCGCTATGGTGTCTTATACCATAAGTTTTGAAGCACGAGATCTAGAGCATTAGTAGCATCCCAATTTCTATAGTCGTAGTCAGCAATGAGTCCTCATCCTTGGAGGACATGATCATTACTTTCTGTTATTATTTATTTCAGCTTAGTTTTACTAGACGGAGTTAGTTTGAGACATGCTCCTTCAAATCCATATGAAGACAGTACTTAAAGTCTTTCAGATTCGATGCAGACTTCAGTTGTTTTCAATTTTAATTTTGTATTGATAGACCACACTATTCAAACATTCTTATTTCATTTATGATTTGATGTGAACCTTATTGACTTAGAACCTTTATTTCTGCATTTATTTAGTATATTATGCAGTATACATGTATAGATATCAGTCATAGGTTAGTTTGTGGTCGTTCGGGGTTATGAGCCCCGTATAGCATTTTGTGTACCAAATTTGGGGTGTTACATTACACTAATGAAAGTTACCTTTGTTCCCATTGAACATAGTTACAGAGATTGAGTAGGATCTTTACCTTAGGGAAAATTATGGATTTCTATACATGTTAGAGTGGAATTAAATACTTTAGCCTAGTTCGAGCTAGAATTTAACTTAGAATGTATTTTGGGGATTTAAAAGTGGGGTCTTTGACCCACCTTAAGTGAAGATTGATGTTTATCTCTCTTGGAACTCTTCTACACTTGTTGAATACTTAGAAATATTCATTGATGCCATATTGGGAAACTTGGCACACAATGGTTAATATGATGATGACATTGGAAATAATGATATGGATTATTTATCAAGATAATTGATTATATTAGGATGAGATATTAAATATTCTATAGAATAAGACCATGCTTATGTTATTCATTAAGCCACTATTAGGCTATTATTCGGGCCATTGACTATGCTATTGCTTAAGCTTAAGATCGTGCTTGATAATTGTGCTAGTAATCATTCTAGAAATCATTCTTAATGATTATGATGTTAATTATTCTAGAAGTCATGGTTATGGATTTTAAGTTAATTTATAGAATTAATTATTTATGAAATCATGATGTTTGATCATAAGAATACTCATGTTATTGATTATCCATTGGCTATGATGATGTATTGATACCCAACAAAGTTGAAGGATATTGTGATAATATATTGATACCTAGCAAGGATGGATGATATTGTGATGATATATTAATGCATGACAAAATTGGAGGATGTTATAATGATGTAATGATATCCAACAAGGCCAGAGGATGATTTTGATGATACATTGATACCCGATAAGGCCGGAGGATATTATGATGATATATTGATACCCAACAAGGCCGAAGGATAATGTGATGTTGTATTGATACCCAACAAGGATGTAGGATGATTATATTGATGTGTCTATGTGTACATCTACGAATTCGAGTATGGCTATGCTCTGTGTATGGCAATTATATACTTATATATATATATACCCTTATATGAAACTTGGGTATGTTGTTGATATTAGGGATGTCGATTATTGTCCAAAAGTGGTAAATGTTTATAAAGTGGTATAGTTGATAATTAGTGATAAATAAGAATTAGCGGTGGATATTGTGTAAGTGACTAAAAATGATTACTTGTAAATGAGGTTTAGTCATAAAATATGATTAGTAATAAATAATGGTAGTTGATAAATGTTGGTTATTTAATAAATGATGATTAGTTAAAATAAGTTCAATAGTTTCTTAAATGATGACTAGAGGTTATATGATGTCTAGTAATCAAATGAATTAGTTAATAAGATATAGTTAGCTAATAAATAATGACTAGTGAGTATCAATTACAATATTGTTAAATGATGATAAAATTATGAAATGTGGGTACTTTGTCAAATATTGGTAAATTATGAAATATCGTAAATGAATGATTGATGTTAATTGTGAAATAATGGTTAAATGATGATGAATGTTATCTATAATGTTGGTTGATTTCCTTATTCCTCTCTTGAGTCTACTTTCCAGTCCTATGGGAGTTTGTGATGAGTTCTTTAATTTTCTACCAATTGATGTATGGGACACATTTTTTTAGTTATGTTTGTTTGTGTTGATGCTTGAGATAAGTGTTTATTCCACATTGTTTAATTATTATGCACAACAATATTTGGATGTGTTGTTGTCTTATGATTATACTGTTATTCTGATGTAATTACTCATTATGTACAACAATGTTGAAGATGATTTAGGTTTATTTCTGTACCTTGACTTAGTTATGTTATCTTGCATTTTATATACTTATATCATGTTTTAGTTAGTCTCTCAAAGATTCCTACTAAGTACCCATTGTATTTGTACTCATCCTACACTTATGTACCTTTTTGGTGCAGATTAGAATACTAGTTACCATCATTAATCGAAAATTATGTGGTGATTGATTTCTAGAGATAGATTGAGCTATTGGAGTTAGTGTTTCCCATAACTCTACGGCCTCGGACATGGAACCTCCCCCCACCATAACTCAGCAAAAAATTAGAACGGGCCGAGGATGAGAGGTAATTAAATCTAATGATGAGTATACTATAGACCTTAAAGCTCTTGAGGTCCTCTGGTATCTTCCAAAGGATGCGATAAAAAGAAAATGGTACACCAGTACCTATTCTAAAGAATAGCAAAAGGAGTTCGGTCAGCTATGGATAGCTGATATGAAAAGACTTCGATGCGATATTGAGTTCTTTTGATGGTTTGAATTCACTGGAACAATGGAAAACCAAAATGAATCCCTTCACGTTATCATTAATAAATGGTATATGCAGAGTAACAAAGTGATTGAATCTGTTACTCCTCCCCTTGAAAGAATAAAAATTACCCATTCTAATGAAATCCTCAATGCTTCACCCTTAAAGAAGAAACACGACAGACCACTATCATCTCCCATCAACAGACACCTAGATAGGATAGTTGAACAAAACAACTATACAAATCAGGTCCTTCATACTATTTCCCAGCAAATAGGAGAAACTAAGAGCTCCATGCATCCTTTTATCTCACCCACTCCAGAGAAAAGCATTCCAGGCCGCCCTAGCCTCATTACCAAACCTATCTTTAGAATCCCTGAATTCCAAAAGGAGAGATTCCCTAATTTCAGCGATGAATTTAAGGTTTTGGGAAAAATCTTAGAGCAAATTAATGAGAAACTCTCCAAATTAAAAATCTCTGAAAAAGAGAAAGGCATGACCAGCAACCAAAAGAACTCTCTTTACAAACTCACCAATGAACGGTTTTCTACTAAGAAAAACTATTACAAATGACCCTTTCCTCCAGACGTCCAGTTTGAAGAAAACCCTTACCTCTCCACTTCCAACCATGATGGTAGAGGAATAATCGAATGGAATGTTGACGGATTGGCTGAACACCAAATTTATAACAAACTCCATGAAATGGGAGTAGCTATCACGACTTATAAAATTAGAGGAGCTTTTGACAAAGAAGTAGCCACAATGATTGTGGCAGGATTCACTGGTATGATAAAACACTGGTGGAACAACTACTTCACCGATGATGTTAAGAGCCTTATCTATGAGTCCACGAATATGGAGACAGTCGTCGTCAAAAGTAAAAATGGACAAGAGAGTCTTGAGAAGGTCGAGAAAAAAAACGTCTATGCCACCCTCCTATATCACATAGCTAGACATTTTATTGGAGAACCCAAATTATTTCAGGATAGGAGTTTAGAAATCCTTAATAATCACACCTACAAAGATCTGGATGACTTTAAATGGTATGAAGACACCTTTTTAGTCAAAATTATGATTCGACCTGACTGTAACAATGACTTCTGGAAACAACGTTTTATTAGTGGTCTCCCTCCTTTATTCGCTGATAAGGTTAGGACGAAAATCAAAGATAGATTTGAGGGGAAAATCCCTTATGGAATTTTAACTTATGGAGATATAATAAGCTTCATTACCACCGTAGGGATAGACCTCTGCACAGACCTTAAGCTTAAGAAACAACTTAAGAAGGATATCACTTCCAAATATGGGCTAGGAACCTTCTGCCAAGATTTCGGTTTCACAAATCTTTCCTCTCCTTCTAGTAAAAAACATAGGAAAAAATCCTATAAATCTCATAGAAAATCCAAACCTAGAAAGGAGTCCTTTAAAAAGGAGTCTTACAAAACTAGTAGAAAAACCAAGAGAAAATCCTCTAAAAATAAAGATGCATGTTGGACTTGTGGTAAAATGGGTCATAGAGCTAAAGATTGTAAGTCGGGCAAAAAGAATAAATCAGCCAATTAGGTCTCTCTGAAGAAACCAAAGAGAAATTATTCTCTATAATGGAAGACTGATCAGATTCTTCTGACTCTTTCAGCTCTTCTAGTGACGAAGAATTCATCAACGCCGCATATAAGTTCGATCAATCCCATTCCGTCGAAGAGTGTGCTTGTAACGGTACCTTTTGTACTTGCACAAAGAAAACCATTAATGTTATTTCTGGAAATCCTAAAGAAATCTTGTTTGACATCATAGAACACATCCAGAATGATGAGGCTAGAAATAAATATCTTCTAGAACTCAAATGATTGATGCTTTCTTATGAAGAAAAGCCCTCCAAACCCATCGTTCAGCCTTTTAGCATGAAGCAAGTTGTGTCTCGATTAGATAAACCTGTAGAACCATCTATAGCTGATCTCAAGGGTGAAATTTCCACCCAGTTGAGTGATGGCATCAAAGTGCCACTCATTGTTATGCATGATATCGTTCCATATGAGAGCCTTGGGAAAAAAAGATATTGCTTCTATCTTTATTTGCTTCCATGAGTGTCATAACACCCCTAGGGCTCGTGATCCTAGCTTTGGGAGCTAGGGTTGTACCCATAAGGCAATAATATACTCTATATATTATTGTTATTTCTCTAGTATTATCCTTACTGTTCATGTTTTTTGTTTTAACATTACGTGTTAAAACATCCATGATGTTACGATCGTTAATAACTATAGAGAAATTTGAGTAGCAATTAAAGTATACCGGGCCGTCGGCTAGGTTACTTTGAATTACACCTAAGAGAGAATCATCGAAATTTAATAGACGAGCATCTCTTAAGATAGCACAAACGGGAATATCAAGACCCTGTATGAAGAGTGGCTTAATAGACACCTGAACAAGTCCAACATGAAGATAATTAAACTGATTTTTAAATCGGTTTATGTCAAGATCATTTAATAATTGAATAATTTCTAAAGAATTATTAATTGAAACAGTACACTCAGAGGTCTTGATGTTATGCATTTTTAGAAAACTAAATATACGAATCTGATAAATTGTTTTAAAAGGTTCCTCTGGAATACTCCAGTTTTGAAGCTCATTTTTAATATTAGCAATCTGGGTTGCTTGAGATGATAGGTTAATAGTATTTTTAATATGATTGTTGGAATTCATTAGATAAAAATACTGTCTAGAGACTAACTGGGAAATCTAAGTTTTCAAATAAGATAGCAGACAACAATAATCATTGATGATTCAACCTATAATAAATTATATCAAAACATCTACGACCTATGGGATCTAGCAAGTCTTAATGGCTGTTACAACAGTTTTCTCTTAATGTTATCTTAGGTACGGGACCACCAACAAGGTCGAATGCTTACCTTAGCATAGACCACACTTTCAGGCTGACCAACGTCCAAAACCGGAGATTAATCAGATACTTCAAACACTTTGAGAAAATGAATACCCCATACTTTAGAAAAACCCCATTATAGGGCATGATATATTAAAATAATTTACTTAGAAGTATCATCATAAATGGATTGAAGTAATATGCATCTTATTTGAAAATAGTTTTCCCATGCTCTTGACAATATATGTACTTAGCCGCTCATGTTAAGTGCATATACTGCCAACATGGCTTTGATACCAAAAATAGGATCAAAAGATAATTAATGTAAAGATGATGACAATATGCAAATTGATTAAAGAAGACAAAGCTATTAAAAATACTTATAATATTTTATTCAAACTTTAACTGAAAACATTACAAGAGAAGGGTTTAGGCAGGTGGAAATATTTCTTGTCTAGGAAATTTTCTGATGCCTTCTCTAGTATTACAACAATTCTTATGTAGACAAGAGAGAATAAAATACATATAAGGTGTACAAGTGTAAGGCTAAGATTAATTCTTAGCGGCCGACAGTCTTTGAGTGCTGATGTCTTTACTTTTGAAAAAACTGACTGATGCTTTTAGCCTTTTAAAAAAGCTGATTGTTGAATGATTTGTCCTTTTGCTTTGGGAAAAGCATTTGGTCCTAGGGATTCCAATTAGGAACAGTAGAATGCCCTTTTAAAAAAGTAATTCTGGTTCTTTGAACCTCTACCTCTTTGAAGGGTCATTTCCCTATTCTTAAAAGGGGTCCAGATAGGCCATAACTATTCCTTTAGGATTTAGCGTGTCACCATTGTTATCACTACTTCCTGTGGAGGAAGCTTCTTCTAGAAGTTGTAACACTTCTTCTTCATTGGTTTCCTGGTTGTCCATACCTTATAAAGCCTTCTTTAATTTCTCTTCGAGTGCCTTCTTATTTTGTAAAGCACTAGTTGAGGATGTCATCATTTTCCCTTTGTCTGGAGTTTTTGGTGCTACTGGCTTGGGAGTCCAGCCTTTGACTTTTATCTCTTTGGATAAATATTTAATTCGGTCTTGTTCTCCTTTAGCGAAATTCCAAGACATAATGTAGGAAACTTGCTTTTTGATGAAGAACTTGCACATCTGAATATGCTCTGGAAGGGTTACACACCCTTCTTTTGAACCAAAATCGGTGAATCGATTGATGAACTGTTGGGGGAGGATTTTTTCGATTCCTCTAAAATATATTCACTATTCATAGAACCATCTAGGAATAATGGCATCTACCATAGCTGGACAATATTTGATAAACCAGGTGTGTCCTGGCCTGACATATGAAAAATTGAACCATGCCGACTTGTTGTCGTACCAGTTATAAGTTCGTGGACTATGAGACATGGATAATACAATAAGAGTATGCAGGTGATCTGCGAACCAGTTGAAAGGGGTTAATACCCTCTTGATAGTAAACATAGAATAATCAATGTATTTTGGATTTCTTTCATTCGTAGAGAATCGGTGTCTACAAGGATGGCTTTGTAATATCTCCTTGTCTTAAGTGGATTTTCAGTATCCACAAAATTTTTATCATTATAGACCGTCTTGATTAGCTGATCTATTGGATATCCTTCATACTATTTGTCTAATGCAATGATTGGCATTACCTAAGTGGTAATGAATTTGAATTCTTCCTTGATGGGAGGAGTTGGTATTGTTTTGACCGCTTTGGGGTCTACAGCTTGTGCAAAGGTTTCGGGAGCCTTCATAACGTAACTCTTTTTTGACTGAATAGATGAACTCGATGATTGCCCTTTATCAAAAGGCTTGTTTCTCTTCTAATCTACCAATCTTGCTGGCATTGGTGGAGGGAGCTTTGGAAATTCTGCAAAAGCTACATATTTGTTCTAGAACGGTGACTGTAGTTCTAATTTCAGTAGAGGTCTCTGTAGGACTGATGGTCTCAAGGGATTTATTGAAGCTGATGGAAGATCAAATGGTCTAGCCATCTTGGGTTATTCTTGTTTGCTTCCTGCTGGGATTTTTCCCAGTGTGGTGGGTCTCATTTTGTCCCTGTAAGAATTCTCTTGTTAGAAAATCGGGGAGGGAATTATTTTCTCCATTGATAAATTCAATTTGAAAATTAAAGCTAGATAGGAGAGCTTGCCATCTAGCAAATATTTGTTTTGAAACCAGATTTTTAACATCCTTTTGTAAAATCTCTTTTGCAGATTTGCAATCTACTCGTTGTAAAAATTCTTTATTAATAAGATCATCTTGAAATTTGGTGATACATAGCACTCTTGATAAAACTTATTTCTTAATAGTGTTGTAATTTCTTTAGGGTGGATTCCATATTCCAGACATAAATCTGGCTAATTGTTCCAAAGGACTATCTGAAACTCAACATTCTTACCGAATAGGTCCTAAAAAACGTGTCTCTGCCCGAGAATGTTTCCACACAATAGTCTCCCAAAGCCTCCCCAATAATCAATGACTTTATTCAAAATGATCATCTCAAAGAGCCCGGTTCCTTCCCCAGCTCAGATTCTCCCTCTACCTCCGGTACAACTATCACGGCCATTAAAGCTTACAGCGAACACCTCGCCGTGAAAAATGTCATAAACAAAGACTTCGTTCTTAATAGATTCTCCCTCTTTGACACTGGAGCTGATAGTAATTGCATCGTCAAAGGACTTGTACCCACAAAGTACCTACAAAAAAGCACCTCTCGTCTATACTCCGCCACAGGAGAAAAGATGAAAATTGATTACAAACTTTTTAAAGCTCATATCTGTAATTATGGCATTTGTCTTGTTAATGATTTTGTCATCACTGAAGATATCATTCAGGGAATACCTTTTGTCAATCAGATTCGACCGTACACTAGTGATTTTGATTGAATCCCCACGACGATTTTAAATCAAAATCTATTCTTCCCCTTATTGAGGCCCCTCTCACAAGAAGAAGGCAACCTTATTAAACAAAGGACTGCTTTTAAAATTAACAGACTTTCTTCACACATTTGTTTTCTTAAACAAGAAATTCAATTAAAGAAAATTGAACAAATTTTAAAAACCCTGGAGATGGTAAATAAAATTGCCAATCTTCAAAAGACTTTCGAAAAAAAAATTATTCTGAATTTCCTAATGCCTTTTGGGAAAGAAAAAGACATTTAGTAGAACTTCCTTACATTACTGGTTTCAACGAGCAGGCCATCCCTACTAAGGCCAGGCCCATCCAAATGAACCAGGAAATAATGGAAATCTGCAAAAATGATATCAACCATTTGCTAAAAAATGGGATTATCAGAACCTCAAATCCTCCTTGGAGTTTCTCTGCCTTTTACGTTAATAATAGTGCAGAAAAGGAGCGAGGAGCTCCCAGGCTTGTAATAAATTACAAGACTTTGAATGCGGTTTTGAAATGGATCAGACATCCTATTCCTAACAAAAGGGATCTTTTAAAAAGGACTTTCAAAGCCAACCTTTACAGTAAGTTTGATATGAAGTCGGGATTCTGTCAGATTCAAATTGCTGAAAAAGATAAATACAAGACGGCCTTCAATGTCCCTTTTGGACATTATGAATGGAATGTCTTACCATTCGGTCTTAAAAATGCTCCATCAGAGTTTCAAGACATCATGAATAATATCTTCAATCGTTATAGATATATGTCGATTGTTTATATTGATGATGTGTTTATTTTCTTAGAAAATATTGACTCCCACTTTAAACATCTCAACACCTTTTTTAAGATAGTCAAGTTTAATGGTTTAGTCATAAGTACTAAGAAAATGAAGCTCTTTCAGACATCTATAAGATTCTTAGGGCATGATCTTTATCAAGGTAGTGATAAAACTATTTGTAGATCCATAGAGTTATCCTCCAAATTCCCTAATGAAATTAGTGATAAAACACAACTTCAAAGGTTTTTAGGAAGCCTTAATTATGTAGCAGACTTCATTCCTAAAATTAGACAGGTCTGCGAACCTCTTTACAAAAGACTTAAGAAGATCCCAGTTCCTTAGAGTTCTGATCAAACTAATGCCGTTATTAAGATTAAGGAATTAGTCAAAAACCTTCTGTGCCTAGGAATCCCAAACCCTGAAGCCTTTATGATTGTTGAAACTGATGCTTCTTATATCGGGTATGTGGGTACCTTGGATGTCATATGATGCTTACGGTCTTGAAAGACCACAAGCTAACCTATGAACTCGTACCTGTTAGGAGCACTAAATAGTAGTAACAAAATACATATGTGTGTAATAACTGAATATGCCATATGGTTTTAAGTACTGAGAACATTAAGAAATCACAAGTCTAAAAAAAACTTTCTGACAAACTCATAAAGATGATAATCTAACTGAATTTCTAAAGTTTCTGTAACCCTTTAGAATAGACTAAAAAGAGTTAATGGGACAGGCCCTAACTAACTCTAACTGTCTAACTGAAATGGAAAGATGAAATACTAAAATAACTGAAAGAAATAACCATGTCATCTATATATAAGGAATCACCACAACTACAATTTTTGATACGTTAATCTTCCTAAGAACGGTTAGTAAACTGAGCATCCAAACCTATGATATAAGACATCATAGCGCAAAGAAAACGTATGCGATCAGTACTTTCAATGTACTAGTATGTAACATTAGGTTAGGATGAAATACATGGATTTTTGTGCATGAGATAAGGAATGAATAAATAGCATCAGATAACTGAGTTTAAATGCATGAAAACTGCGAAATCTGAGAATGCATGACCAAAAATATAACATGATTCTGAAATATTCTATAACTAAAATACTGAAATTTGGTAACTATATAACTGATATTGTATGTAGAAGAGTGGTTTTTTACCACTCATTCATACTCATTAGTCGTGCACAATACCTTGATTTGAATGTAAAAATGAGACAAACATATGGTTAGATGCACTAATATCTACTCAATCCAAGCTAAAATGCTAAGGAGGTCAAAAGATATGGATTGGAGCTTAAAATGATAAAGACAAAGCATAAAAAAGTACTGTTGAAGACCTGGATTGCATCATCCCCAGTTACCATAACTATTATCCTCTAGCTGCAGTCGCGGTCAGTCAATATAGTCAAAGCAACAAGGTCTTGAAATCTAACTACGCTTGCATAGGTGCGGTTGCAGTCCAATACCAATGATCATAGACTAGTGGGAACTGGCCGAAGGGTAGAATTGTAAAATATCATAGACAAATCTCAAGTCATATATAAGGAAAAACCCTTTCTTTTTTGGGTATTGGTTGTCTCACAATATAGTTTTGAACTTTCATCTTGAAAGCCTAATTGGGAAAGTGTGTAATAAACTTTGGAGACTCAAATTTCATAGTTTCTTATTAAAGAATGAACGTTTTGGTTGAAGCACATGGTATATCTATCTTTACTGTCTTCATGAGTAGATAAGTAATTTAGTATTAGGATTATGTTGAATTAGTATGTAATTATGTATTGGTATTGTTATGTTTGGATGGATTTTAGTTGTTGAGTATGGATTGCACTATTGCTTGAGCTTATGAGTTATGACTTAAAGGGTGAAAAATTCAAATTTCCAAATGGGTTTGATGGGTGAAAGGTTTAAGATCTAGAAACCCTTTGTTATCCTCAAAATAGGGACTTAGGTGAATCTTAGGTAACCCATAACATCCTTGAAATAGGGTTATCGGGGGATAAGGAAATGGTGAACAACTAAGTTTATGGTTTACTACCCTTTGCAATCCTACAAATAAGTGTTTAGAAAGTGTAAATCAGGTCAAGAGCATCATCCTATAAATAGGGATGCTTGCTTGATGTTTTGGGTGGTTACATAAACTCCACACTTATTAGGTTCTCGAAAGATCCAATGGGTGAAATAGTTGTGGTTTTATCAAAAGATTGACCTCAATGATATTTGACCTAGCCAATCCATTACTTAAAAAAAAATCCCTTGATAAACCAACATTATCCCACATACGTTACCTCTAAGGAGACATAATCCCAAGATTTCTCCAACTGCTTAATTTAGACCAAAGTTAGCATTCACTCCATACTAGTTAAAGTTTGTGTGAAGAATTTTTAAAATTTACCCCATTTACTTATACATGTTGTTTCCATTAACATTCCGGGTAACCTTATAGTAACTTGAGTACTCAAAGGTTAGAAATCTATAACATTCACTCCTTGAGATTTGACCCTAATTTATATTCTGTTACACGACAAGGACTGCCTCATCCCTAAAATATGGGAGTGACTTGAGCATTATCTAAATGGAACCGTTGTCAGGGAGTGAAATATAGATTTCACTTGTGTGGTGATATTCTTACTTGGGAATGCCCGAAGTGGGGTAATTTACTTTATTTTTTGTTTTTGACTATTTTGTAGGTGATTAAAGTGTAAATAGAGCGATGAACGATAATGCAAGTAATTTTGGGCCATTTGATGCTCAACAAGAGAATGAGGGCCAATTGAATAAAGTTTGTCAAACAAGTGCTATCCACATCTCACCAACCATCGAAAATGGTATGTTTCGTGTGACTAGCGTTATGCTTCACACATTGCAAATGAAAGGATTACATAGGGGTCAAGCATATAAGGACCCAAATGTTTATTTGAAAAATTTTGTAAAAGTTTGTACAACATTTAACATAGCGCATATTACACAAGAATACATCCGGCTTCGACTTTTCTCATATTTACAAACGGGCAAGGCGGTTTTATGGCTCTGTTCACTTCCACCCGACTCAATCACCTCTTGGGAGGAGCTCCCCCCGGTGTTCCTTGATAGATATTTCCCACCATACAAAATGCTTAAAAAGTGGGATGGGATTGTAAACTTCTAGAAATTGAATGGAGAACCATTATTTGAAGTATGGGAGATGTTCAATCGAAAGCTAGCCCAATTCCCAAATCATGAGGTCCCGGATAAGAAGCTCCTTGAGATTTTCTATTGAGTTCTTGACCAATTGAACAAAATGGTTGTGGATAATACGGAAGGTGGCTCTATTATAAAATAGTATCATCTTGTGACTTTCTGATTGATAGGCAAAGTATCCAAACAAAACCGAGGGTGTCACACCAGTGATGCAAATGTTGCTAAAACACTTTCTCTACCTCCTTGGTGACCAATGAGCAAAGAAAATGAGAATAAGAGAAGGAAGATAACATAGCCAAGATGATGACCCAGCTTGATCTTCTAACAAAACATGTTATTAGAGTAACCGCAAAAGTAGTGAATGTCATAACATCAAAGCCTTATGAATATGATTATGAGGCAAAGAATTTGGATGAAGAAATTTTATACTTGGCAAACTACTCGGGGGGTCCTGCCTCGCCTATCAAAGACAAGTTGGGAATCAAGGTTAGATATATCAAGACCGATATAAAGATTGGAGAGATATGGAATATGACTATGATCACTACATTCCTCATGATAGAACTAAGGCCAAGGAGTCAAATCTCATTGACCCCGGAAAGTTAAAGACCAAAGATGTTTTGGCATGAATCCTGAGTAGAGTTGAAGGTACAAAAAAAATAGTCCATGAGTTAAAGGGTGATTTCTCTGTATTCTCCCAAACAGTGGTGTATCACTCCATATCCATCAAATAATTAGAGACCCAAGTCAGGCAAATATGTATAGAACTAAATATGAGGGCTAGAGGAGGACTTTCGAGTGACAATTATTAACACAAAGAATGAAAGACAAGTCCTAGCAATTTTCACTAGAAGTGGGAAAGAACTTGAAGATACCCTTAAAGGATAGGCAGTGAAAATATGCCCAAGTCCAAGGCGAATGAGGTGACAGCTCAAAGAAGAAAAGAAAATGAAGAGAAAGAGCTAGATGAAAATGATGAGGAAGTGTTGAAAGTAGAAAAGATGCAAGGAGAAGCAATGACAACCATCAATTTTCCTCCTCCATTCCCTCAATTGTTCCATATAAAGGAAGAGACAAATTGAGAAATTTATGGCAAAGCTTAGTAATCTTTCCTTAAATATCCCACTACTTGAGGGGATTCAAGATATTCCGGGGTACGCTAAGTTAATAAAGAAGTTAATGACCAGTAAAAAACTCATTGAGGGTGATACCATATAAATTACTCATAGGTGTAGTGATATAATGGATGTCAAAGTTGCAGAAAAGAAATATGACCCCGAAGACTTCACTATCCCTTGCACCATTGGTACTCATGAGTTCACAAAAGCTCTTTGTGACCTTGGTGCAAGAATCAACCTAATGTCGTATGTAATCTATAAGAAACTTGGTTTGGACATTCCTACACAAACCTCAACGCAATTTTTGACGGCGGACCGATCCATAAAAAGATCGGTAGGTATATTATTTGATGTTCTCTTGAAGGTGGACAAATTCATTCTCCTAGATAATTTGGATTATGAGATGGACCAAGAGGTGCTTATCATTCTTGGTCATCTTTTCATGGCTACTAGGAGAGCTATTATAGATCTAGAGTTAGGGGAAAGAAAATTTCGAGTGTAATAAGATAACGTATCATTCAAAATTTGCAAGTCAAAGAAGCAAACCGCAAAGCTCCAAGTAGTAGCTGTGGTGGATGTTGAAAATGAGATAGTGAAAGATGAGGGGTTTGAGGATCTACCATGGGACTAAAAAAAGAAAGATGTCGAGCCAAAATGATAACTAAGTCTCTAGGTGGGGGAAACCCACAAATTCAATGAGAGTGGCTCATATTCTTTTTTCTGATGTTCTCGTAGTGTGGATGTTGTATTTTACATTTAAATAACCCATGCATTTGTGGCACTTCAGAGCTCACTAACAAGTGTTCAGATGATCTCAGTTACAATTTATGTATTCATTCATGTACTGTCATTATGTTATGTTCACCTTATTTAGTCCGTTATTTTTCATGCATATGAACCCATGCATATCAGCCTACCTCAGATACTGATGCTTACTTTTCTTTTGCGCTATGATGTCTTATATCATAGGTTCAGATGAACGGGCCCCTGACCACACTTAACAACCCAGCCTATCAATAGCAGACTTAGTGGTGAGTCCTCATAGTTCGAGGACAAAGTATTATTTCAGTACAGTTTTAATTTGTAGGGGTTTGCCTTTTTAAATCCATAAATCAGACAGTTATCATTCAAACTAGACTATTTTAGATAGATATTTCAGTATTCAGTTTTCAATATTCAGAATTTATTTTTAGTTGTGAAAATTTTGGTGATATCTTCCAACCTTCTACATTTATATCAATAATAGTGTTATTATTATTCAGTGCTCATATCAGGTATATTCATGGGTTAGATGGTGGTACTTCACTTTAGTTAGCACCGTTTAGGGTACAAACTTGGGGCATTAAAAACTTGGAATAAGAGCCTATGTTTTAATAGAGTCCTATGAAGTTTGAAAGTCACGTCTAGTAGAGTATTGTGCATGGGTGTATAGCATGCCACACTTATGGACAGGGGGCTACTAGATGTCTTAGGAAAATTTTCCCTTCTTTTATTATTCATGTCGTGCGAGTGAGCATGATCTCTATATAAACTCTCAGTCTAAACCTTTCCTCTTCCATTTACAAAACATGCCTAAAAAAAAAACTAAGGGACGAGGAACAGGACACCAACTAGCACCTCAGCCCGTCTAGCCAGATCCTCTGGACGAGCATTTGTCCCATGCGGAATTTAGAGTAGCTTTCACCACCCTCTCTCATTCTGTGCCAACCCATAATGAATTCCCATCATCCATTCCAACCAACCTAGTGTCCAATACTACGCAGTCAGGATTCAGGACTTTACCCGAATCAACCCTCTCTTTTTTATCAGGTTGAAGTCAGATGAGGACCCATAGGAATTTTATGATTAGGTGCAGAAGGTTAAAGATATTATGGGGGTGACTACTAGTGAGAGTGGTGAGTTGGCCGTATATCAGTTATAGGATATGGCTCACTCTTGGTTAAAACAGTGGAAAGCAGAGAGGGTCATCGATGTAGGGCCAATAGAAAGGGAGGAGTTTGCTATTATTTTTTTGATAGGGTCTTCTGCCTAGAGTTTAGGAAAGTGAAGGTTTTAGAGTTTATTAATCTGAAGTAAGGAAACATGACAGTATATGAATATTCTCTCAAGTTTACTTAGTTAGCCAAATATGTCCCTTATGTGGTAGTAGATAGTAGATCTAAGCTGATAAGTTTCTGTTTGGTGTGTCCAATAGTGTGTTCAAAAATTGTAGGACCACAACGCTAATTAAGGAGAGAGAGATATCAAGGATCATGGTCCATGATCAGTAGATAGATGAGGCTAAGAACAAAGAGAAGGAGAGGGAGAATAAGAGAGATAGAACATATAGCTTCAACTTCACTCTGCCTAAGTCAGAGGGTAGGAATCATTCTTAGTTCAGCCCTAAATCTTCAGTTCTAGCTCCATCCTCAACCAGTACACCAGTGCCAAAATTCAGAGTTGGCAACATAGATAGAGCACCAGGACCTTAACACCAGGGTAGTATTAGCAGTGCCCAAACAAATCCTCTTTGTCAGAAATATGGAAGAAACCATTAAGGTATCTCTAGAGCTAGTAGTGAAATATGTTTCGGATGAGTAAAGCCAGTCTACAGGGTCAGATAGTGTCCTCAGGTGGGTTTTTAGAGTCAGCATAATCATCCCCCAGCTCAGTCTGATCGCCCGAATCAATAAGGTGCCACTTCCAGTGCCACCAGTGGGCGACACCCAAACCGACTCTATGCACTTCAATCCCGATAGGATCAGGAAAGTTCTCTTGATATGGTCACTAGGACGTTACAATTTTATCAATTGCATATTTATTCTTTGCAAGTTCTAGGAGCTTCTTAGTCCTCTATAACTATTTATATAGTTGTTGACTTTGGGGTCAGTCCCAAAATTCTCATAGAGCCTTTCTCAGTCTCTACCCAAGTGGGTAAATCTATCATAGCGAGAAAGGTATACAAAAACTGTCCGATTATGGTATCTTATAAAGTCAATTCAACAGAGTTAGTAAAATTAGGTATAATAGATTTTTATGTCATTCTCAACATGGATTGGATTCATTCATGCTATGCATCTATTGACTATATAAGTAGAATTGTCCAATTTCAGTTTCCGAATGAACCTATCATAGAATGGAGGGGTAGTACATCAACACTTAGGGGTCAACTTGTTTCTTAAGGGCGAGAAGAATGTTATCTAAGGGATATTTCTATCATCTCGTTCAAGTAAAGGATTCTTGCTCTGATACTCCCAGTCTTTAGTCAATTTCAATAGCATGTGAATTCGCAGATGTGTTTCCCGTAGTTCCTCTCGATAGGGAAATTGACTTCAAAATAGACATTATTCTAGATACTCAACCCATATATATTCTTCCATACAGAATATCTCCAGTAGAACATGAAGAATTAAAAGAACAGTTAAAGAATCTCCTAGATAAGGGATTCATCAGACCCAACATATCTCCTTGTGGTACACCAGTCCTATTAATGCGCAAGAAAGAATTTTTTCTCAGAATGTGTATTGACTACCATCAGCTAAATAAGGTCATAATCAAGAACAAGTATCCACTTCCTAGAATCGATGACTTTTTTGACCAACTTCAAGGTTACAGTTACTTTTCAAAGATAGACCTCAGATTAGGCTATCATCAGTTCAGAGTCAGATAATGTGACATTTCAAAAACATCTTTCAGAAGTTGATATGGTCACTTCAAATTCCTAGTCATGTCCTTTGGTCTTACTAATGCCCCAACAGCTTTCCTAAAGTTGATGAACCGTGTGTTCAAGAAGTACTTGGATATGTTCATCATAGTCTTTGTATATGACACCTTGCCTAATCCAGTAGTTATCATAATCATGCAGACCATCTCAGAATAATGTTACAGACTCTTAAAAACTATCAGTTGTTTGTCAAATTTAGTAAGTGCAAATTCTGGTTAAGGTCAGTAGCTTTTTTTAGCCATATCATTGCTAGTGATAGAATTAGAGTTGATTCCCAAAAGACTAAAGAAGTGAGAAACTAGCCTAGACCCATCACTCCATCAGATATCAGGAGTTTGTGAGGCTTGGCTAGCTATTACAGATTTTTTGTTGATGGATTTTCATCTATTGCCTACCCCATGTCCAGATTGACTCAAAAGAAAGTCAAGTTCTATTGGTCAGATTCTTGTGACAAGAGTTTTCCAGAGTTGAAGACTCGACTCACTACAACTCTAATTTTGACTCTACCAGATTTTTCAAATAGATTGGTGGTATATTATGATACCTCTAGCATTGGTTTGGGGTGTGTTTTGATGCAGAGAGGTAAGGTCATAGCCAATGCCTCTAGACACCTTAAGCCCCATAAAAATAAATACCCACCCATGGTCTTGAGTTAGTAGTTGTAGTATTTGCCTTAATGATTTGGAGGCACTATTTATATGGGGTACATGTTGATGTGTTCACATACCATCATATCCTCCAGTATGTGTTCTCTTAGACAGACATAAAAATCCATTATAGAAGGTTATTGGAGTTGTTTATAAGGATGAAAGAGTATCTTTGTTCATAACCGCACATACCTTATTTGATAAATTGAATATGAAAGCTTGAACTTTGAATCTCTAATGGTGTTCTTGAAGCTTATTCATGAAGTTCTTGAACCCGAAAGCTTGGATTATTAACTTTCTTGGAGAAAATTTGGTGGAGTTCTTGGTGTTGTTGAAGGGGCTAGGGTATTCTTGGAGAGAAAGAGATGAATTAGGATATCTCTAAAGATTTTGGGTCTGAAATTAATAGTTCTGGATGAATTTGGGTAAGGAGAAGTGACCAAAGTGCCCCTAGACCCATTAGGAACTGAAATAGGGTATGAAAAAGTTTTGTAATGCAATTGACATTGCACAGCGTTGCTAATCGCGTTGATGACCGACACGTTGCGTCCCAATCGCGTTGCCTTCTGACCTCACATGGAAAATACCATAACTTCTTGCTTTGGTTGTTCTTGAGCAAAAAAATTCTATGTATATAAAAAGTTATACAAATTTAATGTAGACCCTTATAGAATCGAATACCAAACTTTGGACAAATCAAAGGCTCTAAGCTCAACTTTGTTCTAAGTGATTCTTATGAAAATTTTTCACCTCGAAATCACATCAAAAACGTGGATAAATATCATGAAACTTATATTCACATGGTAATCATTTATATTTTAGCTTATACACGTAGGAACGATGGTTCAAAGATTAGCCCAAAAATGCGATGTATTACCGTATCTCCCCGTTGGGAACATTTTTCCTCGAATGAGGCTGATTAGACTGAGGGTACTAAGGCAACTTTGATTATCTTCTGAACATGCATAACTGAAAACGTGATTGCATTACTAATCCTGAAACATGATAAATGAACTGAATATCATGAACTGAACTGATTTCTTGACTATAGGCAATGACATGAAAATGGTTATAAGGCTGAGATAGGGACGAGAGAGTTGACTTATGAGTAACCATTACCTTAGAATGGATATGGTTTCATGAAGAAGAGATGAAAGGTTTAGTACATGAATGCTCATGGTAGTACGATACATCTCTCCCTTGGGATATTTCGTCCCCCGAATGATATTTACTTTGCTAAAATACTAAGGAAATATGGAGATGATGCATGGGACACTTACGGACTGTATCATGACTGAATATATGGAATTTGAAACTGATGCATGATGCATGAACTGAGCTGAATTAACAAATTAAATGAATTCAAACAAACTACCCGTTGAAATGGCCATATTCATGAGACATCAGATAGTAATATTAGATGGAATATTCGAAATCTATATGAGCTTATCTGATTGATTGCTAAATAGGATTGCAAGCTACATAAACTAGATCATATTTACTGCCCATACTCAAATGTTATATTTCTTCAACGCACTTTTACAGAATTCTAATAATATTAGGGAGTGAAGAATCTTGAGCGTGATCTAAAAAGGACATCTAACTAAGGAATCACAACATTGATACAACTCTATAGCTTAGAACATACGCATATAAATCATAAGATTGGATAGAATTACTAGTCCTCAGGCAATGCAACGTCTAACTTTTAAACTTAGCAAAACTTCTCAAATACTCCCTCAACTATACTATTCCCCTTAAATACCATATTCATTGATTCAACTTCTATTTCTCCCATGGTCGGTCATAAATCCATATACTAATGTCTAAACTAAACTAAGTCCTCTCACCTTGATCAATCCTAACTTGAAATCACAAGGTACAACATATAAAACCATAACTGATCTACATTACCAACGATATAAGAGACGCGCTGCGTTGATCTACCAACTTGATATGCGACGCATCACGATGCTCCCTACCAACGTGATATGTGATGCACCATAGCCATATCGCCTTACCTTACTATTTTTACCATCCAAATTGGTCTCAAACTTCACCCAAAAAATCTGAAACATACACAAGTGTGATATCGACAAACCCAATCATGAATTCACTTAAAGATGTACATTCCAAGGTTGGGAAGGTAAAAAACTAGTGCACACTATAATCATTCACTTATACACCAATATGAAATTCAATCCTATTGTTATAATCACGTATGAACATCTAAACAAACACCCATAATAGCATATTCCACGTATTCTCTAAACCTATATCACAACAGCTCTCTCGTACTATCCCAAGAACATACACACATAAATTTGAACTAACCACAACATGTATCAAGGACTTGGCCTTAATCTTACTTCACACTTATGGACTTAGCTAAAACAAGCATAGAATAATCTTTCATCAACAAGAAATATTTACTCTCACCTATCTACACAATTACTCATCACTACTATTATTACATAAGGAGGGGTCACTGAAAGATTAGAACATGAGACCTTGAAGAATGGAAGGATACTATACGTGACTTACATTTAATTGAGGCCTGAGGAATAGAGGATCAACATCATGGATTCATTAAAGAGTTCTAAATTGAGGGCATACGTGTCTATAAGAAGAATCTCACTGATCATTAGGAGTGTAGAATGAGTTTTAGGAACTGAGCATACTATAAAGCATGAGTATATAAGTCATGAGCTGCATGACCAGAGTTTAGATTTCACAAATTCTTGGAACATGATTCATACTGCTGAATAAACAGGAACTCCTGATACTAGGGACTAGGAGAGTACATGATTTTCTATGATGTAAATGAACAAAACTATGATCATGGAGCAGACACGTAAGTCATGAGTAGATATTTTGATGGCTGAAGTACTAATACTGAAATAAGAATCTGAGATTCAGACTTGGTTATTTATCCTACCATCTCCCCCTTAGCTTTACCTATCATTCCAAGTCTGTGGAACCCCTTTACTAAACTCTAACTGAACTGGAACCACTTTAATCTAGATCTTGGGTATAACATTACACGTAAATAATAGAACTTAACCTGAAAGACTACACTTGAAAGTGTAAAACCTAGTGCTAACACTTCCTTCTGAGACACAACTCAATCTTTATATAGCCTCAATAGTCATCATATAATACTTAAACACTTACTAACTTAGAATATTCATGCGTATCACCATAGCAGGAGTGCACACCATCTAGTGCTTGAACTCTTCTTTCTATTAGCTTAATCTTTAAAGTCTCAAATTTAGATTCTAGCACTTAACATGGATATCACAAAACCTTTAATAAACCATACTACTTCCGTCATAGCCTACTAATATTATGTCTCTAAACTTATATTTCTAAACCATGAGAATCAAGATCATATCAAAAGGCTCAACATCGTCAATAATCACTCCTTAACTTAGCTATTATGAACACTATGTAATATATAACTAGCTTTCTTCCACTTAACGACTCAAGGGTACTACTATAAACACATGATACTTAATAACCGTAGAAAATAATGCAACCCATAGCACCTTGGGCACACCTCTACATCCTACCTACAATATCATACTTAATCTCAAATCAATAAACTTAAATTCTTGCTTTCACTGTTTCAAACCTATTTGTTCACCTCCATATAACTAGCATTACTATCCAAGCAACCATTACATCCACCTTGATGATCATCCACTATTAAAACTTAGTGCCTAGGGATAGGCGTGATTAACAACCCAACCTCATATACTATTCTCACTTGAAAGCTATAAAAGAAGACATCAAGAAACACTAGTCCACTAGAAACCCAGAATAACAATAATTGATCATGAGCATATGGCATATCTTATTATAATCCTTTAGCACATCCTCCCTCTATACATCACTACTATTCACCCATCTATATACTTAAATTTCATTGATAGTTCTATAAGTTTCAACTAAACTCCTATTGTAACCTTAAGGAAAGCCGAAGTTAACAATACCAAACCATCAAATACTTTATTAATAATCTATACATTTCTAACACAATAATTACTATCAATAACTCCTTTCATACTTTAAACAAACAATAATTCACCTTAACTAATATCTCTTTCTCTACCTTCCACTAAATTAACACACAAGGACATATAACCATAACATAAAATCTATAGTATGCATAAGTTTATCTCAATATTTTCCATCAATCATCATTCCTACTTTTCTTGTCACTACACTTCTATACCCAAACTTCCAACGATAAGAAGGTTCTACTACTTAGGAGTCATAACACTTCAGATTGTAATATCACTTCAATGTAATCTCTATTCACCAATCCAGGTTCATACTATCCCCTCTTATGAGCAATATATATATTGAAAGAATAATAAGGAATCTGAATGCATATATTTTTCTATCATAACTAAACAACTCATATGGATGAGGACATAAATTTTGATTTGAAGAAATTATAATATCCTAGTTAGCTCCTCTCAAGCCCCTTGTACGACTTTGAAAGTTACTGATAGTAAATCTGAGAGCATCATCTTAGGATGAATTAGAACTTTCTAATCATGTGATCTCAAGAATATAACATAGATAGAGAATTATGGAGTGACACATAAATCAATAGAATTTTTTTAGAGAAGAACTTTACAAAATGATCTAGAGTATGAAAGAAAGAAAACATTTATTAAATACCCTGTAACCTCTCAAAGAAAAGTACATACACCTCTGGACCATTCTGTAAGACTCTACTAGACACGGCTTCGCAGACACCCTAGGAAACTTGAACCTTATTCGCAGATACCAAGTTTTTACTGCTACAAAAATGGGTCCCGAGACGTCACATACTGCTTAGGAGCACAAGTGATCCCAATCTAACCCTTGTACGGGCATACTGAAAAGCAACTAATTTACATATGCATAAAATAACTGAAGTTACTATGTGGAAATATAACCATGATGAAAACTAGAAAAAAATAAAATACTAATACAATTTTACATTCTGATGAAACTAAAAAGCCAAACTAAAATTACATGACTAACTCCGACTGACATCTGTAAAGCTTCTACTATACTGACTATAGATAGCTAGGATGCGACTCCAACTACCACTAATCAATACAAATGAGTAAGAAAATAAAGTACATAAATAATATCTAACTGAAGTCCCATAAGCAGGAGGACTCATCATCTGATGGCTGGAATCTGTAACTGTCTAATCATGATATATAGACTACAAATGAATAGGTACCTACATTATTAAATAATGTAGCATATAGATATACAAGTAAGTAAAATAATGTTTGTATAAACTTGTAAAATAATGCATTCTAAGTATAAATGACTCACATTGGATTGAATAACTAAAAGATGAAAATCATGAATCATGAATTATAAAACATACTGTATAAATCATGTATCATAACACTTAGTTCTAAAAGCTATAGTTTTACTCCTTCTTCTAGTGGACTAAGTAGAATTAAAGCTAAGTCTTGATGTGTGAGTATATGCTAACACATTTGAGGCTATTAACTAAGAATAAATGCAAAGTCTTCAGAAACATTTGTTTTTTTTTATCGTTTCCTCTTTGATATTGTAGGAAAAGTCAAGATACAAGAGAATGAACAATAATGGAAGCAAAAGAGTGATTTATGAACAAACAGAGAAGGAAGAATAGTTGATGACTTATCTGATAAGTCATCAGACATGTGATAAGCTATCAGAGTTGCCATCAATCTTAGACAGAGAATGGACTTTAGCTAGAAGTTGTGATAACATCTGTGACAGGCTGTTAGAACTGTGATAAGCCATCAGGCTCATCGCCAGACTTAGGTAGGGAAGGGAGTTTAAAATAAAGAAGTGACGACATTTTTGATAAGTCGTCACATGTCTGATAAGTTGTCAAGACTCAATGTCATCTCAAGGTAGTGATTATCACAATGAAGAGGAGCTGATGACATTCCTGATAAGCAGTTAGACTCCTGATAAGGCATCACATAAGTCGTCACCCGTCCGAGAAAATACTATGATCTATGATTATGTTTCCATAATTAGACTAAAGTATTTAAAGCATATGTCAGGGTTTTTGTTGACGTGGTTGGATCTTGGAAATCATGTTTTTTAGCATTGTTCTCTCTATTTTCCAACTTCAATTCTTTAGAGATATTATTAAAATTGTTTTTGGATTTTATACTGTGATCAAAGCGGAGAAACACTTATTACTATTTTCTTGTTGTAAGTTCATATATCAAACTATGAATTCAACTTATTATCTTGAATATTGGATTATGAGTAGCTAAATTCCCTTAACCCGAGTTGGGGGATTTATGGGTTTGGATTTGTAATGTAACTAAGTGTTCAAGATTCTAATAGTTGTAGAAACTTCTTGTCAATTCCATTATTTTATATGATGACTATTGGTTTAAAACAATAGGCTTTACTTTTGGGTGATTTGCTTGAGGTAAGAAATCAATCCTAGTAAGAAGTGAATTACCAATAGTGACTTAGAAGCATTAAAATTCCATATAATAATTAATGTTGTAACACAATTAATTACCTTAAGATAACATCTTGTTATGAAAGATAAATTCCCTAAGTTTTAGAGAATTAGGTGATTAAATGTCTAAATAGGTTGAGAAACATTTAGACATAATGTCGACAAGGATAGGCTGTTGTTCCTACCTACCATAGGAATCTTGAACCGTTACTAATGTCTATCAAATCCTAAAACCCATAGTGAACATAACTCTGGTTTTCCTTATCATATTGATTTCAAATACTAAACTGAGAAGTACTTATTTGTTACACTTTCAAAAACACTCATTCATAGGAAACTAATAACTATCAGTTGATTAACCCACAGATAACTCAAATTCACACCCTATTCCCTATGGGATTTAACCCCAACCAAGTTGGGTTATATATTGACAATAATCACTTACCTTCTCATAAGGGAGGTGTAGTTTGAGCTTTATCAAAAATGGCGCTGTTGCCGAGGAATATGGTTATAAATTAAAGTTTGTCTGTGCTAATTAACTGTTAGTCAAGTTTCCTAGTTTTCCATTTAGTTGTTATTTTTTGTTTTTTGCAGGACTTTTGTGGTGTATGCCAAGAACCAGAAGTTTTGGAGGACCATTATTACTATTTAATATGGAACCACAACTCATCGAAAAAATGGAAGACCAGCAGCATACTGATAGGTTAGTAGCCTTAGCTAGAGCTCAGGTAAATATGCAGTGTGTCAGTCAACAAGTACGGCATCCAAATCCTGAGGATGAAGATTTGGGAGAAGAGGAGTTGCTAAACCCTGGTAACCCAAGGCGTGCAGAGCAAATAGGTATACCAGTATAGCATAATTCTAAAATGAACCATCCGTTCTGAGGAAGGCATGATCACTAGCCTGTCCAGTATAACCTCAATAATGATAATGATGGAATAGATGGAGCAGGTGCAATGGGTGTAATTATTCCTCCACTATTAGAACTTGGGGAGAAATTCAACATTACGAGTACTATGATTCAACTACTTAATCTAGAGGGTTTGTTTGGTGGCCTTGTTTGGGATGATCCGAACTTACACCCGGTGAAATTTGTCAGTATTTGTAAATATTTTGATAACCTAGGAGTGAGTCAAAATGTTATCTTTTTGAGGTTATTTCCATTTTCTCTATCTGGGGAGGCAACATTGTGGTTTAATGAGCTGACACCCAATTCTATAAGCAACTGGAGGCAGTTGAAAAGAGATTTCCTAGAAAGGTTTTTTTGACTTTCCAAGAGGGTACAGTTGAGGGATGAGATCAACAAATTTAGACAACTCCCAATTAAAGCCTTGCATGAAACCTGGGAAAGATTCAAAAAGAAGCTAACACAGTGTCTGAACCATAATATGATGGATACACACTTGATGAAAACTTTATATAGGGCTGTAAACTCTGTGAAAACTCCAATTGTAGATAATGCTGCTGGTGGTTCATTTGTTGAACTTACATTCCCAGAGGCCTCAGAAGTTCTAGAGAGAATAACCAAACAGATTTAGGCATGGTATACCATAGACTCTATCATAGAAAGCCCCACTATTTTAATGGGTATGACTGTGGATCAACACAGAAGAGACGAGAAGGAAAAGGAAGCAGTGATGAAAACTCCTCGAAGACCACCACCTCCCTTTTCTCAAAGATTAAAGAAGACAGTTGAGAACACAAAATTTAGTAAATTCATGGTGAGGTTGAAGAAGTTAACAAAAATATGACTTTTGAAGAGGAACTCGAGCAGATGCCTGGGGATGCTTAATTCATGAAGGACCTTGTGACGAAGAAAAGATCAGTGAGCTACAAAACTAGAGGATAATATCCATCATTGTAGCACTATTTCTATGAGGATATTATTGCAAAAGAAGGCCAAACCTGGAGGATATACTATCCCATGTATAATCGGGTCTCTAAATTTTGCTAAAGCCCTCTATGATCTTGGGTCAAGCATAAATCTAATGCCTCTAGTCATGTATAAAAATCTAAGTATGGGGTATCCTACCTCGACAAATATGTGGTTGGTGATGGAGGATAGGTCTATAAAATGGCTAGTAGGAATATTACGTGATGTATTGGTAAAGGTGGCAGACTTTATACTTCCAGTAGATTTTGTAATCCTAGACTATGAGGTGGAGTTTGAAGAACCTATCATTTAGGGTAAAACATTCCTTGTGATTGGGAGAGTGGTAGTGGACATGGAGATGAATGAGCTGTACTTTAGGTTCAATGACAAAGAAACAAGTTTCAAAATGCACTCATCTAGGACAAAACAAAAGGAGATAAGTGTCTTCTTGATCGTAGATGTGTTTTATGAAGATAGGAAAGAGGTAGTAGCATGGTGTCCTGACGAAGTCTAAGTAGTCAAGATAACCTAGTCGAGCTGTGACATTAAAAGAAGAACTATTCAAAGGCCTATCATTGAAGAAAAGAGGATCATCACTACCAGGTTGAGCAAATACCTTGAAGTGGAGCAAAAATTCTAAGGCTATCACCTAGGATGGACTGTGAATGGAGGAAGCTTAATTTGCCCTACACTAGTTTGGGAGTTGTATGCAAACTATCAAGCTCAATTGGACAACATGTTCAATGAAGGAGAGAAATAGATATATTAGCCTTTGTTGGATAAAGTTCCAGTATGGGGTGTGATGGTGGATCTCTTAGAAACAATAATCAATAGATTTTTTCATGGCCCAGAATTCACTCCTCAGGACACTTCACCTACATTCTAGGCTCGACTGAACCATCATGAAAATCAACGATCTTGGTTAGCCACACTCATAGCTGAAGTGAAACATTAATGGCTAACCAATACGAATGAAAGGATTTTTAAGGCCTCTTAACTCAGGAGGGAAGGTTCTGGTGGGGTGAAGTGCAATTCTATTTGATACTTACTGAGGGAGATAATATCATTGGAGATGATAGAGATATACTAGTCGTAACTCTTGTGGTGAAACATAATTTGAACTTTAGAGAGATCATTGCTGATGAGATGAAAATTCAGGTCTCAAGGCCCAAAATGACATATCATTTCCCTTAGCTAATTACGAGGTTGTGTCAAAAATCCAATGTACCTGGAGTTGTAGGAATAGACAATGAATTGCTTGCCAAGAAGACCCACAACCACATCTAATATGATGAAAATCAGCTGAGGTTGACACTTGATAGAGGAGCAGGGGTTGAAACAAATCCTCCAGTTACAAGTACTAGCTCAGCACCTAATGTAGAGGCATAAGGTTCTAAAGCGGTAGCACCAATATCCTTAGTAATAGGTAATTCAGTGCCTAGAAATGAAACAAATCCTTCAACTGCTCTGTGTACCACAAAACTTTCCTTCAACCCGATGAATTTCATAAGAGTGACAAAACAAGTAAACTAGTGTGAGGCTCATCTATAACTTTTTGCCAAGTAACTTTCCTTTGAGGTAGAGAAGATGATTAAGGTAGATCTGGAGCCCTACCGAGCCTTTCCCAGTCGGATTGATAAGTTAGAAAACCATTTCAATACACTGTTAAGAGAAATGTCGGGATTAGACCTTGCACAATTTAGATCATCCTTGAACAAGGAAAATACGGATGTTGGGGTATTATATGAACACCAACTTATGGTGTTGAAAGATTTGGCTGTTGATGAATCTGAGGGTGAAATCCCATTGCTTGATCTCATAGGGGAACCAATGAACAAAAAGAATAAGAAGGGTGAGAAAAAAAAGGTAAGGGTAAGAGAGAAGGGCATGATAGTGAAGAAGAAAGGAAAGTAGAGAAGAGAGAGATAAAGAAGGCTAAAAAAGAGAAGACAAGGAAGGCGATGATCAAGTCACTAGCTAACAATGAAACATAGGAGGAGGACCTACGAGTGAGAGCCATAGGTGCCTCAACTAGTAGGCCTCCAACAATAGCTAGACAAGATGTGTCAGAACGAAGGGAGACTCCCATTGGAGATAAGGCAGCTGAGGATGCAGCAGCAGGGTCAGGGACCCGTGATCCCCATCCTTGATCTACTCCAGGTTTACCCTAACCCTTAGTTCAGTTTTTCTTTGATCTTTAGTTGACAGGAGAAACACAGGTACCTCTAGTACTTAACATGGTTTGGCTATTTTGTAAAAACCACTCAAAGGTTATAATTCATTAACTGCATGAGTTACATTTAATTGTGACTGTTGTGCATCTTTGTATGGTATTAGTTCTAAAGACATGATAACCATTGCTAAACAATTGCATGAACTGGATAAGTACTAAATTGTAATTTACTTGTGTGCCATATGTATGTAAGATTGTACTTAGTTCCTTTTGTATGTTGAATCCAAAACTTGCCCGGTTAGTCTTACCTAGGTTGAAGGACGGGGGTTAGGAAAGGATTATAGGTCGTTTTGATATTAGCCCACTTTAGCCTAAATGACCTTCCATGTATGGATGATATCCTTTGATCCCTATTTTGAACCTGAATAGCCTATTTCTTTTTATGATACCTATCACTATCCCATTTTTATATCATCATGAACCTATTTTGGCCCTTGTCCTCCTAGGACACTGTGCACCTTGACTTAGGAAAATAGCCTAATTTAAGGGTCGCTATCATAGGGGTGTGTGATGTAAAATGAATATTAAGAAAGATAGAATAAAACAAAAGAGTAAAAAGATGGGTGCTATGGAAAAGAATAAGAAAGGTTGTGAAAAAAAAAGTGATTTTAGAAAACACCGAACCAATTCTGAATATGTGTGATCAAGAAAGGAGAAAAATAGAAAAAGGCTAGTGAGTGAGACCCCAAAAGCTAGTGTAGTGTCAAGGAGGCTTTGTCACTTTAAATATCATCAAGTATCATACCATCCCCTAACCTACATTATAAGCCAAAGAGAAGACCTATAGTGATCCTAGCTGAGCTATCTGAAAGTCTTGGTAATGAGAATAAGGGCAATCCTATGGTATTTGGTATACATTGATTGAAATTTCTTTTTGAGAGTGAGTGTCTTTAGATTGTCCCCATGGTTACACATATGATATCTAATACATGTGAAGTGGGACTTCTTTGTAGTGAGGGCACACTAGTTATGTTGCTAGTTCTAACTTGTATAGATAGAGTAGTCTTGGTAAATACATGGTTGTTCTTGCTGAACTGATGCTATATTTTGATTCATGTGTGTCGCATTGTTGTTCTTCAATAGTATAAACTATTGTTTTTACATTGATTGACCTTGAAGATGGTAAAGATGTTTTGAGATAATATGGATGGTTGACTGCCGAATGTACTTTGTATCCCCTTTGTTATGTTTTAGTTGCTTAAGGTAAAGCAATTGTTTTAAGTTGAGGGTTATGATGTCTGAGCAGATGCTAATACATTTGAGACTTTTAATTGAGAATAATTGCAAAGTCTTAAGAAACTTTTGTTGTTTTTGATTGTTTTCTCTTTAATATTATAGTAAAGGTTGATATGCAAGAGAATCAGTAATAATGGAAGAAAAAGAGTGATTTTTGAGAAAGTAGAGAAAAAGGAATAGCTGACGACTTATCAAATAAGTCATCATACTTATGATATGCTATCAGAGTTGCCGCTAGGCTTTGACAGACAATGGACTTCAGCTAAAAGTGGTGACGACATCTGTGATAGGCCATTAGAAGTATGATAAGCCATCAGGCTCGTTGTCAGGATTACGTAGGGAAGGGAGTTTGAAGCGAAGAAGTGACAGCATTTCTGATAAGTCGTCATATGTCTGATAAGCCATCAAGACTCATTGTCAGCTCAAGGTAGAGATTATCAAAGTGAAGAGTAGCTGACGACATTCATGGTAAGTTTTAAGACTCCTGATAAGTCGTTACACAAGTCATCACCTTTCCGAGAAAATACTGTGATCAATGATTTTGTTTCCATAATTAGACTGAAGTATTTAAAGCATATTTTAGGGTTTTCATTGACGTTGTTGGATCTCGGAACTCACATTTTTGATCATTGTTCTCTCTATTTTCCAACTTTAATTCTTTAGAGAGATTATTACAATTGTTTTGGGATTTTCTACTGTGATCAAAGCGGAGAAACACTTGTTGCTATTCATCTTGCTTTAAATTCATATATGAAACTATGAATTCAACTTGTTGTCTTGATTATTATATTAAGAGTAGCCAAATACACTTAACCCGAGTTGTGGGATCGATAGGTTTGGATTTGTAAGATAACTAAGTGTTCAAGATTCTAACGGTGGTAGGAACTTCTTGTTAATTCCATTATTTTACATGTTGACTATTGGTTGTAAACAATAGTCTTTGCTTATGGGTAATTATCTTGAGATAAGAAATCAACCCTAGTAAGAAGTGAATTATCAACTGTGACTTGGAAACATTAGATTTCCATTTAATAATTAATGTTGTAACAAGATTAATTAAGTTGAGATAACATCCTGTTATGAAAGATAAATTCCCTAAGTTCGAGAGAATTAAGCGATTAAATGTCTAAATAGGTTGGGAAACATTTAGACATAACTTCGACAAGTATAGTCTTATGTTCCTACCTACCACAAGAATCTTGAATCGTTATTAGAGTCTGTCAAATCCCAATACCCATAGTGAACATAACTCTAGTTTTCCTTATCATATTGACTTCCAACAATGAACTAAGAAGTAATTATTTTTTACACTTTCAAAAACACCCATTCATAGGAAACTAATAAATATCAGTTGATTAACCCACAGATAAGTCAAATTAATACCCTATTCCCTGAGAGATTCGACCCCAACCTAGTTGGGTTATATATTGACAACGTTCGCTTACATTCTTGTAAGAGAGGTGAATTTTGAGCGTTATCAAGTCTATTTTCAAATCATGCAGGATAAGTTATAAAGGTCTCGCCTTTGAAACTGTAAACTAAAAGCTGAAATCTCATAGCTAATGACATGTAAAACAGTATCTGCATAAAATCGTTAGCCTTTAAACTTAGTTTCTAAAAGCTATTTTGTTTTTCTATTTTAGGACTTAGGCTTTAGGGAAGTTATTCTAACATACATACGCTACGTGAGCTATCATAGTGTCCAACGTCTAGTTCCCCTAAGGGGAAAACCTCACATTGGAAAGAGGTTTCATACTCTTTCCAAGGAGTATAACCTAAGCTAAGTGATCATAATATGTATCTTTATCCATATATAAATGGAATATAATATGAATTTGTATGTACGTTGGCTCATAGTTCTAGGAAATCATGATTTGATAAACCCACACGTTTTGCTCGGTGCTAATTATTACACACTTTAATCTGTATGCTCAATCTACATGAAATCTACTTTAAAACTAGCATGATGGTTTGCTATAAAAAGTAGTTATGAATTTGTTAAATTTAAACTATAATCAAAATTATAATGTAGATTGATATCTAAACTGAGGATCAAAAGATCAAATCTAGTTCAAAATCTAAGTATAAACTAATCATAGGATGCCTGAAAGCATAATCTTTCTTGAAATATCAATATTCAAACTAGGTCTTAATAACACATTCTTTAAATTCATGTCAAATCAAAATAATACTTCATGCTCAATAATATTCTTCAAATACTTCAATAATTTCAGTCAAGATAATGAAATCAAAATCACAATATGAATCTTATGGATCAAAACATGGGCATGCAAAATCTTGATGCACTAAAGGCTTTGAATCTAATGCTTTCTATCATATAACTTGCAACATAATATCATGCTTAAATCTCAATTGAAAATTTTTAAATCAAGCATAAATAGAGGAGAACAAGCATGCACTTTAACACTTAAATCACTTTACAAATCCATAAACTCAAAACAAGATAAGTTAGGTATGAACCCTAACTGCAATATACGTAAATTCAACTTTAAAGCTAGTTTTGGGCACAAGGATGAAAGAGTATCCTCGTTCATAACCCCATATACCTTATTTGATAAATTGAATATGAAAGTTTGAAATTTGAATCTCTAATGGTGTTCTTCAAACTTATTCTAAATAAACCAACATTATCCTACATACATTTCGTCTAAGGAGATATAATCCCAATATTCCACAACCTCTTGAATTTAGACCAAAGATAGCATTCACTCTGTACTAGTTAAAGTTTTTGTGAAGAATTTTTGTCAAACTCCCCCTATTTACTTATACATCTTGTTTCTATTAGCATTTTGGTTAACCTTATAGTAACTTTAGAACCCATAGATTGGAATTCTTTCGCATTCACTCCTTTAGATTTTACCCCAATTTACATTGGGTTACTTGACAACAACCACCTTATTCATCAAATATGAGAGTGATTTGAGCATTATCATATGTTATGTTCAAGCAACCTGAAACTGAAATCTGTACTAAACACTTAACTAAGATTGTGGGAGGTATCATCTAACCGACATGCCTCAATATGAGCTTATTGTGGTCCAACCTTATACCCTAGTTGGAAGGGTGTTGATACCATGCCGCGGATACTAACAAAAACTGTGTGGATTCAATAAAGTAAAGTCCCAAAGGTCTAAAGGGTCACCCTCTACTGGCAGATGCCCTGGCGATATATGTTTCAACCCTCAATTGGCAGGCTAACTTATCAAATCTACACTTTCTATGTAGTTCTAGAATGCAGGGATTGCTACTAAGAGTCACAACCTCAACTAGAAAGTGAGCCCCCATCCCTGGGTTTGCTCAGGGCTAAATCCTACTCCTAACTAAACTTACTCAGATTACTGAGTTGATCTAAGTGTGACTGATATAATAACTGACTAACTGATCTTGCTAATACGTATCTGAAACCATTCTGAAAATACTGAGACTAAGTAAATAGCTAAGTTTTAGGTATTCATAATTCCTAGGACCAGATAGCAATAATAATAGGACCATATGAAAGATTTGAAAACCATAGAAAGGAATTATTGTTCAATATTCAACACTTAGGCATTTCATCAAACACAAGAGGGTCACGAGTTAAAGTATGGGAATAGTTAAATCATGTGATAATAACATAATTAAAATATAAAAAACTTGGGTTAAGGATTTAACATGCAAATAATCATCATTCAAACGTGTCAAGGGTGAATTACAAAGAAAACACATGGAAATCATGATTTGAAATCAAAGTTCATATGAATTTCATTGATATAAATCAAAGTAACATGTATAAATCATAATTTAAAACTTAAACGTGGGTTCTTGGACCCCCTGCGTGAAAATGGCCCATGGATGGTCATGAAACATACCTTAAAATTTGTATCTTGAAAGAGAAACAACTTTCTTGAGAGTTCTTGGATTAATTCTTGGTATTGAACTTGAATTTGATGAACCCTAGTTGGTTTTGGGGAGAAGAAAATCACCCCTTCTTGCCTTGTGATGGATGATTTTTGATTTATGATAGACTAGAGTAGTATTTACGCTTGTTAACCACTGTTTGAAGGGTGAAACGATGTTGTTTTGTGATTAAAATAGCGGGAAAAGACCAAAAAACCCTTTAAAAACATCTTTTCAGCGCTTAACTATCCGAGGTGACAGACCGTCACTATGGTGACTAACCATCACTTCAACCTTTACTATATCACTTCAACCTTCAACCTGGAGCGATGGTCCATCACTGATGCGAAGGTCTATGTAATACCCCGTACCTCTACCTAGCTTGAAATCATCCCAATAATGTTAGAAATTTAATTTAAAAGATGAATCCACTTTTGTACATGTGGAATTTTAAAGATTTTAACTTTTTTGTTGAGTGGGAAGTTGAATAAGCTTTCCAAAGATAATTTCATCCAAATCCGGTATCGGAGAAAAAAGTTATGGATGTTTTATCGAGAGCTGTCAGAACAGCCTAGGTAGGGGTGGGCATAAAATACCAAAAACCAAATTACCAAACTAAACCAAAAAGTTTGGTAATTGGTATTTAGTAATTTGGTATTTGGGTGTAAAATTTTAAAATTATGGTATTTCGATTCGGGATTGGTAAAAAATATTACAACCATTTGGTATTTCATATTTCTCGAATATTTTGTTATAGTTAAGTGACCCTTAGGCCACATACCTATTCCACACTACAAAGGCCACATACTTGTGTAAATATTGCTCAAGCAAACTTTGAACTGTGAAACGTAGTCATAAAGTAGACTCTTAACTTTACACAGTAAAATTCCTTGCAACCAATATATGACAAATTTTGACGAAAATATCACGCTAATACTGAAATCACAACGTGGAAGGGAACAACAGAAAAGAATTCTTCATGACATGATACATAACACAATTGCTGGTTGTACTTGCCCAACTCTAATGTTCCTCAAATAGGTCGGAATATGGCTTTAAACAAGGGGACTTGGTCAAGCCTTGTTAATCATTGTATTCACATGTCAACAGTAGATGGATAAAAAACTCAGCACATGGCACGCAAAATAACATATATTGCTCTCCATCATATTTATGAGAAGTGATATTATGACTTTCTAGTTTGTTATATTCAGTTCATGTTACATCCACTTTGATGTAAATGTTATTCGTGCTACATCTAGTTCCCCCCTTATTAGAGCTGGATCAAACTACAATAACATAGGTTTTAAGGTGTTTCATTAATTGAGACACATGTATCAACGTGTAACAAGACAAAACAAAATTAATTTTTTCTGGTGTAAAACTTTGTATTCAAAGGCATAAAACTATCAAAAAAAATTGATTTTTTTCTCAAAACTTTGGTTGGAGATCACCATTATTATCACTAAATATCATCACTACAAGAATTTCCAACTTTAATATAGTAATACCGAATTTCGTACTAAACCAAAACTTAATTTATGGATTATCGAATTACCGAGCAGAAGCTTAATGGTATGGTATTTTGTGTCTACTTTCAATTACCAATTACCTAATTAACAAACCCAAATTATGAAAATACCAAACAAATATAAAAGGGCCACCCCTACGCCCAGGTGCAATGGACAGGTTGATGGACCATCGAACTAGCGATGGACCATTGCCTAGACTGTCTCTAACACCCCGATTTGCTGAATCAAAATGCTACACGGTTCTTATGACCCCGAGGGACCACAAGCTAACCCATATCTGATATCTGTAACAGTATACTGAAATTCATTAGTTAATAATGTGGAATACATAGAAATGTAAGGCCATAAGGTTCAACTATATACAGTCATGTGGGTAAAAATACCCAAAACAACTAAATCTGAACAAAAATCCAAAAGCCTCTAAACATTCTGAATAAAGAGTTGAAAGAACATGTCTCCAACTAACTCTGTAAAACTGAATTGAAGATATAAATAAATGTATCAAATCATATTGTCCTTGTATTAATGAGGACTCACTGTGTCTTTGCGACTGGAATGCTACCGCTACTTCTGGGTTGGAGCTCGTGTCTCGAAACCTATGGTGTAATATGAAAAGAAAGCACCATAGTGCAAATGCGTCAGTACAACTGGAGTATTGAGTATACAAGGAAGGTAGGCTGAACATAAAGGGTTTCATGCATGAATAACACTAACTGACTAATATGAACGTGGGAATGCAAATACACATATATAGAAATTAGGACCGTGAATATGTGTTAGCATGACCTGTAAGCTAATACATGGTTTAATGATAACTGTCATGACTGATACTGAAACTGATAACATGGACGACTGTATCTGATAGTCCTGTAGATACTAAAATCTAAAGAACGCCCTAAGTTCTTTTACTGAAACTGTTGGAAGTAGTGTTTAACCGACATGACCAATGTATGCCGTTATGGCTGAGCTGGGATCCAATCTCTACCCCAACTGGAGGGGTGTCAATATCGTTCGACGGCTAAGAATAGCCTGTGAGTGATCCTTATATGACGGTTACTCAATGAGAACGGTGGGAACCCTAAACTAACAGGTTAATCCACCTCATCAACCATTATCGAACAGGTTAAGATGTCTCAACCTATGCTGGCTACGTAGTTCTAGAACACAAGGATTGCTACTAAGAATCATACCTTGAGCTGGCAGGTGAGTTCCCATCCTTGGTTTCACTCGGTGGTAACCTTACTCCTATCTGGAGGGACTGAACATGAATAACTAGTTGTGCATTACTTAATCTTATTATATTCCGTTGACTAGCAGAATGTTACTGATATCTGACAACTGACAAAGATCATGAGGTTTTACTGAGTCATATGACTGACTGAAGTACATGGAGTCATAGCTTGAGTTTGGATATCGTGAAACATTACATGGATCAAGGCACAAAGCTATATTTTTCGGGTGCAAGTACCCATAGGACTCGATGGAAGGAAACTGACACACATGACTGACTTGATCATAAGAGTAGAGTCCATAATTTATAATATCATACGTAGGGATCTCATACTATGCATGGTTGTCAACAATATATTGCATGGAAAGGATTTCATATCACATAGAAGTACTTGCACAATCTTAATATCATTTTCATTGCATAATCATATTGGCAACACATACTAATAGCATGGAAGTTATTGGATTGCATGGTTATCATATATCATATTCATAAGTAGGATTTGCAATTAAACATAGCATACTATCATAAGAATAGTTCATGAGTATTCCAAAAACATTTACAAGGAACATTAACAACATAGAAGTCATTGGAACGTAGGTGCATGTCATGAATCCTTCACTTAGTCACAGTTTAACTATATTGCATGATTTCTAGTTCCTTAGGCATTTTATCAAACACCTTACATGCACATCTTAAGCATAGGTAAAATCATCAAATTATACATCATGAACAACCAAATTTACATGTTTCCAACTCATATGATATCATGAATTCACAAAAACATATAAAGATTTCATCTTGGGAACTACCCAATATCAAAAACATGATCATCAACACCCAACAATATAGAAATCATACATTATTATGAAAAAGAGGAAAACAAACAAGCATCAATATGGGTATGATCATATCACCACAGTCAACCAAGCTTTTGTATTTTAAAGATTGATTCTTGAACTCCACGGATGAAAGCAATTCGTGGATGAACAATACGCATACCTTAGAAGGAAGATTCTTGATGATTGACGGAGGAATTTCCTTGAAATTGGATCTTCAAGCTTAATTATGCAACCCTAGTTGTTTATCTCCTATAGTGCTCTTGGATGATGAGCTTTGTGATGAAAATAGGGTTGCAGTATGTTTAGAAGCTATATATTTTGTAGGGTTAAGTTTAGGGACGTGTAAGGGGTATTTAAAGACATAATTAACTTTAAAATAAGTCAAGAGGGAGTGTTTTTGGCACCTAGAATTGACTTAGGCGGAGCCCAAGTGATCGCCTATATTTGGGTTGGGCGGCGCCTAACCAATCGCCTATGCTTGGGTTAGGCAGCACCTAACTAATCGTCTATGCTTACAATCTCTCACGAAAATGGGCATAAATTTTCGCTCGGTATTGGATTAAGCGAAAATTGGTATCGTTGGAAAGCTAATTCGATTTTCTACAAATTGGTGGGTCTAGTGCAGCCGAAAAACCATATTAACATCGAGTTATACTCATTTAAAGATTACCCTTGCAAAATCGAACACGCAAACTTGATGCATTCAAAAACTCTTAGCTTATATTACTTTAAGTGACTCATATAAACATGCTTAATGCATCATAAGCTATCCTATCACTAGGATATTCACTATAAGTCATGTACTCAAATATGAATCACACATAGGAGATTTCAGACATAGGAATACTTATTCACTACCTAGCATAGAAACATGCGGGGTATTACAATATCTCCCCCTTGGGAATATTCATCCTCGAATGAGAATTTACTGAGAAGAGATACAAGACTATTGAACCTGAACAGAACATGAAGAACTAAACCTTGATCTCATGAGTGACATACTAAATATATTGAAATCGTGCATATCTGATGCATGGACAACGAACACATGAATTCTTGATTGATTATGAAACGGTTAATAGGTGCCAATTTTATACGGGAAACATGAATGTGAAACTGAATAAGATTAAGAAAAACTGTTACCTTGAGTTTGATCTGAGTTGGCAAGGAAGAGGTGAGGATACTTGATACGCAATCTACTTCTGCTTCCCAAGTAGCTCCCTCATGAGACTGATTTCGCCAATGAACCTTGACTAGAGGGACTTCTTTGTTCCTCAATCTACGAGTCTAATAATCTAAGATTTCAACCAGAATCTCATCATAAGAGAGTCTATTCTGAATGTCGATGCTCTAAATAGCGTCAACAACTGTTGGGTCACCTATGCAATTCTTTAGTAAAGAGACATGGAAGACTGAATTGACTGAGGCTAGATCTGAAGGCAACTCAAGATCATAAGCTACCTTGCCGAAGCGACAAATAATTCTAAAGGGACCGACATACCAGGGACTGAGTTTCCCTTTCTTGCCCAACCTCTTTACTCCCTTCATGGGAGAGATCTTAAGATAGACATAGTCATTTATATTGAACTCAAGATCCTTTCTACGAACATCTGCATAGGACTTCTGTCAGCTTTGAGCATATCGAAGTCTCTCTCTGATCAACTAAACATTGTCTAAGGCATCAAATACTAAGTCAGAACCTATGACTGAGGCCTCACTAACATCAAACCAACCAATCGGAGATCTACACCTCCTACCATAGAGAGCTTCGAATGGAGCCATATCAATACTAAAATGATACCTATTGTTGTATGCAAACACAATCAAAGGAACGTGGTTATCCCAACTTCCCTTAAAGTCAATTGCATATGCTCTTAGCATATCTTAAAGAGTCTGAATGGTCCTCTCTGCTCGACCATCTGTTTGAGGATGAAATGCTGTGCTGAGTTAGACTTGGGTACCAAGACCCTTTTGGAATGCTTTCCAAAAGTGAGAAATGAACTGGGTACCTCTGCCTGAGATGATAAATAGTGGAACACCGTGTAATCCGACCAACTCCCTGATATAGAGTTTGGCATAATCCTCAGGTGAATAAGAAGTACGAATAGGAAGAAAATGATTTGACTTGTTCATTCTATCTATACTGACCCAGAATGAATCATGCTGATGACGAGTTCTAAGCAAACCTGTCACAAAGTCCATATTATCTTCTTCCCACTTCCAAGTAGGAATGGTGAACTTTTGCATGGAACAACTTGGTTGTTGATGCTCTATCTTGACCTGAGGACATGTAGATCACTTAGCCAGGAACTCTGCAACATCTCTCTTCATCCCACTCCACCAATAGATCTCCAGTATGTTGTCGTACATCTTAGTGGACCCTGGATGAATAGAGTATCATGCACTATGCGCTTTTGCAAGTATTTGCTACCTCAATTCATTTACAACTAAAACACATAGACAACCCTAACAACGAAGAACACCATCTCCCCCTTGGGAGAAAACCTCAACTTTTTAATTCTACATTGACTCTTTGAGTTTGACAAGGCTATTATCCCAATCTTGTTTCTCTTTCACCTCAGAAACTAGAGATGACTCTGAACTACTATGAACAAATACACCACCGTCTGATGAATCGACTAAGCGAATGTCTAGTCTGGCCAGCTGATGGATCTTTTGTGCCATGTTTTTCTTACTATCCTCAATGTGAGAAACACTACCCAAGGAGAGTCGATTGAGAGCGTCGACCATAACATTGGACTTGCTCGGATGATAAAGAACACTCATGTCATAATCTTTCAAGAGCTCTAACTACCTTATCTATCAAAGATTGAGATATTTCTTGGAAAAGACATACCGGAGGCTTTTATGGTGTGTGAAGACATCTACATGAACTCCATAGAGATAATGCCTCCAAATCTTCAAGGCAAAAAATACTGCTGCTAACTCAAAATCATAAGTAGGATAATTTTTCTCATATGGCTTTAACTGTCTGGAGGCGGAGGTTATGACTTTTCCATGCTGCATGAGGACACAACCTAAACCCACTCTAGATACATCACAATAGACCACAAAACCGTTTGAACTATCTGGAATAGCTAGAACTAGAGCGGAGGTGAGTCGAGCCTTCAACTCTTAAAAGCTCTTCCCGTACGAATCTGACCATTGAAACTTAATCTTCTTCTGAGTGAATCTGGACATGGGAGATACACTTGAAGAAAATCCATTGACAAACCATCTGTAATATCAAGCCAAACCCAAGAAACTCCTAATATCTTATGGAGATACAGGTCTGGTCCAGTTTCTCACTGCCTTGGTTTTCTTAGGATCTACATTAATTCCATCACCGGAAAAAATATGGCCAAGGAATGCTATTGATCTTAGCCAAAATTTGCACTTGTTGAACTTAGCAAATAATTGGTTATCCCTGAGAGATCTTCGGGAAAGACATCTGAGTATTCATTACCAACAGGGACTGTTTCGAGGCTGGGAGATTTAGAACTAGAATTTTTAACATGCACGAGATGATACATACACCCCTTAGAAATCATTTTCCTTGCCCAAAGGTAGGAAACAAGTTAACCCTTGAACGCTGAAATGCTACCCTTCCACTGTAGAACGGGCTCATTCGGGAACTAAAACTGAACTATCCTATTTCTGTAGTCAAGTATGTCATAGCAGTAATGAGATTTCATAATCGAGTAGTTCTTGTATACCCACCAAGCTATGACGGTTTTACCCACTAGGGTAGAGACTGAGATGGGCTCTGCTAGGGCTTTAAGACTAATTCTGAAATAGCTTGCTATGTATGGAGTAACAAAAGAAAAAGATGCACCTGGGTCTAGCAAAGCATAAACATGAACATGGAAAAATCTATAACATACCAGTAATGACATCAACAGAATTTTCCTGATCCTACCGTGACTGTAGACGATAAAGTCTATTTGGGTGTTGACCACTGGTAGCACTGGAAATGGTACCCTGCTGGTTCGGGCGACTGGAATGAGCTGTAGAATAATTTTGCTGACCCTGAAGACTTGATTGCAGACACTCCCTAATCTTGTGGCCTGGCTTGCCACAACCAAAACAGATAACACTACCGGCTCTGCAAATGCCCTTGTGGTTCTTACCATAAGTCTGACAAAGGAGATTTATTCAAGCACTGCTAACACTGCCCTGAGATTTAGAGCCTGGCGCTTTGTTTCTATTGCCATCTCAGAACTTCAACACTAGAGCGTTGGCAGAGAAAAAAGCTGGAACGGCTAACTTGGAGCAAATTTGTGAACTATTTCCTCCATTTGACTTGGGGTGAGAAACGTTTAAATTACCTGACCTTGCTCTCTTTTTCTGCCTCTCCCTAGTCTTAAACATTTGCTCTTCTACTTGCTGGGCATGGGTTATGAGTCTTGCGAAGGTCATATCACCGATCAGCATCGCAGACCTACACTCATTTACCATTCTATTATTGACCCCTGACATGAACTTTCTCATCTTATCTCTATTGTTTGCAACCACATGAGGAGAATACCTGGCTAGCTGAGTAAATATGAAAGAATACTCCCTAACCATCATATTCCCCTACCTGAGGTTGATGAACTCAAGAACTTTGTCTTTCCTCAGCTATTGGCGAAAGAAACCTTTTAAGAAGGTTGTGAAAAATTCCTCCCACTCGATAGGGCATGTAACATCTAACCTCTCAGACTTCCATTGTTCGTACCAATCATGAGCAACATCCTATAACTGCTAGGAGGATAACTCAACACTCTCAATAGAAGTAGCACTCATGATTTCAATGACTTTCTGTACTTGGTCAATGAACTCCTGAGGGTCCTCATTAGACTTAGACTGATAGAAAGATAGAGGGTTCATTCGGGTGTAGTCTCGAACCTTAGCTTCTTTGGGAGTAGTCACTGGATTGGCTGGAATGACTGGTGGCCTTTCATTCTGTGTAGCGATGGACTGAGCAAGTGTGGTAAATACGGCTCTAAACTCTAAAAGTTTAAATTGTGATTATGCTCACTAGCATGACATGAATAATGAAGAAATGGGATTATTCCTAAAACATCTTATAGCCTCCTGTACATAAATGTGGCATGCAAAACACCCATTAATAAGACTCTAGTAGATGCAGCTTTCAGACTTCCTAGGACTCTATTGAACCTTAGTCTCTGATACCAAGTTTGTAACACCCCGATTTGCTAAACTGGAATGCTACACAGTGCTCATGAATGTACATGTATACTACAAATCATGAGGTAATAATGTTGAATACATAGAATTGTAAGGCCATAAGGTTCAATTGAATAAAATCATATGGGAGAAAATACCCAAAACAACTAAATTTGAACGTAAATTCGAAAGCCTATAAACTTTCTAAATAAGGAGTTGAAGGACCATGTCTCCAGCTAACTCCGTAAAATTGAATTGAAGAAATAAATAAATGTATCAAATCATATTTTCCTCGAATCAATGAGGACTCATTGTGTCTCTGCGACTGGAATGCTACTGCTACTGTTGGGCTGGAGCTCGTGTCTCAGAACCTATGGTGTATCATGAAAAGAAAGCACCATAGTGCAAATGTGTCAGTATGACTGGAGTACTGAGTATACGAGGAAGGTAGGCTGAACATAAAGGGTTTCATATATGAACAACACTGACTGACTAATATGAATGTGGGAGTGTAAACACACATATAGAGATACTAGGACCGTGAATACATGATAGCATGACCTATAAGCTAATACATGGTTTACTAATAGCTGTCATGACTGATATTGAAACTGATAACATTGACGACTGTATCTGACAGTCTTGTATATACTATAATTTGAAGAAGACCCTGAGTTCCTTTACTTAGACTGATACTGAAACTGTGTGAAGTTGTGTTTAACCGATATGCCCCATGTATGCCGTTATGGATAAGCTGGGGTCCAATCTCAACGCCAATAGGAGGGGTGTCAATTTTGTGCCACGGTTAAGGACAACCTGTGAGTTACCCTTATCTGGCGGGTACTCAATGAGAACGGTGGGAATCCTAAACTGACGAGTTAAGCCACCTCATCAACCTTAATTTGAAGGGTAAAGATGTCTCAACCTACGTTGGCTATGTAGTTTTGGAACACAAGGATTGCTACTAAGAATCACACCCTGAACTAGCGAGTGAGTTCCAATCCTTGGGATCACTCGATGCTAACCTCTAATCCCATATGGAGGGACATGACATGAATAACTGGTTGTACATAACTTAATCTTACTGAATTTCATTGACTGGCTTAATGTTACTGATATCTGAAAACTGACTAAGATCATGTGGTTTTACTGAGTCATATGACTGACAGAAGTTCTATGGAATCATAGCCTGAGTTCGGATATCATGAAACATGACATGGATCAAGGCACACAACTATAGTTTTTGCGTATATGTACCCCCAGGACTCAATAGAAGGAAACTGACACACATGACTGACTTGATCATAAGAGTAGAGTCCGTAATTTATAATATCACAAGCAGGGATCTCATACTATGCATGGTTGTCAACAATGTATTGCATGGGAAGGACTTCATATCACATGGATGTACTTGCACAATCTTAATATTATGTTCATTGTATAATCATATTGGCAACCCATACTAATAGCATGGAAGTTCATGTGGATTGCATGGTTACCATACATCTTGTTCATAAGTAGGATTTGCAAGAAAACATAGAATACTCTCATAAGAATAGCTCATGAGTATTCCAACAACATTTACAAGGCACATTAACAACATAGAAGTCATTGGAACATAAGGGCATGTCATGAATCTTTCACTTAGTCACAATTTAGCTATATTGCATGATTTCTAGTTCCTTAGGCATTTTATCAAACACCTTACATGCACATTTTAAGCATAGGTGAAATCATCATATTATACAACATCAACAACCAAAGTTACATGTTTCCTACTCATATGATATCATGAATTCACAAAAACATATAAAGATTCCATCTTGGGAATCACTCAATATCAAAAACATGATCATCAACACCCAATAATATAGAAATTATATTTTGTAATGAAAAAAGAGGAAAACAAATTAGAATCAACATGGGTATGATCATATCACCACAATCGACAAAGCTTTTGTATTTTAAATATTGATTCTTGAACTCGACCGATGAAAGGAATCTGTGGATGAACACTACGCATAACTTAGAAGGAAGATTCTTGATGATTGACGAAGGAATTTCCTTAAAATCGGATCTTCAAGCTTAATTATTAAACCATAGTTGTTTTTCTCCTTTAGTGCTCTTGGATGATGAGCTTTGAGATGAAAATAGGGTTGCAGTATGTTTCGAAGCTATATATTTTGTAAGGTTAAGTTTAGGGACGTGTAAGGAGTATTTAAAGACTTAATTACCTTTAAACTACCTCAAGATGGAGTGTTTTTCGTACCTGGAATTGACTTAGGTGGCGCCCAAGTGATCGCCTATGCTTGGGTTGGGCGGCGCCTAACCAATCGCCTATGCTTGGGTTAGGTGGCTCCTAACCAATCACCTATGCTTACTGTCTCTCACAAAAATAAGCATAACTTTTTGTTTGGGTATTGGATAAAGGTGAAATTGGTATCATTGGAAAGATAATTCGATTTTCTAAAATTTGGTAGGTCTAATTCAGCCAAAATACTATATTAACATCGAGTTATACTCTTTTAAATATGACCTTTTCAAAATAGAACACTCAAACATTATGGATTCAAAAACTCTTAGCTTGTATTACCTTAAGTGACTCATATGAACATGCTTACTGCATCATAAGCTATCCTATCACTAGGATATTCATTTTAAGTCGAGTACTTAAATATGAATTATAGGATAGGAGATTTCATATGTAGGAATACTTATTCACTTCCTAGCTTAGAAACATGCGGGGTATTACACCATCGTAGCTAAGGCAGTAAATCAAATTTCTTGCCATGGAGCAATGGAAAGGTTGACGGGCCATTGAGCATGCGATGGATCGTTGCCCAAGTGATTTCTACCAAAGCAGTGAGTCCATATTTTGGTCCACGTACGATGATTAAAATGACTGACTGTGGAGCCAGTGATGAACCATCGGACGAACCATCACAGATCCCATTAATTTATTTTGAAGTCATTTTTGAAAGGGTATTTAGGTCTTCCCCCCCCCCCCTATTTTAACCCCTAATATTAATAGATCAAGGCTCATAATTTATTATTCTTAAACAACAACAAATTAGGGTTTATCTCTCTAAGACCAATCCTTAAGAAACAAAATCCAAATTAGGTTTAAGGACATTCAAGTTCTTCAAGTTAAAGAACATCAAGAAACTCACTACCCAGGAATGCATTGTGTTCATTCATGGACTCGTTTTTTCCATGAAGCCAAAGAATCTCTTTCTAAAGTTTAAGTTTATGGATTTTTATTAATTTCATGTTGGGTTTGCTTTTGTTTATGTTGATAATGATTAATTAAATTCTATTCTATGTTTTGTGATAAATCTTAAGTGAATTTAATTATTATAGGTGTAGCTTCATGTGAACCTTTGATTAAGCCTTTGAATGATAATATTTGAATTGAATCATAATGTTTGCTTGTTGCGTAATGTTGTCTATATGTACTATGCTCACAATGTGGTTGATTAATTGACTATGTGAAGGAGAATTGCCATTCTAGTGCGATAATATAAAATCTCCATTCATGTAGAAGTTCAAACTTGTCAAATGTTTGATGGAATGGCATAGTCAATGAATTATGAATGTGTGTGTGGCCATTGAGGTTCTTTAGAAATTGCACACTATTAATACTACAACATATTATATTATGGACTGTTGATAAGATTATATATTCAAGAAAGTCATGATTTGTTAATTTCCATCAATCGAGTTCTGGGGGTACTTGTAGCTGAAAATTTAGTTGTATTACTAGAGACTATGTCATGTTATAAAGATATTCTTAGTCAAGTCATGTTCAGTGGAATTTAGTCAGTCTCAGGACTCAGTAAAACTCTGTAATATCAGTAATCTCAGTTAGTTATCAGATCTCAGTAATATGGCATTAGTCAACAAAAATTAGGTAACTCAGTCTGGTTAGTTTAGTTAATAATGTTTAGTATCTATTCAGATGGGAGTAGGAATTAGCACTGAGTTAACCCAAGGATGGGAACTCAACTTTTATATGAGGGTGTGATTCTTAGAAACAATCCTCGCATTCCTAAACTATATAGCCAGCATAGGTTGAGACATCATATCCTGCTATCGAGGGTAGATGAGGTGGCTTAACTTGTTATATGAGGGTTCCTACCATTCTCATTAGAGTTACCTATTATATGAGGGTTACTCACAAATTTTCCATACCAGTGGCACATTATTGACAACCTTCCTATTGGGGTTACAGATGGGACCCCACTCAGCCATAATAGCATATTAGGGGCATGTCGGTTAGTGACTACTCCCCATAATTTTAGTTACAAAATTTAGGATTGTCAGATATAGTCATTCAATCCTAGTAATATAACTCTGATAGTTTTATAGAAATTTAGGACTGTCAGATACAGTTAAATAAGAATAGTATAGAACTCACTTGTTCCATCAGATTTAGGATTGTCAGATACAAGCACTCATGTTATCAGCTATATTAGTCATCAGAACTCAGTTATAAGTCATGATAGTTATCAGTAAATTCATGTTATCATGATCTCAGATATAGTTACTATGTATTCATGCATGTACTCTCACATTCATATTAGCCAGTTAGCCATTATTGTTCATTCATATGAACCCTTTTACATTCAGCCTACCTCACATGTATACCAGTACATTCAAAGTATTGACGTATTTGCGCTACGGTGTTTTATATCATAGGTTCAAAAGCATGAGCTCTAGAGTATCAGTAGCATTCTAGTATCAGTAGTTAGAGTTAGGACTGAGCTCTCATCATTCGAGGACATGATCATTTTTTTATTATCTCATTGATTAATTTATAAGTTGGAGTTAGTTGGGGACATATCCCAAAAACTCCTTATTCAAAATTTTTAGTCAGTTAGATGCTTTTAAAATTAAAGTATGTTTAGATAGTTTATTTCAATTTTGTTTTGGTTTTTTCATACCCTACCATGATGTTATATTTTATCAGATCTTGTGTTACAAGTTTGAACCTTATGACCTTTAAGTTCATGTTTCTCCATTTATACAGTATATCAGGAAATATACAGGTATACATATTTCTCATGGGTTAGCTTATGATCCTTTGAGGTCATAAGCACCGTGTAGCATTTCGGGTAATAAATTTGGGGCATTACAAACTTGACATCAGAGCCTAAGGTTAAATAGAGTCCTACAAAATCTTAAATTCGCATATAGTAGAGTCTTGTACCTTGATGTATTGCATGCCACATTTATGTGCAAGAGGCTATAAGATGTTTTGGGAACAGTTTCCCCACTTTCAGTATTTATGTCATTGAAGTGAGCATAATCTCAATCTGATCTTTCAGTCTAATCCATTTCTCTCTTTTTTTTATAGAACATGCCTTCTAAAAGAAAAAATGGGAACTAGTCAGCTTCTTATCCCGAAGCACCTTTGTGCAAACATGTTTCTCATGCTGAGTTTAGAGATGCTTTCACTACTCTTACTTAGTCAGTTGCTGCTCAGAATGAATGACTAGCTATCGTTACGGCCATCCCAGTGGCCAATTCAGCTGCAGCTAGGATTTAAAACTTCACCTGAAAGAATCCTCCATCCTTTCTTGGGTCTAAGTCAGATGAGGACCCTCAGGAATTCATTGATCAGGTGCAGGAGGTTACAGATATTATAGGGGTTACTCCTAATGATAGTGTTGAGCTAGTTGCAGGATGTTGCTCACACTTAGTTTAGGCAGTGGAAGTAAAAAAGGCCAGATGATGCAGGGCCTATTAATTGGGAGGAGTTCGTCACCGTATTCTTAGAAAGTTTCTTTCCCCTAGAGCTAAGAGAAGCTAAGGTGTTAGAATTCTCTTAAGTTTACTTAACTAGCTAGATATGCTCCTAATATGGTTGTAGATAGCAGGGCTAAAATGAGTAAGTTTGTTTCTGGGGTGAATGATAGTATGGTCATCGTGTGTCGATCTGCGATATTGAATAGTGACATGACTTTTACTAGGCTTATGACTCATGCTCAACAGATAGATGAGCAAATGAATAAGATGAGGGAGAAGCAGAATAAGAGAGCAAGGACAGGCAGTTCAAACTTTGCTCAGCCCAAATCCGAAGGAGGAAACCATTTTTAGTTTCAACCTAAGCCATCAGTTCCAACTCCTTTTTAAGTCAGTGCTCCAGTTCCTATGTTTAGGGATGGTAGCAAAGATAGAGCGCCAATATATATAAGTCACAGGGCAATATTAGTAGTGCCCAAACCTATCCTCTTTGCCAGACTTATGGCAAGCACCATCAGGGTATTTGAAAAGCTGGCAGTGGTATTTGTTTTAAATGTGGAAAGTCAGGCCACAAAGTTTGAGAATGCCTTCTACCAGGTCCTCAAAGTCAGCAGAATCGTTCCTCGGCTCAGTCTGGTCACCCAAATTAGCAGGGTGCCACTTCCAACGCTACTAGTGGACAACGCCCAAATAGAATCAATGCTCTATAGTCCTAGCAGGATCAGGAAAATTCTCCTCATATAGTTACTGGTACATTATAGATATTTCATGTGTATGTTTATGCTTTGCAAGATCAAGGAGCTTTTTTTCTTTTATTACTCACTATATAGTAGTCAATTTTGGATTCAGTCCCAAAATTCTAGTAGATCCCTTTTTCAGTTTCTACCCCAGTGGGTAAATCCATCATAGCCTAGTGGGTATACAAGAACTGCCCAGTTATGATATTTTAAAAAGTCACTTTATTAGACTTAGTCAAACTTGAGTTGACTGATTTTAATGTCATTCTCGTCATGTATTAGCAAGATTCCTACTATGCCACAGTCGACTGTAGAGATAAAATAGTCCAGTTTCAATTTTCAAATGAACTTGTCCTAGAGTGGCGGGGTAGTACAACTTTCAGAGGTTATCTTATTTTCTACCTTTGGGCATGAAAAATGATATCTAAAGGATGTGTCTATCATATTGTTCATGTTAAGGATTCTAGTTCTGAAACTCACTACCTTGAATCAGTCCCTATAGTGAATGAGTATTCAGATGTTGAAGGATCTCCTAAATAAGGGATTCATCAAGCTTAGTGGATCCCCATGGGGTGCAGCAGTCTTATTCGCGCGTAAGAAAGATAATTCTCTCAAAATGTGTATTGATTATCGTTAGCTCAATAAAGTCACGTTCAAGAATAAGTATACTCTTCCAAAAATTGATGACTTATATAACCAACATTAGGGTGGTAGCTATTTCTCTACCATAGACCTCAGATTCGGCTATCATCAGCTCAGAGTCAGAGAATGCAAAATTTTGAAGATAGCCTTCTGTATATGGTATGGTCACTTTGAATGCCTTGTTATTTCCTTTGGACTTACTAATGCCCCAACTGCTCTGTATACGGTATGGTTACTTTGAATTCCTTTTTATTTCCTTTGGTCTTACTAACGATACAAACCTTGTGTTCAAGTATTACTTTGATATGTTCATCATAGTCTTCATAGATGATATTCTGGTCTATTCCCGTAGTGAGCATGATCATGCAGACCATCTCAGAATCATACTTCAGACTCTCTGAGATCATTAGTTATTCGCCAATAATAGTAAGTGCATGTTTTTTATAAGTTCAGTAGCATTCCTTGGTCATATTATTTCTGGTGATGGTATTAAGGTTGATCCTCAAAAGTCTGAAGTGGTAAAAGACTGACCCAGACTTGTCTCTCCATCAGATATCAAAGTTTCTTGGGTTTGGCTGGCTATTACAGATGGTTTGTTGAGGGATTTTCTTCGATTCCATCCCCTATGTCAAGATTGACTAGAAGAGAGTCAAGTTCCAATGGTCAGATCCTTTTGAGAAGGGTTTTTAGGAGTTGAAGACTCAACTCACCTCAGCTCCAGTCCTAGCTCTTCTAGATGGTTCAGATAGGTTCGTAGTATATTGTCGTGCATCCAGAGTAGGTTTGGGTTGTGACCTCATGCAACATGGTAAGGTCATAGCCTACGCCTCTAGACAGCTTAAACCCCATGAGAAGAATTATCCTACTCATGATCTTAAGTTAGGAGACACAGTATTTGCCTTGAAGATTTGGGGGCATTATCTTTATAGAGTTCATGTAGATGTGTTCACATATCATAACATCCTTCAATATGTCTTTTCTAAGAAAGATATCAATCTTCGTCAGATAAGGTGGTTAGAGCTCGTGAAAGATTATAACATGTGTGTCCTTTATCATCCCTGCAAGGCCAATATTGTGGCCGATGCTCTCTGTAGACTGTCTATGGGTAACGTTTTTCATGTTGAGGAAAGTAGGAAGAAGTTAGCTCATGAAGTACATTATCTTACTAGACCAGGAATTTGCTTAGTCAATATAGAAGAGGGTGACATTTAGGTTCAGAGTAGTTCAAAATAATCTCTAGTTTCTGAGGTGAAAGAAAAGCGAGATAGAGACCCTAGTCTAGTAAAGTTGAAAGAGTCAGTCAAGGATCCGATAGTAGAGGTTTTCTACCAAGGGGGAGATGGTGTTCTGCATTGTTAGGGTCATCTCTGTGTTCTAGGTGTAGATGACTTAAGGCCGCAAATTCTTGCAGAAGCGCATGGTGCGTAATACTGTATTCATCCAGGGGCCACAATTATATACCGTGACTTGCAGGAGATCTATTGGTGGAGTGGGATAAAGAGAGATATTGCTAATTTTGTGGCTAAGTGCTCTACATGTCAGCTAGTTAAGATAGAGCATCAGAATCCTAGTGGGTCCATGTAGGAGTTCAGTATTCCTACTTGGAAGTGGGAAGAAGTGAACATGGACTTCATGACGAGTTTACCTCATACTCGTCATCATCGTGATTTTTTTTAGGTCATTGTAGATAGGATTACCAAGTCAACTTTTTTTCTCCTAGTCTAAACCTCTTACTAAGCCAAGGATTATGCCAAACTCTACATTAGAGAGTTGGTCAGATTGTATGGTGTTCTGTTATTTATTATCTCAGAAAAAGGTACCCATTTCACCTCTTATTTCTGGAAAGCATTCTAAAAGTAACTTGGTACCCAAGTTTATCTCAGTACAGCCTTCCATCCTCAGAAAGATGGTTAAGCAAAAAGGACTATTCATACCCTAAAAGATATACTAGGGCGTGTGCAATTGATTTCAAGTGTAGTTGGTATTATCACTTGACTTTGATTGAGTTTGCATACAACAATAACTATTATTCCATTATTCGAACGACTCTATTAAAAGATCTTTATGGTAGGAGATGCAGATCTCTAGTCGGTTGGTTTGAAGTTAGTGAGGCCTCAATTATATAAGGCTTGACATGGTATTCAATTCCTTAGAGAAAGTCCAGTTTATTAGAGAAAGACTCTAGGCTGCTCAGAGACGACAGAAGTCTTATGCCGATGTTCGCAAGAAAGGATCTCGAGTTCGAGAATGGTTAATATGACTATCTAAATATCTCTCCCATGAAGGGAGTGAAGTGGTTCGGCAAGAAGGAAATGTTCAGTCCCTGATATGGCGGTGCCTTTAAAATTCTCAGTCATTTTGGCAAGGTAGCCTATGAGCTTGAATTGATTTTAGATCTAGCCTCAGTTTATCCAGTCTTCCATGTCTCTTTGCTCAAGAAGTGCATAGGTAACCCAATAGTTGTAATCCACATTAAGAACATGGATGTTCAAAACAGCCTCTCTTATGAAGAGATTCTAGTTGAAATCCTAGACTATCAGACTCGTAGACTGAGGAACAAAGAAGTCCCTCTAGTCAAATTCCACCAACTCAGATCAAGCTCAAGGTAACAGTTCTCCCTAAGATTTTTAGTTTAACGTTCAGACCTCAATTACAAGTTTGGTATCCATTTCATGCCAAAAATTCTTTCATAAACATTATATTGAATACCTATGCATATTCATTCATGCATCCATGTACTGGTGTAGTTATATATTCATGCATCAGATATGATTCTTATTGTGAGAAACTCTGTTGATTGTAATACTCAGTCATGCATTTATGAATCAGTTACACATGCATCAGATATGCATGCTCAATATAATATATTTAGCTATCAGTCATGTTACAGTTATCTAGGAAGAATGTACTCAAGGGGGAGATATTGTATTACCTCGTACCTTTTCCTAGCTTGAAATCATCCCAAGAATGTTAGAAACTCATATTGAAAGATGAATATAAATTTGTATATGTGGATTTTTTAATATTTTCACTTTTTTGAGTGGAAAATTGAATAAGCTTTCCAACGATACCAATTTCGTCCAAATACAATATTAGAGTAAAAAGTTATGGACATTTTACCAAGAGCTATCAGAACAACATATGTATGACGGGCAGTTTGACGGACCATCGATCTAGCGAAGGACCGTCGCCTAGAACATAGTACCTAAGGTAGTAAGTCAATTTTCTTGCCAAGGAGAAACGGGTAGGATGGTGGTCCATCGAGCTTGCGATGGACTGTCACCCAAGAAATCACTACTAAGGCAGTAAGTCCTTATTCTGGTCCATATTCGATGGTTTGAATAACAGAACATCGATCCAGCAATGAACCATCGTACAATTTGTCGTAGATCACATTCAGTTATTTTTGATTCATTTTTAAAAGGGTATTTGGATCTTTTTTCACCCGTTTTAGCCCCTAATATTATCAGATCAAGGCTCATAAATTTATTATTCTTCAACAACAACCAATTAGGGTTTTCTATATAAGAGCAATCCTTAAGAAACAAAATTGAAATTTTCTTCAAGAAACTAAGACATTCAATTCTTCAAGTCCAAGAACTTCAAGAAAATCACTACCCAGGTATGCTTAGTGTTCATTCATGGAATCCTTTTATCCATGAAGCCTAAGAATCTCTTTTCAATGTTCAAGTGTATGGATTTTTATGAATTTTATGTTGGGTTTTCTTTTGCTCATGTTGATAATGACCAATTGAATTCTATTCCATTTTTAGTGATAAATCTTAAGTGAAATTAATTATTATAGGTGTAGCTTCACGTGAACCTATGATTAAACCCTTGAATGATGAAATTAGAATTGAATAGTGATGTTTGCTTATTTCGTAATGTTGTCTACATGTACTATGCTCACTGTGTGTTTGATTAATAGCCTATGTGAAGGAAAAGTGCCATACTATTATGATAATAGGAAGTCCTCATTCATGTAAAAGTTCATCCATGTCAAGTGTTTGATGGAATGCCTTAGTCAATGAATTATGAATATGTGTGTGGCCATTGAGGTGCTTTAGAACTTGTACTTTATAAATAATCCAACTTATTATATTATGTACTGTTGATGTGAATATGTATTCAAGAAAGTCATGCTTTGTCAGTTTCCATCCATCGAGTCCTGAGGGTACTTGTACCCAATAGTTTAGCTGTATGCCAAGAGCCTATGTCATATTTTCAAGATACTCTCAGTCAAGTCATGCTTAGTATAATTCAGTTAGTCTCAGGAAAACTCAACAATCTCAGTAATCTCAGTGAGTTATCAGATCTCAGTAATATTTCATCAGTCAGCAGAACTTAGTTAAATCAGTCCAGTCATTTCAGTTAATCATGTTTAGTCTCTATTCAGATGTGAGTAGAAATTAGCACCGAGTAAACCCAAGGATGGGAACTCACCTATTATATGAAGGAGTGAATCTTAGAAGCAATCCATGCATTCCAAAACTATGTAGCCAGCATAGGTTGAGATATCATAACCTGCTATATGAGGGTAGATGAGGTGGCTTAACCTGTTATATCAGGGTTCCCACCATTCTTACCAAAGTTACCTATTATATGAGGGTTACTCATAGATTGTCCATACTACTGGCGTGGTATTAACACCCTTCTAATTAGGATTACAGATTGGACCCCAACTCGGCCATAATGGCATATTAGGGGCATGTCGGTTAGATGACTACTTTCCACAGTTTTAGTTACAGAATTCAAGACTATCAGATGCAGTCATTCAGTCCCAGTAATAGAACTCAAATAGTTCTACAAAATTTTAAGACTGTCAGATACAGTCAACTTATAATAGTATGGAAGCCAGTTAGTTCCATCATATTTAGGAATGTCAGATATAATCACTAATATTATCAGTTATATCAGTCATCATTACTCAGTTATTAGTCATGTTAGTTATCAGTAAATTTATGTTATCATGATCTCAGATATAGTTACTACGTATTCATGCATGTATTCACATGTTTATATTTTTCAGTTAGCTAGTGTTGTTCATGCATATGAACCCTTTTGCATTCAGCCTACCTCACCTGCATACCAATACATTTAAATTACTGACATATTTGTGCTATGTTAGTTTATACCATAGGTTTAGAAGCACGAGATCTAGAGCATCAGTAGCATTCCAGTCTCAACAGTCAGAGTTAGAAGTAAGTCCTCATCTTTTGAGGACATGATCATTTCTTTATTATCTCATTGATTAATTTATTAGTTGGAGTTAGTTGGGTACATGTCCCATCAACTCCTTATTCAGACAGTTCAGTCAGTTAAAGGCTCTTAATAGTATAGTATGTTCATATAGTTTATTTCAGTTTTGTTTTGGGTATTTCATACCCTACCTAGATATTATATTTTATCATATCTTATGTTACAACTTTGAACATTATGGCCTTTCAATTTATCTTTCTTCAATTATACAATATGTCAAGCGGTATACAGGTACAGATATTATTCATGGGTTAGCTTGTGGTCCTTTGGGGTCATGAGCATCGTGTAGCATTACGGGTACCATATTTGGGGCGTTACAGTCCATCACACTGACCATTGCACCTTGGTAGACAGACACCTCCATAATAAAATAGGCATAACTTTTTACCCCTATATGGGATTAAGGCAAAATTTATGTCGTTGGAAAGATAATTAAATTATCTATCTGTTGGTGGATCTTGAGCATAAAAACTCATATTAATACAAAATTTATTCTCGTTTGAAGTAAAATATATCAATATTATTTCCGAGAACACCATTGATAAGGGATATTTTGATTTGTCTAAAAGATAGGAGTTACTTGAGGCCTTAATATACATCAAACTCACTCATAAAACTACCAAATCAATATAAAATATTTTCTATGAGCTTGAATAATGGTACTAATATTAGTATAGATTTTTGAGGTATTATCCACTAACTTAGTCTAAATAATCCTAATTGTAATTGTTGAGACATCAATTGGAATATGCTAGTTATCAATAAGATTTAGCTTAGGGAGACCATACTGAAATAACATAATAGCAGAGAAGAAAGTGAGACTAATTCCTGAGTTCCTTATAGCTTCCAATAGATTTGATGTAGAAGTCAACAAACTAATCTATCGTTTGGATCCCTTACTATCTATAGTTTAGACGACTTACTATAACATAAATATAGTTTCAAGATAGTTTTAACATATTCTGCAACAACCCATATATTTGATTTTATATTTTTATATTTTTGACCATTTTGTCCCTCCCCATAGTTGTAATATATTATTATAGTCAGCGGGAGTGTGTGAATTGATTTGCGAGGTAGATTGTTGTATTTGAAGTGATCTTTTCATTTTGAAAGATTTTTAAATCGATAAGGTTATGTTTCATCATCATTTAGTGACTTAGACGTCGAATGATGATCCCGTCAGTTCTGTTAGTTCTGGAATGTTATTTTTGAATTAGTAGAATTTTTGGTTCAGTTCTCTAGGATTTTGAAGATGTCAAGTAGTCTCGAGGCCTAGAGTTGACTTTGGTCAGTACCCATTGATAATGACATCTGTTTAAAAACCTGGCGATTCCATTATTTTGGAATGGTAATTTGGTCTAGTAGCATAGTTGGTCTGTGTTTGCTAAATTTCAAACAAAATTAGAGGGTCCATTATGAGAACTTTTAGTCCTTCTTTGTTGCTGGTGCAGTAACTATAGCTGTAGCTCAAATTACTCCTTTGCACTTGTGAAGGATTAACCGAGTAGTATACATAGCATGAGTTACTATGGTCTAGCATGATATACAATCACTATAACCTGAGAGATATGATTAGTACTAAAATTTTATTTGATAGGTCATTTAAAATACCTAAAACACCACAATTATTACCATTCTTAAAAAATCATACGAAAATAGAACATCACAAAACCCATCATTGAAATGATGGATTTGTCATGGTAATGAAACTCGACAGTTTCAAAATGAGGAAGTGAGATTTATTTGTTCTGCTTCCCAACTCACAAAACTCTCTCAACTTTTCTCTAGCAATCCACTTTTTGACATCATTTCAAAGGTAAGTTTTCATCCTTAGTACTTTATTTACACGCTTAACACCGTTAAATCATAAATATTAGTATAAAAAGTTAATTTTTGGCACGATTTTGGGTGAAACTTTAAATGTTTAAACTTTTGCTTCTATGAAAAAAATTATGAAGTATGCTAGACTATTTTACATTTCTAATGCTCCTACATTATTTCTTAGTGATATCAACTCCATGAATATGAATGGTCATTGTAGCGATGCTGCTTTAGTGAAGCTCTATCGACGTAGTGATAATTAGGAAATAGCCTTCCCTGTATCATGACCCGAATCAGAGCCTATCCAGATATAATCCCCTTAACCTGAACTCAAGAACAATAAAAATGAAAAGCGAAAGCCAACCACGACAGTAAAAATGTATATAAATCTAAATAAAAGGTAGAAAATCAAAACAAGACTTCAATGACATCCTAATACAGTTCACAAAAGCCTCTAATCCAAGAATACCAACTAAGTTGGAATATTTCCCTGATTATGACAAAGAAATCAATAAGTACTAGGAAAAAATAACGAAAAACTAAGAGAATGAATGGTCCTTCCAAAATAAAGAGGCACACCACTTCACTGTTGATAAATAGGAGTACCAACCCACCCAACGCTGTACTAGACCACCAAAAAATCCCTCAAAACCTACATTATGAAATGATGTAGCATCTAAGGACAGTCAATATAGTGAGAACTGGCATGGCATTATTCAAACCTTCCAAACATCACGAGGATACTAATTGGGACCAAATAATCCAAATTGTAATTATCTATATACCAAATGGAATATGTTAGTTATTAATTGGATTCAATTTAGGGAGACAAAACTGAAATAACACGACAGGAGAGATTAAAGTTATATTGATTCCTATATGTCTTGTAGCTTCCTATAGATTTGATATGGACGTTAACAAAATAATTCATAAGATTTTACTCAACATTAGCATTCAAGGTATAGTGTTCACCTAAGGTTTTTTTAAAGGAGGCAGTAAAATAAGAGTCCTTGTATGACAAAGGTCTTTAATTAAACTTTGGGTAGCTCACTTCCTTACCATCACTACAGCAATGAAAGTTTCATTGTAATGGTAAATCTGTCACTGTAGAAATAGGTCGGCATGTTTGACCTAATTTTGAGGATTTGATGCAAATTTAATTTGGTCCATGACTTCTTTCCCTCAAAAATAATTCCTATGAGGTTTGAAATAAATATTTTTTGATCGAAGAAGTTTATTAAAATAAATTTTAACATAACAATAATTTAAGTCATAATAATTTAGGGACATAGAATGGTTGATAAATATAATGCATTGCAGTTAGTTGATGTGCAAAAATATGTGATGTGATCTAAGTATTCTTGACGGGTTATTATAATACCCCATAAGATAATAGGCTTGTTTCATCTCTTAGGTGCATGTTTAAGGGGTCCAAGGCATGAATTTTACACTAAGTAAAGAGGACTTAACCATTTTCAAGACCCCAAGATTTCACAGAATTTATTTTTGGCCTTATCAAATTCGAACCATTGATTTTTGAGCTGAAACATATTTAGGGATATTAAATGGGTGTCTTGAAAGATTTTTAGAATTTTTGGAAGGGGTTTGGGGTATTTTTGGACCTCGGAGTTAGAATACCTCTATGATTTGTGAGTTTCATGGAGGTTGTACCTCCGCGATGAGGTTCATGACATGGAGGGAGTACCCCGAGATAAGGTCCGTGACTCGGAGGTTAGTTTCTGCGATAACCTCTGTGCCATAAAGGCTATGCCAAAATTTCACTATCTTAAAGGGGCATTTTAGTCTTTCCACTCTTCCCAAACACCTAAATTCATAATTTATAATCCAAAAGGGTCATCAATTTCCCCATTATTCACCAGTTATTGTACGTAAACTCATTCCCCTTTTCCCAAGAACATAATTTCAATTGTCTTCACAAAGAATTCAATAATTCAAGTTCCAATTTCAATATATCTTAAAGAATTCATCCAATTGAGGTATGTGGGGTATTCATCAATGGGTTTCTTCCATACATTGAGCCTAAAAATTCCCTGTTTGTTTAAAGTATGAATCTTCCCCCCTTTTATGAAAATAAACATGTTAAAGATGAATTTAATCAAGACTCTTTCTTAGTAATTTGAATTCAAGCCATGTCAACACGTATTCCCACGTAAATTAGGTTATTTTATGTTTTGAGTTTCAACTACCCATGTCATATTCAATTGTTTCCATGTTAAATTGTATAGTTATGAATCAAACCATGTGATCATGTTATCCTCCTATGTTTAACTAATCCCCATGTTCAAATTCATCTAATTCATCAGTTTAGTAAAACATGTCATGTTTTGGATCACTGATTTATGGCTTCCTACCAGTTTTTAAGATGTTTTTATCATATTTAAAATAATCATTTAGTGTTAGAGGGTTATGAACACCTGATACTTATCTATTTAAATATGTCTTTGTTTTAAAGTTACAAGTTAGTCAGGTCATGACTTTTTATTATAATATTCTGATTGAGAAATTATCTCTTATGAGTTTAGTTAATAGTAATTAGTACAACTATCAGTTCAGTTTGGAGTAGTATTTAGCACCGAGTAAACCTAGTGACGAAGGCTTAACCGCCTGTAGAGGACTGAGACCTTTAGTAGCTATCCCTATTTTCTAGAACTATGTAGCCAGCGTAGGTTATGAGATGTCACCCGCCAGTAGAGGGCTGACTCCATATCCCTTTGAGACATCAGTTCAGGGGATCCACACAACCAATGTTAGTACCCGTGGAAAGGTAATGACACCCTTTCAATTAGTGTTAAAGGTTAAACCCGAATTAGCTCAGATGAGGGCATGACTATCAAATGATAGCTCCTATAGTTTTAGTAAGTACTCAGTCTATATCATTTTAGGATTGCTTGACCAAGTATTCAGATTTTTAGTCATTTAGTTAGTCTGTTTTATAGATTATTTCAGTACATACTTATCTTGGTCTGGCATTCTAATTTTTACATGTTCATACATCCATGTTAATTTCCTTATGCATGTTCAGTTAGTCTTCACATCATGCACTATTATATTCAAAATATTGATCGCATACTCTTCTTTGGCACTATGTTGTCGTATAACATAGTGTTCGGATGCACAGTTCCCTAATCATCCTTACACAACTCAGTACCTCTCAGCAATAGTAGTGGTGAGTCCTCATCATTGAGGCCAAGATGTTTTTCTGTAGTTATTTTCATTACTTCCTATATCTTAGATAGTCGAAGCTAGTTGGTGGTTTTTTCCATCAACTCCATATGCTTTAGAGGCTTGTAGATAGGCAGTCCAGCTCTTAGTATTTTTCATTTGTTTCAGATATGATGTTTTATATATCAGTATTACATCGTAGCAGCACTTTTATTAGTTGATCTTCCACATATGTTGTTTTATTACTATTTTATTCAATGCTCATAATAGGTACCAGATCATGGGTTAGCTTGGGATCACTTGTGGTATTAAGCACCGAGTCGCGACTAGGGGTTAGCCTCGGGTCATAGTAAAACATGGTATCAGCGGCTAAGGTTTTAGATTGTTCTAGGGTATCTGAAGTGGTGTTAAGTAGAGTCTTCTTCACGGGTATGAAGAGTGCCAAACTTATCGTCAAGAGGCTACGAGACTATTTTAGGAAATTTTCCTCTCTTTCAGTATTCATGTCATGCGAAAAAGCATAAGCTCTATCGAATTCCCTTTTTCTAACCCATCCTTTATTTTATTTATAGACAATGCCTCCCAAAAGAAATAATGAAAGCATAAAAGGGGATCATCTCTTACCACCACTTAATCCGGATGATCCCCTAAATGACCATGTTTCCGATGCCAAGTTTAGGCCACTTTCATAGCCTTGGCCAATTTTGTTGTTGCTCAGAAATAACAGCAGGCTAATGAGATATGCAATCTAGTGTTAAATATAGTTGCAACAAGGATTTGAGACTTCACTCAGATAAATCCTTCTTTGTTTTTTGGATCTAAGTCTGAGGAGGATCTATCGGAGTTTCTAGATATGGTGCAGAAAGTGAAAGACATCATAGGTGTCACTTTGAGTAAGAGTGTAAATTTAGCTATTTATGAGTCACAGGGAGTAGCTCATACCTGGCTTAAGCAGTAGAAGGAGGACAAGGGTGTTGAGGCAGGACTTATAGTGTGGGAGGAGTTTGTCAAGGCCTTTTTGGATAGGTTTTTTCCACAATAGTTAAGAGTGGCTAAGGTGCAGGCATTCATAAATTGAACTTGAATACATAATCACATCAACAGTCATAATATAATAAGTTGGAGTATTCATAGAATACACGTTCTAAAGCACCACAATGGCCACACATATATTCATAGGTATTCATCAAACACTTGACATGCATGAGCTAGTATATGAATTGGGATTTCATATTATCATACTAGAAGGGCACTTTTCCTTCACATAGGAATTTATTACACGATAGGTAACATCCTGATTCAACTCTAATTTCACCATTCAAGGGTTTAATCATGGAATCACATGAAGATTCACCTATAATAATAAATTCTACTTAAGATTTATCACCAATACATATATTAGCATTCAATTGGTCATTATCAACATCAATAAAAGCAAACCTAACATAGAATTCATAAATAAATGCTTACACTTGAACTTTGAAAAGAGATTATTGGGCTTCATGGACGAAAGGAGTCCATGAATGAACACTATGCATACCTGGGTAGTGAGTTTCTTGAAGTTCTTGAACTTGAAGAACTTGAATCTCTTAGTTTCTTAAAGAAGATTTGGATTTATTTTATTAAGGATTGCTCTTAGAGAGAAAACCATAATTTGTTGTTGTAGAAGAATAATGAATTTATGAGCCTTGGTTAGATATTATTAGGTATAAAAACGGATGGTAAAAGGCCAAAAACCCCCTTTAAAAATGACTTAAAAAAACATAATGGGATGTGCCATGGTGGGGGCGACGGTCCGTCACTGGGTCGACGGTCCGTCTGTACTGACTGTCGTACCTGGGATGAATAGGGACTCACTGTCTCCCTTGCGACAGCCTAAGCAACAGTCCATCGCTGGATAGATGGTCCATCGGCCTAGGTCATCTCTCCTGGGAAGAAGGTAGTCTCACTGCCTCGCTGCGACGACGTGGGCAATGGTCCGTTGGACTGCATCATCGCACCTGGGCAGTTTTGACTACCTTCTGTAATTCGGCCATAACTTTGTCTTCTGATGTCAGATTTGGACGAAATTGGTATCATTGAAAAGCTAATTCTTAGGACAATTGGTATCGTTGGGAAGATAATTCTTTGGAAATTGGTGTTGTCCATGTGTACAAAAGTGGATTCATATTTCAAAGTAAGTTTCTAACAATCTTGGGAAAATTTCAAGTTAGGAAAAAGTATGGGGTATTACATGAAATCTATTGAGTTTCCTTACGAACAGTACCAACCAAAGACTATAAAAGAAAAACACAGAAGACAAACACTTCTTACACAACTTCAAGGACGAAATTCAAAGTTTCTATTCTTAGTCTTACAAAGCTCTGTAATTTAGTTTACAATTGTTCTATAAAGAGTAGGATCTAGTCAACTTTGTAACATCAACTGAAGTTTTGTCACAAGATATTAAGAGAAAAATAATTCTTCAAAACTTGTTTTTGCCATTTTACTCGATCCAATCTTTCAAAGATATAAGGAAACTTTGAAGTCCAGAGGGAGTGGACGTAGGCACTACATTGGCGTGCCGAACTAGGATTTATCTTTGTGTCATTACTTTACTCATTGTTACTTTCTTTCTTAACTGTGTTGAATTTAATCTATTAGTGAAGTGTTCTGATTTGTAGGTAGGTCGACTATGAAGAGTCAATAGTCGACTCATAGAAGAACATTTCAAATCACCCTCCCTCTTGAATTTCAAAAAGGAGTGGGACTGGGGTATAAATTCAAGCCCTATGATGTTTGGAGTTTCGAACAATTAATCAAGAATGTAAACTTAGAAAAGGGCGACTCCTTACCTTAAATTTGTAAGAGGATCTAGAAATAGATGTTAATCTATCTTCCAAATGACCCACAAGCTTTGCTTTTAAGCTCTCACACTATTTTGGGGTTTATCTCTGAAGAGGAACGGTAAAAAATGCCCAAAATCATGTCAAAAGACTCACTTTATACCTATTCCAGATCCTCAAATGTTGTTATCGCGACTCGAGGTGTATGATCACACTATCCCTGGCCTGTATAGGCCAATCTTGATTGCACCAAGGCCATGACGATCACACCAGTTATAGTCATGGCCAGGGATGGCGATTACCGACACTAGATATTAGCTGAAACTTGGAAACTTTACTAGTTTTTTCCAAGGCCTTGGGATTCATTCAAAATCTGATTTACGCAAATGAAGTATGCAACCACACTAAATTTGATGTGCCAGACTCAATGACGATATTAAATTTTTAAAAATACATCATTTTCACAATGTTGACCCCTAAAACCTGAAATCATAATTTTCCAAACCGAGGGTCAAAATGAGATTCAAAAGTCGTAAAACCACACCAAACATGTTATCACCCTAAAATCAATGTTTAAAATCTATTGGCGCAGTTCGTTCAGCCATTCATTGCGAAGATTAAAAGATAGACACAGAAGTCCATAATAAGGCTCTTAAAGACTCCAAAAACCACAATATCGTACAAAAGGTAAAAAAATATATATGGAACCATGTCAATCAACCCCACTCGCCAAAAATACCATAATTCAACTATGTAGAGGAGTAAAACTGTCTAATCACACAAAAACAAAATTTTCACTTTTAATACAAATTTCCATGTCGTTATGTCATCCACCACTAAAAATCTAGTTGGTCCTTGACCTAAGGCGAAGAAATACCTAAATCAACAAAGAAATGGGGATAAGAACTACTCATATTAGACTTTACCTCCTAAGTAGCCTCATCTATAGGTCAATGCTACCACTGAACCTTAAAACTAGTATGCAACCATCTAATATCCCTAGCCAAAATAGTGATTGGCTCTTCAACAAAAGACAACCTTTCATAGAGCTGAATCAACTCTCAATAAATGGCATGAGACTCATCAGGAATATAATCATGAAGCACAGAAACATTAAAAAATTAGATGAACAACTGATAAATATGGGGCAAGGCCAACTCATAAGCCATATTACCAATGGTCCAAAGAATCTCAAATGGACCAATATATCTATAACTAAGCTTTCCCATCCTTCCAAACCTCGTCACACCCTTCATGGGTGAAAATCAAGGAAAACACGATAACCAACACCATGTCTCAAGGAAGAAGTCTATGATTAGTATAACACTTCTACCTAATCTGAGTCGCGCAAAGTCTATCCTAAATGATCTAAGCTCTATCCAAAGACTGCCAAAGAAAGTCCGCACCTGAGATGTGACCTTTGAAACATCAAACAAACCCACCAGAGAGCATTAATGCCTACCAGAAAATGCCTTAAAAGGAGCCATGTACATACTAGAATGATAGCTATTATTATAGAAAAACTCTGCTAAAGCCAAATATTGCTCACTAGCCACTAAAATCCATCATACATCTGCGGAGCTTATACTCTAAAACTCGGATAGTCCGCTATGATTAACCATCAGTTTGGGGGTGAAATGTTGTGAGTGCCTAACTTATCCTAAAAAGTCTTCCAAAAGTGAGATATGGAATACCAAACCATGTCTGAGATGATAGACATTGGTACACCATACAGACGCACAATCTCACTAATGTAGATACAGGCCAACCTCTCAGCACTTAGGGAAAGCTGAACTGGAAGAAAATGTGTAGACTTGGTCAATTGATCCATGATAACCTAAACACTAGCAAAACCATACAAAGTATGAGGCAACAAGTCATAAAATTCGTAGTGATCCATTCCTACTTCCACTCAGGATGGGTATCCTCTACAGCAAACCACTAGGTTGCATATGTTTGGCCTTCACCTGTTGACAACAAAGGGAATGAGCTATAAAGTCCACTACATTCTTCCACATACCATCCCACCAGTAATGTTGCCTTAAATCACGATACATCTTAGTAACTCCCGCATGGATATAATACCTGAAAAATGGGCCTTCACCAAAATCAATCTAATCTAATCACCCACTCTCAGCAAACAAAGTTGGCCTTTAATCATCAAAACACCATCTGAATAAAGTAAGGATTTCTTAGCATCACCATTCAATAGCTTATCTTGAATATATCTCAATCCTACATCATAAAATTAATGAGCACAAATCTATTTCATTAATTAAGACCTAGCATCAACGAATGCAAAAACACACCTAGGTTTCAAAATATCAAGCCTAACTATCTAGTTGCTAAAGAATGTACCTCTAAGGGAAAAGGTCTCTCCTAGGTCAAAAGATGCACCAAGCTACCTATGCTCATCAAAAATTGGCTCAAGGTATCGACAACTACATTAGCCTGACCTAAATAATAGGGAATAGTCAAGTCAAAATCCTTAAGCAACTCAAGCCAACAACACTGGCTTATATTAAGATATTGCTAGGTGAAGAAGTACTGAAGTATAAGATTACATGGGAAAATCTCACAACAGACTCCATACAAGTAGTGCCTCCATAACTTCAAAGCTAAAACAATCATTAACAACTCCAAATACATGGAGGATAATTCCTCTCATGGGGCTTCATCTGATGAGAAACATACACTACCACCTTACCCACCTGCATCAACACAATACCTAGCCCAACACCTGAAGCATCTTAATAAGATGATAAAACCCAAGCCCTCCTTGGGCAAAGCCAAAATAGGAGATAAATTCAACAAATCCTTGAGATTTGGAAAGCTCTCCTTACAAGCATCGAACCACTAAAACAAAAATTTCTTCTAATTTAACTTGGGTAATAAAGTTGTAATGGATGAGAAACTCTCAACAACACGTTGATACTAATTGGCCAAGAAAATATAACTTTGAATCTCGATAGGTGAAGTAGGTCTAACCCAATCAGGAACTGCTATAACCTTGGCCAAATTAACTATAATACCTTTTTTAGTCACCACATATGCTAAGAGAGAAACAAAATCCAACCACAACTCAGATATAGAGAACTTAGCATACCACTTCTCTTTCCTTAATCTCCAAAGCATAATCCACAAATTCTCCTCATGCTCAGTCTCACTCTAGGAATAAACCAAGTTGTCATCTATATATACAAAAAGAAAGGACCTGAAAGACAGTCGAAACACCTAATTCATCAACTCCATGAACATGGCAGGGGCATTAATCAACCCAAAGGACATGACAAAGAACTCATAATGACTATATCGAGGCCAAAAAGTTATCTTTGGAATATCTGAAGCTCTAATACTTAAATAGTGATAGCTGGATCAAAATTCAATCTTTGAAAACACCACAACACCGTAAAGCTAATCAAATTAATCATTAATACCAAAAAGAGGGTACTTGTTGTAAATCTTCACTTTATTCAACTGTTGATAATCAATACATATATGTAGAGACCCATCATTTTTATTGACAAACAAGATCGACGTACCCTAAGGTGATACACTCAATTAGATAAATCCCTTATACAACAACTTCTATAAAGAGAAATAGAAGTGGGCTTAGTGCTCATCTCATCATCCATAGCAAAATCAATTTCATGATCCATACATACCAGACAATCCATAGGGAACACATCCACAAACTTATGGACATATGAATAGAATCTAAGGAAAAATGTGAAACAACAGTAGTATCATAAATATACACCAAATAAAATAAACATCCTCACTCAAAAAATCTATGAACCTAAATATAAGATATGATTCTCTTAGGACCTAAATAAAGCGTACCCTTTGACGATACACAGGACAATGTTAATTCATGGTCAAATAAAAAAAATGTAGATTGGAAACAAATGGGACAATACCTATGATCACACCATCAGAAACCTTTACCTGTGGCCTCGCAAGTACAACATAGCGTTGACATTGACCACCAACTAACTGCATAGCCCAATGACCACCACCATATGCTCCACAACCTTTACCTCTCATACTTTTTATAGTACTTTAACCTCTCACAGATAAAATAAGAGTAGCTCTAATCATACAATAGGGATAGTCCTTATCCAAATAGTCAACCTCATGACATACAAAGTAACTTCTATAGCCCACCTCAATAGAAGAAAGTACAATAAGGTCCAAATGGCACCCTAAACTACTAAATTAAAAGATCCACCACTTAAAATCTATATGGCTACCTGTACTAGACTATCTATATTTCCATGAGAACTTCTAAAATCTCTACCATGAGAAGCCTAACCTCTGAACTACCAAAATAATACACCTTTTTGGTGCCTTCCTGAGATGCACTAAGAATACACTCTATCATCTTTACATGATCTACAATGTTCTAAAAGAGTGCTCTAAATATAACCATCTAAGTAGTAGCCAACTAAAGGATACATCTAAACCCTTCACAAACTTTTAAATCTTCTCAGACTCGACGGAGATACTGGTATATGAATGTATGCATAGGACATGAAAGTGTACTTCATACTCTACAATTGTCATACAACCCAAATCCCGATGATCAAACTCATCACGCATCTAATCTCTCAATCTATAAGGCTCAAATATCTCTAAAAAGCATCAGTGAACTGATTCCAAGTCATCTCAAGAGCATTAATAGGTCTAAAAACAATAACCAATCTCTCGTACTATCTCTTAACTCATATGTATTATAAGGAACTCCATGCAAATTAAGAGAACCCTAATTATGCAGCTTTTCATGACAGTCAATTAAGAACTTGTAGGTATCCTCGCCTACAATACCACTAAACCTGGGAGGACCCAAAAGAGTAAATCTCTCAAATCTCTTTTGATCCTTAAAAGATATCACTGTACTAGCAATGAAAAGAGGCATAGTGAATGTGAAAGGCTGAGATCCCATCTGAGAAGGTAACATAGATGAAGGAACTGGAGCTGGAGGAATGCCTGATATGATCAAAGGAGAACCTTCTAAGAGGGTCAACAATCATACCAATACTCCCTTCAAAACTATGGTAGACGGACTCTAAGGAACTAGAGTAAAACCCAAACCTCCAAACTACTCAACACGAGGCTTAGGGGAGAGTCTACTAGAACTTCATCTAGATGGGGATGATCCACCAGCCCATCCAATTACTTAAGTCTTTCTACTACTTAAGAATCTCTCTCTAGGATAGGGCTTTATATCAATACTTTAATAGGACATAGTCAACACTATCTACGTAGAAAGAGTAAATTATAAATCAGGACATAAGTCATACAATGAATTTGCATGATAAGGAAAAAATATAGAAAGTTTCCTGAAAACATCCTATAGCCTCTCAAAGATAGCTATGGATGTCTATGTACCGATCCATGGACTCTATTAGACACATCATTCTTACCTCATTGATACCAATAGACACCTCATTCTTACATTATTGATACCAATAACCCTGGATATAATACCAATTTTTCAATACCCAATATCAATAGTCATGATGGTTCTCATTGCAACAAACCTTGATGAGTAAGACTATCAGCCAACTAATACACAAAAGTAAAAATATAAAAATACCCCTAATGTAAGGTTTCTGGAATAAAGTCAAACCATATACGTATAACAAATATGGAATGAAAAGAACCATCAATAATCCATAGTTTTCAAAGCCAGGTGGTAATATTGTAACAACTACTAATACAATCCCTGAGTCAAATACATAAAAAAATAGGAATAATGTCTGTCTTTGAATACTAGTTGTAATACATCGTACCTTTCTAACTTCATTTAGTTGTTATTGTATGAGTTTTCCTATATATAACCTTGATTATACTTATAATTTTATAATTTAAGACCCATCAAGGTGTGGAAAATTCAATCAGCTTTCCAATGATATAAATTTTGCCTTAATCTGATAATCGGGTAAGAAGTTATGGGGAATTTAGATTCAGTAGTAGCCCAACGTGATTGTACCGTATTGCAGTGGCAGGCCAAATGGCACTTATAATTTTTCAGTGAATCACCTTAATAGTACCACATTGCAGTGAAGTCCCAGTTCCCAATTGGCATTTCTAGCGAAGCACCACAATAAGCATCGCATCTAGGATGATTGCCAGTTCGCACTCATCAATTTCTAGTGACGCAATGCGATACCACCGCATCGAGACAAAGTTTATTCTTGCACGTGTACGTGGAAATACACTTTCATCCAAATTCCAATAGCTTACCATGATTGCACCACGTCACGGTGATGGCCAAAATTGGGATTTTCAGTGACGAAAATTTAATTCTTTCCAGGGGCAATTGTCTTTTTTCATGACCATAATCAGTACAGAACATGAAATTAATGCCCTAGTATCCTAATTAATCATTATTTTATTCAATTACCTTAAATTAAAATCATTCTCTCTCAAATAGAAAACCATAGCCTTCAAGATTCAAGGTCAATTCCTAAGAAAAATTCCAAGAATCTTCAAGAATTCAACTACTCAGGTATGTTAGGTGTTCATCCTTGGGTATTTTTCTATCCTTTGAGTTCAAGAACCCTTTTTTAAAAAAACTACAAGTTTTCTGTTTCATGATTTACATATGTAAATAAGGTTGTGTTTATTTTTGTGTTGTTGTATGGGTTTTTAATTGAAGATTTAATTTTAAGTTTCATGAACATAAGATAACATGTATGTTGATTGGAATATTTACCATGCAAAAACTCTTTAAATTCCTAGTTTAAGTTATAGTCATGATGATTATATGTTGTTCATTATCATGTACATTAATTATGCTCCCCGAGTATTTGGTAGAATGTCCATGTGAAATCAGGACATGTTAGTATGTGTTCTCATTCATGTACATGTTTATGACCTCCATGTGTTTGAAAAAATATCTCAGTGATTGAATTGTGGACAGTTGACTATTGCTATGTTTTCAAGATTTTATATGTTTTATTTATTATGCTATCAAATCCTGGGGGTATTTACTTCCCAAATTTTAGATATTTACTTAGTTATAATTGTTATAGACTAGTCCTAATAAAGGTCAAGAACAGAGGTACTCAGCTAATTAATAGAACTCAGTGAACTCAGTCCAGTACAGTTAGACAATATGATCAATGTTAGTTTAGTCAAGCCTAGTATAGTCTAGTGATCAGTTCAGTGTCGATTCTGTTGGGAGTAGGATTCAACACTGAGAAAACACAGGGATAGGGTCATTCCTGCTAGCAGAGGGTTTGACCCTTTGTGGTAGTCCCTGCACTATAGAACTATGTAGCCAGCGTTGGTTAAGTCATCCTCTTTCCAAACTAAGTTTGACGCTATCATAGATATACTTTATGAGTCTTCCTGCTAGATTAGGGTTGAAACAACATTGTTAGTATCCCGTGGCAAGGTACTAGCACCCTTCCAACTGAGATTGCAAGTTGGACCCCAAATCAATATATATTAGGGTATATCGATTAGATAAACACTCTCACAGTTATAGTTTCAGTCTCAGTATTTAATAAAGAAATCAAACAGTTCTACAGAACCATGGCTATCAGGTAATCAAACAATAGAATTTAGCACTCAGTTTTAGTATAATATCATATAGGGGATATATATCTATATGCTCAGTATAGCATGTTCAGTATGTTCAGTATATACAATTTTGCATGTACTCTCATCCAGTTACTTCGTGATTTCAGTTAGTCAGTTATCAACTCATGTATATGAACCGATGTATATCAGCCTTACCTTAATTAGCATACCCGTACGTTCCACATACTGGCACATACTCATTCTTTGCACTATGATGTATCATATCATAGGTTCGTACACTCAGGTTCATGACCGTACTTAGCAGCTCAGGCTATTAGCAGCAGTTATAGTGATGTAATACCCCAAAGTTTCCTAACTAATTTCATCCTAAAATGTTAAGAATTAGCTTCTACATTGAATGATTTTTATTCCATGGGAAACTTTTAAGATTTTCACTTTTTGTCATGTGGGAAATTAAATAATCTTTCAATCGATATAACATTCGCCTAAATTCTATAATCAGCTAAAAACTTATGACTATTTCAAGTTCCTGTCATAAAACAATGCCATATTAGTCAGTGGCACACCGTACCACAAGTGAAAATGGCATTTGTCAAATTCCAGTAGGGTTCTACGATAGTGGCACATCACGCCAAACTTTTAGGTTGCAAAAAAAGTGTCAATTTGATGGTTCCACATCGTGCCATCCCCCAATTTCTCAATCATCAAATTCTAGTGACATGACGTGATAGCGTCGCATCGTGCCAGGGGCCTAGGTCGGGAAATTTTCAAAAATTTAAAAGACATGTTCAAGACTAAAAGGGTTAATTTTCCACCCCTATTTAAACCTAATGACACATTATTTAGCCATTCTTCACCCAAAATATATTGTTTCTCTCAAGAACAAGCTTGGGTTTTCAATTGTGGATTCAAATTCAAGAGTATCTCCTTCAATCTTCATAGAATCAAGAACTAAGGTATGCATAGTGTTAATTTATGGATCTCTTTCATCCATAAAGCTCAAGAACCCAATTTCAAATTGTAAATCATGATATTTATGTTGTGGGTTGGTTTTAACAATGTTTACCATGTTATATTATTCCCAAGTTAGAATGTTTATTTGTTTTTCATGAAGCTATGTTAGCAAGTGAGTGAAATTCATAAATTTATTATTAATAATATGTCAATTTGATGATTATGCCTATGCCCAAAGGGTGCATGTAGGGTGTTTGATAAAATGCCTAGAAGGATAGAAATTATGCACTATAGCTAAATTGTGATCCAAATGACAATGTATGCTTTAACCTTATGTTCAAAATGACTTCCTTGTTTTTCTTATGTATTGAAATTGTTGTTAGATTTCTCATTAGTTAGCTTATGAAATTATTTTATGTATATATGTTATCTTATTCGCATACCAAACTATCATAATTAAATTCCCATGAAATATCTCTAATTAATGTGTTATTGATTGTTAATGTTGGTCAAATATTCAAGAATGTCATGCCTTGTTAGTTTCCCTCAATCGATTACTGGGTGTACTTGTCCCTAACAAGTTAGTTGTATGCCTAGAGACAGTGTCATGTTTTCATGATATCTTCAGTCATGCCATGGTCTATATAAGTCAGTCAATCATATGAATTAGGGAAGCTCCATAAATTCAATAATCTCAATAGTATTCCATTACTTAACGAAACCCCATGAATTCATTCTAGTCAAATTTAGTTTATCATGTTCAGTATCTATTCAAATAGGAGTAGGAATTAGCACCGAGTGAACCCAAGGATGGGAACTCACCTGTTATATAAGGGTGTGATTCTTAGAAGAAATCCTTGCATTCCAGAATTATGTAGCCAGCATAGGTTGACACATCATAGCCTGTTATATGAGGGTAGATGAGGTAGCTTAACCTATTATATAAGGGTTCCCACTGTTCTAATTAGAGTGACCTATTATATGAGGGTTACTCACAGATTGTCCTTACTAGTGGTGCGGTATTGACATCCTTCCAATTAGGGTTATGAACTGGACCCCAACTCATCCATAATGGAGTATTAGGGGAATATTAATTAGATTACTACTTCCCACAGTTTCAGATATAGAATCAAGACTATCAGATACAGTTATTCAGTCTCAGTAATAGAACTCAGATAGTTCTATAGTTTTCAGGATTGTCAGATACAGTCAACTCAAAACTGTATGGAACTTAGCTAGTTCCATCAGATTTGGGACTGTCAGATACAGTCACTTATGTTATCAGTTATATCAATCATCAAAACTCAGTCATTAGTCATGTTAGTTATCATTAAATTCATGTTATCTCGATCTTAGATATAGTTTTTATGTATTCATGCATGTATTCACACATTCATATTAGTTAGTTAGCCAGTATTGTTCATGCATATGAAAGCCATGATCCAGCTTATGTCACATCCATACTAGTATATTCTAAGTACTGGCGTATCTGTGCTATGGTGTCTTATACCATAGGTTCAGGTGCACGAGCTCCAAAGCATCAGTAGCATTTCAGTCTCTATTGTCAGAGTTAGTAGTGAGTCCTCATATTTCAAGTACATGATCATTTCTTTATTATCTCATTAATTAATTTATTAGTTGGGGATATGTCCTATCAATTTCTTATTCAAAAATTTGTGTTTTAGAGGCTTTTCAGACTATAGTATATTTAAACTATTTTGATTTAGGTATTTGTACCCCATCCCAGATGTTATGTCCTATAGTGATTTATCAGTTTTGAACCTTATGGCCTTTGATTTTATGTTTCCATATTTATATAGTATATTATGCAGTGTTGAGGTACAGATATCAATCATGGGTTAGATTATGGTCTTTTAGGGGCATGAGCACCGTGTAACATTTTCAGTACTAGATTTGGGGCATTACTAACTTGGTATTAGAGCCTAAGGTTCAATAGTGTTCTTGAAAGTCAGAATGCCACATCTAGTAGAGTCTCGTACATGGGTATGTTCCATGCCACATTTATGTATAGGAGTCTATGAGATATTTTTGGAATAGTTTCTCTTATTTTTGTATTCATGTTGTGCCAGTGAGCATGAGCTCAAGCTTGACTCTCAGTCTAATCCATTTACCTAAGCTTGACTCAACTTACCTAAACTTCAGTTTTATCTATTCCAGATGGTCCAGATGGGTTTGTAGTGTATTGTGATGCATCCAGAATAGATTTGGGTTGTTTCCTCATGTAGCATGGTAAATTCATAGCCTACGCCTCCAGACAACTTAAAACCCATGAGAAGAATTATCCTACTCATGATCTCGAGTTGGCTGCCATAGTTTTTACCTTAAAGATTTGGAGGCAGCATCTATACGAAGTTCATATATATGTGTTAATAGATCATAAGAGTTTTTAGTATGTCTTTCTTAGAAAGATAATCTTTCTCAGAGAAAGTGGTTAGAGCACATGAAAGATTATGTCATGAGTGTCCTTTATCATCTGGGCAAGGCCAACATAGTGGCCAATGCTCTCAGTAGAATGTCTATAGGTAGTGTTGCGCATGTTAAGGACAGTAAGAAGAAACTGGCTCAGGAAGTTCATCCGTTTTCCAAACAAGGCATTCGCTTGGTCGATACAGAAGAGGGTGATATATGAGTTCAGAGTTAGTTCAGAATCATCTCTAGTTTCTAAGGTAGAAGAAAAGCAGTATAGAGATTCCATTCTACTCAAGCGAAAGAGTTAGTCAAGGATAAAAAAGTAGAGGTTTTCTCCCAAGGGGGAGATGGTGTATTGCGTTGTCAGGGTCGTCTCTTTTTTTGTAGGTATAGATGACTTAAGGCAAAAAATTCTTGCACTACTCAATTCATCTAGGGGCCACAAAGAATTACCGCAACTTGTAGGAGATCTATTGGTGGAGTGGGATGGAAAAAGATTTTTCATAGTTTGTGGTTAAGTTCTCAATATGTCAGTAGGTTTAGATAGAGCATCAAAAGTCTAGTGGGGCCATATAGGAGTTCATTATTCCTACTTAGAAGTGGGAAGAAGTGAACATGGACTTTGTGATAGGTTTACCTTGTACTCGTCATCAACATGATTTAGTTTGTGCCATTGTAGATAGAATGACCAAATCATCTCATTTTTTTCAGTCCATACCTCTTATTCATCGAAGGATTATGCCAAATTTTACATCAAAGAGTTGGTTAGATTGCATGGTGTTCCATTATCTATTATCTCAGATAGAGGTACCCAGTTCACCTCTCATTTCTAGAAAGCATACCAAAAGGGTCTTGGTACCTAAGTTCATCTCAGTACAGCCTTTCATCCCCAGATAGATGGTCAACCATACAGGACCATTTAGACCCTAGAAGATATGCTAAGGGCATGTGCAATTGATTCCAAGAATAGTTGGGATGACCACTTATCTTTGATTGACTTTGCATACAACAATAGCTATCATTGCAGTATTAAGATAGTTCCGTTTGAAGGCCTCTATGGTAAGAGGTGCAGATCTCCAGTTGGTTGGTTTGAAGTTAGTGAGGCATCAGTTATAGGGCCTAACTTTGGATCGATACCCTACAAAAAGTCAAGTTGATCAGACAAAGACATCAGGCTGCGCAGAGCGAACAAAAGTCTTATGCAGATGTTTGTAGAAAGGATCTCGATTTTGTGATTGGTGAATATGTCTATCTAAAGATATCTACCATAATGGGAGTAACGAGGTTTGGCAAGAATGGAAAGCTCAGTTCCCGATATGGTGGCCCCTTCAAAATTCTCAGTCGCTTCATCAATGTAGCTTATGAGCTTGAATTGAGTTTGGGTCTTGCATCAGTTCATCCAGTCTTCGATGTCTCTTTGCTCAAGAAATGCATAGGTGACCCAATAGTTGTATTCCCTATTTAGATCCTAGATGTTTAGAAAAACCTCTCTTATGAAGAGATTCTAGTTAAAATTCTAGACTATTAGACTTGTAGAATGAGGAATAAAGAAGTCCCTCTAGTCAAAGTTCATTGGCAGAATCAGTCCGTTGAGGGAGCTACTTGGGAAGAAGAAGCAGACATGAAAATCAAGTTTCCTTACCTCTTCTCCACTAACTCAGATCTAGCTCAAGGTAATGGTCCTCCTTAAGTTTTACCACTTTAATGTACAGATTTCAGTTATGACTTGGTATCAGTCTCATGTTCTGAATTCTATTTTTAAACTTGGTACTAAGTACCATTGCATATTCAGTTATATGTTCATACATCAGACATGCATTATCCTTGTGAGAAACTCAATTATCAAAAATCTCAGTCATTTGTTCATGAGTCAGTTAAGTCATGAAATCATGCATCAGATATGCGTGCTCAATTTAAATCTCAGTAATGTCAGTCATGTTTCAGTTGTTCATGTCCAATATAGACTTCAGCTAATCGTTTCTACCATCACAGTCTGTCTCATTCGAGGACGAATGTTCCCAAGGGGGAGATATTGTAATATCGTGAAGTTTCCTAACAAATTTTGTCCCAAGAATGTCAAGAATTATCTTCTTAATTGAATATTTTTTATTCCATGGGGAAATTTTATGATTTTTAATTTTTTCATGTGAGATTTTCAGTAATCTTTCCAACGATATAAGATTTGCCTAAATCCAATAATAGGGTAAGAAGTTATGACTATTTCAAGTTACCATCGTAAAATAACACCATATTAGTCAGTGGCGCGCTGCGCCACTAGAAAAAATGGCATTTGTCAAATTCCAATAGGGTTGTACAATAATGGTATATCCTGCCAAACTTCCAGGTCACAAATGAAGTGGCAAAGCGATGGATCCGCATCGCACCATCCCTTAATTTCTCCGTTGTCAAATTTCAGTGACTCAGTGCGATAGTACCGCACTATGCCAGGGGTCCAGGTCAGGAAATTTTCACACATTTAAAAGACGTGTCCAGGGTTAAAAGAGTCAATTCCCCCTATTTAAACCCAATAACACATTATTTAGCCATTCTTCACCCAAAATTTATTGTTTCTCTCAAGAACAAGCTAGGATTTTCAATTGAGGATTAAAATTCAATACACAAATTCAAGAGTCTCTCCATCAGTTTTCATAGAATAAAGAACTAAGGTATGCATAGTGTTGATTTATAGATCCCTCTCATCCATAAAGCTCAAGATCCCTATTTCAAATTGTAAATTATGATATTTATGTTGTGGTTTGGTTATAACCATGTTTACCTTGTTATATGATTTCCAAGTTGGAATGTTTATATGTTTTTTATGAAGCTACTTTAGCAAGTAAGTGTAATCCATAAATTGATTATTTATAATATGCCAATTTGATGATTGTGCCTATGCCCGAAAGGTGCATGCAGGGTGTTTGATAAAATGCCTAGGAGGATAGAAATTATGCACTATAGCAAAATTATGATACAAATGACAATGTATGCTTTAACCTTTGGTTCAAAATGATTTCCTTGTTATTCTTATGTATTGAAATTGTTGTTGGATTGCTCATGAGTTAGCCTTATGAAATTGTGCTATGTATACATGCTATCTTATCCACGTACTAAGCTATGATAATCAAATACCCATGAAATATCTCTAAGTATTGTGTTATGGATTGATGATGTTGGTCACGTATTAAAGAATGTCATGCCTTGTCAGTTTCTCTCTATCGAGTCCTAAGGGTACTTGTACCCGACAAGTTAGTTGTTTGCATAGAGCTAGTGTTATGTTTTCACGATATCCTCAGTGAAGCCATGGTATATAGAACTCATTCAGTTAAGTGACTCAGGAAAGATCCGTAATTCAGTAAATTCACTAGTATACTATCAGTTAACAGAACTCTATGAATTCAGTATAGTCCTGTTCAGTGCCTATTTAGATTGGAGTAGGAATTAGCAACGAGTGAACCTAAGGATGGAAACTTACCTGTTATATCAGGATGTGATTTTAGAAGCAATCCTTGTGTTTCAAAACTGCATATCAAGCGTAGGTTGAGATATCGTAGCCTGTTATATGAGGGTAGATGAGGTGGATTAACCTTTTATATAAGGGTTCCCATCATTCTCGCTAGAGTTACCTGTAATATGAGGGTTACTTATAGATTGTCCTTACCAATGGTGCGGTATTGACACCCTTCCAATTGGGGTTACAGACTGGACACCAACTAAGCCATAATGGAGTATTAGGGGCATGCTGGTTAGATGACTACTTTCCATAATTTCAGATATAAAATCAGGACTATCAGATTTAATCATTTAGTCTTAGTAAATGAACTCAAATAGTTCTATAGAATTCAGGACTGTCAGATACAGTCAACTTAGAATAATAGAGAACTCAGCTAGTTCTACTACATTTAGGACTGTCCGATACAGTCAGTGATGTTTTTAGTTATATAAGTCATCAGAACTCAGTAATTAGTCATGTTATTTATTAGTAAATTCTTGTTATCATGATCTCAAATATAGTTCCTATGTATTCATGCATGTATTCTCATGTTCATATTAGTCTGTTGCCCATATTATTCGTGCATATGAACCCCATGCATCCAGCCTACCGCATATATATACCAATGCATTCAAACTACTGATGTATTTGTGCTATGGTGTTTTATACCATAGGTTCAGAAGCACGAGCTCTAGAGCATTTGTATCTTTTTAGTCTCAGCAGTCAGAGTTATCAGTGAGTCCTCATATTTCGAGGACATGATCATTTCTTCACTCTCTCATTAATTAATTTATTAGTTAGAGTTAGTTGGGGACATGTCCTATCAAATCCTTATTCAGACAGTCATATTTTAAAGGCTTTTCAGACTACAGTATGTTTAGATAGTTTTGTTATAGGTATTTATACCCCATCCTAGATTTTATGTCCTATGGTGATTTATCAGTTTTGAACCTTATGGCCTTTCAGTTTACATTTCGGCATTTATACAGTATATTATGCAATGTTCAGGTATAGATATCAGTCATGGGTTAGCTTGTGGTCCATTAGGGTCATGAGCACTGTGTAGCATTTCGGGTATGAGATTCGGGGCGTTACAAGTGATGAGTCCTCATTTTTTGAGGATAAAGTTTACTTATTTCAGTGTTTCAGCAGATCGGTAGTTATTTCAGTTAGAGTTAGTTGGGGATTTGTCCCATTAACTCCATATTCAAACAGTTAGAGGCTTCCCAACTAGCATAGACAGTTTTTTAATATTTAGATTTTATTATCAGTTATACTAAGTTACTATTATTTTAGTCTTTTGAGAACCTTATGGAATTTTTAGATTTCTTCTACATATATATTTTAGTATTGTATTCAGTACTCACAGCAGGTACTAGTCATGGGCTAACTTGTAGTCTTTCGAGGTTGTAAGCATTGTGTGACGCCTAGGGTGCAGTCTCGAGGTGTTACACTAGTAAAGACATATACAAATACAAAAATATAAAACAAATATAGGTACGACATGTCAATTTGGAAATTCAACCATAAGTTAAATACAATAAAGTAAGTACAATGTATAAAACTAAGAAGATGATGATGATGATTCACGAGGTTTACACACAACCTCCATATACACCCATGAAGGAAAGCCTCCCGATGTAGGACCTATAGGGTTTCATAAACCCATATACAATCCATATATCCATACTTTCTCCTGGACATATCCCTCGAGGAGGGTTTTATAAGAAGCCACAATATCTCCTTCTCGATATCACTCAGAAAGGGTTTTATAAAAGGTGTTGCATGTGTTTATCAAATGTTGCAATGGTGGTACCAATGTTTCCTAAATGATTATGATATGAGAATTTAATGCTCACAACCAATCATATGATCTATTTCCACAACCAATCACATGATGTATTTCCACAACCAACCACAATGATATATTTTCACAACCATGTGAGCCAATATCAACTCATAATTTTCAACCATCCATGAATTTCCCTATGTTTTATATGCCAATAAGTATGAATATATCAAAATGCACAAATCGTACCACAACATACCTTTTAATCAACAAGATACAATTATTAACATGATTATAAGGTTGTCGTATCACAAAAGACCCTACACGGTCACAAATATCACATAACGTCTCAAAACCAATAATTATACCACATATAGACCCCCATAAGGGCACAACACATTAATATAGTAAAATTGATGATCTGTTCCTATTCCCTTAACATTCAGTTTGTACCAATATTTACTACTCAGTCTAGTTTGAAAGAGTAATGCCATAACCTACTTCGGATGCCCAAATCGGTCCGCAACACTTCACATTGTGACCCTACTTCTCACTAATAATTCCAAAATTAACTAAAATGATGAAATATAGAATCTACGCATCAAAACAAAGACAAAGATACCCATATTGCCTACTTTTGGTTTAGGGTCAAAACGGACCCCTGAACTGGATTTTTAGAAAAGAAAAGAAAAATTATAACTTTATTTCAAAAATATATTTTCCCTACTTCTAGGAATCTACAAATGAACACTCATGTCAAATCGACTTAAAAATGAGGTTTAAATTAAAGAAAAACTATTTTCCAACTTTATTGGGTAAAGTCTTTGAAATCCATCTTAAAACCAAGTATTGAAGACTAAATTGAGGAAAAATAAGTAACTTTTAGATTAGAACATTATTCAAGTGAAAAGGAGTGAAATTGGGGTTCAAAATCAAGAGGAAAATGAACTAAAATGCCCTTTAACTATGTGAAATGGTACAAAAATGCCCTTCGTCTACCTTTTGGACTTAAAATGTCCTTCATGTCTTCCTATTAGGCCTAAAATTCCCTTCCCGTCTATCTATTGGTGCTATATTTCCCTTTTATTTAAGAGGATTAATTTAGAATGACTAAAATTTGATATTGTGCACTATTTATTTTTCAATTGGATAAATAACTAGCCATCTAATTGTAATGATTTCTTTTATTCAAATTCAAAAAAATGGTGTCACTAGTTTTTTACGAGATTAAATATTAATTATATTCAAGTTAAAAATATTAAAAAATATGCATGACATATCTTTAAATATGTAATATAAATTAACTAAATATGATAATTTCAAATGATGGTTTAGATCCTTTCTTATATATTTTTTCGGGTAGTATTCTGATACCTCATTTGATTAAAATTTTTATATAATAATTTATTTAACCTGAGAATAGAATAAAAATTTAAAAATAAATTTATTTCTAATATCATTGTCCTTGCTATTTATAATTTTAATTTTCTTAAATATATATTTTTAAAAATATTTCTTGGTAAGTCTCTAAATAAAAAAATTCTTACGTTCGCAGAAAAAATTTCAATTAAAATTATAATAGTAAAATTTTCGAGTATGCATATTTCCAAGTAAATCACAAAAGAAATATCCAACTAAATTCACAACAACAAAATCTCCAAGTAATTCTCAAAGTAAGAAAATTTCTAAGGAAATTCTCAACAAATAAATCCCAACAAAATTCATTGGACTTAAATCCCCCGGTAATACTACCTATAATAATGACAAATTGATATGCGAAATAAAAGGACAAAATAGCCCTAATAGGTAGACATGAAGGGTATTTTAGGTCCAATAGGTAGACAAGAAGGATATTTTAGGACCAATAGATAGACGGAGGGAACTTCAACACCATTGCACATAGTTCAAGGGCATTTTAGACCCTTTTTCAAAAATCAAGCCCTAAGGTTTTTGGGGTTTGAACAATTAATAAAGAATTTAAACTAAGAAAAGGGTAAATCTTTATCTTAATTCAGTAAGAGAGTCAAGAAATATATGTTAATCTAGATTCCCAAACACCCACAAACTTCACTTTTAAGCTCTAACAATATTTTAGGGTTTAGTTCTCAAAAGACAAGATTAAAAATACCAAAATCATGTAAAAAGACTCAACTTATACCTAGTCCAAGTCCTCAGTTGTTGCTATCACGACTCGGGGTGTGCGATCGTAATATACCGGGCCTAGACAGGCCAGTCAAAGTTGCACTAGGCCCATGGCTATGGCACAGTCACAATCGCTATCAGGTCTTGCAATAACCGGCACCAGATATCATCTGAAACTTGGAAATTTTCAAGTCACCACCAAGGAATCCGGATTCATTCGGAATCTGATATACGCAAACTAACTATGTAACCACACTAAATTTGATGCTCCAAAATCAGTGGCAATATCATATTTTTAAAAAGACATCATTTTCAGAAAGTTGACCCCCAAAACCCAAAATAACGATTTTCAAATCGAGGGATCAAAATGAAATTTAAAAGTTTTAAAACCACACAAAACATATTACTACCAAAACAGCAATGTTTTGGATCTTCCGGCTCAGTCCGTTCAACCATCCGTTGTATGAATCAAAAGATAGACATAGAATTCCATTATAAGGCTCTCAAAGCCTCCAAAAACCACAATATAGGACAAAAGGCATCAAAACACATCTAGAATCATGCCAATCACCCCTACACCCCAGAAATGCCATAATGCAATTATGGAGAGGAGTAAAATAGTGAAACACACAAAAACACATTTTTCACATATAATATCAAATTTACAAGTCATTACAGAAAGCCAACCATGATAATAAAAGATGTATATAAATACAAATGAAAGATAGAGAATCAAAACAAGATATTAATGACATACGTATACAGTCCACAAAAGACTCTAATCCAACAATACTAACTAAGTCAGGATATTCCCCTAACTCTGACAAAGAAATCTATAAGTGCTAGAAAAAAATAAAGGAAAACAAAGAGAAGGACTGGGCCTTCCAAAAAATGGAGGCTCACCACTTCACAACTGATCAATAAGAGTACCAAACCACCTAACACTGCATAGGATCACCAAAACATTCATCGGAATCTACATCATCTAATGATGTAGTATTCGGGGATATCAGTATCGCAAGTACTGTCATGCAATCTAAGGAAAGGGATAAAATAATGAATTTATAAAAAATCATGTAATAAACCACATGCACAATAATTATATGTATATATAGGATGTCGGGTAGGGACAAGGGGCATAAAACATAATCATTTAAAACATTAGACTAAATTGTGTAGCCCATACCGACTTTTCAATCACCCATAAGCTATATGGGTCAGACTCGCCCTGCCGAAAAGACCCCAATCCATGTTAGCCGTATGTATCAAGGAATAGATAAAGACAAGAAGAGGATAGCCATCCTAAATATAATGTATGCATCATACATAGTGGTCATAGACCCCCAACATCAACAAACATGATTTACAGCGTTGGTCCCCTAGGACTACACCTTCTCGTTAAGCTAAACAATTCCCATTAAGACCAAACTCAAATAATTTGTGCATAGACCAACCATTAATTATGGATTCTTTTATTAAGACATTTTCCAACTTGGTATCTTTATATCAATAGGCTTGAAATTTATTCCATTTATGCCAAACCATATTAACCATTTAGACGTCAAATTCTATTTCAAAATCCAAAACCATAGCCACCAAGGGCATTCCAAAGCCTTTTTATCCTTTTTTCCATTTAATCCAATGAAACATTCTTTCAAAAGATGAGTTTGATTATGTAAATTCCATATTCAAAACTAGGATAATATGAGTTGAGAGTTATGCCATTGCCAGGCCAAATTTTGTCAATTTTGATGAAACCAAGTACCAAATTCCATCATTTTCACAAGCTACAACTTCCATTCACAATTAACCATTATAACAATACACTAATTTAGTTAAAATCCATTGCTTAAAACATTAGTAAACCATTTTAAATAAGATATAACAATGCAAGATTATCACAATCCAAGTACCCTCAACCCTAGTTCAAACCCATTGTTCAAAACACATAAATATTGAATAAATTAATGCAATAATATAACATTAAAGTTAGGGTGTGTACAACATGCTTGGAATATAGATGAATTTGAAGGAATTGAATTTTTAAGACCAGAGATTAGAATCCTATAGAAATCGCTTGTGTTTTCTTAATTTGGGAGTTAAAGAGGAGAAGAGCAATGTATGATCATTATAACTAAAGAATAAGGGGGTAATAGGGTGTTTTAAGTTGTTTAAGGGGGAAAAGGACCAAAATCCCCCACCCCAATTGAAAAATATAAGGCTAGGAAAAATTTGTCCAGCAGCGTGGCGCAATGCTATCACGTGACTGGCCATCGTTCCAAGCTCCTATTGTGGACCCATATTGGTTAAGGGTCCCAAAATGACCCCAAACCCTTTCAAAAATTTAGAAACTTACCCAATTTATCTTGTTAACATCCTTTATCTTGATTCAAGTCAAAAATTTACATGACATACGTTAAATGGTCCAAAATAAAATAGTAGCAAATTTCTAAGGTCCTGTACCCAGAGATTTTTCAAATTCCATCTATAATTTTTTTCCTCTCCGTAGCATACCTAATTCGAATTTAATTACTATAATTTAACTTTTAAAGGACTATTACCATAACCAACCCTCATACTAATGATTCCAAAACTGTTTGGGTAGAGACCACTATATTAGGGGTTGAGTACTAGAGGATTCTACCATAAGAGGGGAATCATGATGAAGCACTTGGCTAAGGAAACACTAAACTTCGACAATCTTTTATGGGACTTTGTATGGGAGATATTGATAGAGTTTATCCTTGCTTGTAATCTGGAGATAGTTCAAGTTTACTATGCCATATTCTGGATTATGGACTAGTACTTGCCTCAACCTACCATTCTGCATTATATGGAAGAACATTCTAATGGATGCTTAAATCGTCAATTAAACTATAGAGGTACCAAACCCATCTAATGTTTCCTTTGAGGTTAAGGTTGATGAGTCCAAGTTAAAGTGGTTTTCACATGCCTTGGTGTTGAGGGTCATGAGAACAAGGTATGGTGGACGAGTGTTGGGAAAATAAAAAACACTCCTATCATAGCAGAGGTTGGAGGTGGCTCTTTCATGAAGTATTATAAATGTGATCTTCCATTAATATATGGTAGTGTCTTATGATCAATTTGGGATAATGATGAATGTGGTGACACAAATCATCAATCAGTGAAAGTATTTCTACATGAATGAGGGCCATTGAGGGATTTTTTCTTCTCCTTCTGGATTATTGAGATGTGTTAAAGGATACATGTGATCAAGGAGGGAGCTTACTCTTAAGAGCTACGTGACATGCCCTTCATCCCATTAAAAGTAAGGGGTTCAATAAGTGAGAGAAAGAAGAAAAGAAAGATATTGATAGACGGTGAAATAGAAGGGTCAAAGAAAGAGAGAAGTCTAGTACCCCTCCCGTCTAGAACCTAAAGTTCCTTGGGCGCTTGGATATAGCAGCATTGATGTGATGTTGATCTACTTAGAGAAGTCCCACTTTCCTTCCCAAGTTCGAATACTTTGTAATCTATAACTCTACTAAACCTAACCCGGGCCTATACATAGTATTTAAGGGAGTTAGATAAGGAAAAGAGGAAGAGATGCACTCAGTATCGCATGCTAAAGATCGTAAAGGTCATGCTCAAATGCACAGTCCCCAACTAGATACTTTTGAATTTAAAGAAGGTTGATATTGAAGACTTCTCCTTTCTTAATGTAATGGATAAGGAGGACTCTGACATATCGAGCCTTTAAGATGATGGTAACTCCAACTAGATGTCCCTATTTTAAATAATACAATTCCCCTTTTCCTTCGCTTATTACTATTTCTAGTCTTAGGATTCCCTTGTTTGGGGCACGTAAGAAATAATCATTATTTTGTTTTTGTAATTTTAGGACCTTTTATTTGTTGCACATAACTTAATAAACTATTATCTTGCTATTTATTTTGTCTAACAATTTCTTTTTCTTTTTTTGGTTTTCCATCCAGTGTTTAGTACCCGCATTGGAGACCAACTAATCCAGATTCGCGCCGGGTAGGGCCTTATTCGGAGGAGTAGTGCTCCCAACTGAGTTTTCTCTATGCCCAGGGTCGAACCCTCAACCTCTAGTTAAGGGTGGAGCAGGCCCATCCGCTGCACCACAACCCATGTTGGTAACTATTTCTATTCATGCATATTACCAATACATGATCTTTTTTATGGAGAACAAAAAATCAAAAAAACCCGAGAAGTTTCTAGCAGTATTTTGTATAGGCGTCACTGCATCGATGGATCTACAGCTATAGCAATGTTTCGGCAACATTAATGGAATCGTTGCAGAAATCTTATAGAATTGATGGGGATTGATTTTTACAATGATGCTGCAAAGGCGAATCTATGACTTTTGTAGTTTCCAGCTAGTTAATCTGGGTCACTTTTTTTTTTCAGGTCTTTCCAGCATGGTTTTATGCCATGAACATTTACTACCCCATTCTCATGTTATAGCAGGTTTAACAATGTAGAAAAAGACACATTATTCTATATTAGTTTATTATGTAGTTTTCAATTTCTCGACTTATTTATGCTTAAACATTATTTCAAAAAGACTACACGTCTTAGGAAATTCTTAACATGATAGCCTTAGATTAACCACATTAGGATATCCAAGTATATCGTCAAAGACCAAATAGTAATTAAGGAATATTTCAAATATCTCTAAATCAAGATGTATCTCACACACAGAAATAAAGAAATAACTTGAAATCACATCCAATATTTACAATTTTTGGGTATTCCCTTTAAACCACCCATCTAATATTACTCATAATAACCAATTACACTAAACTAATGCCTTAAAAAGACCATACATCCAGATAAGTATTTAACTTAATTATTACTTCATGATGGCTCCCTGTAAGCATAACCATTCACATAGCAGAAGATTTACTTTTACCAATAATCTATAATATATTAAAAGTGTGAAGACCTTTAGAAAAGTTATTTGAACCTTTTGTCCTTCATTAAAATTCTCTACAATGGACAAAACTGTCTTTTCACTACTTTGTTAAATTTTTCGTTTAATTATTCATATAATATTTAAAATTAAAGAGCCCTAAAATACATTATAAGAGGAAAATATATTTTATAAATTAAGGAGTCCTAAAATATGTGGTAATATAAGAATAATATGGTAAAAAATATTAAGAGAATTAATAAATAAGTCCTCTTAAAGAGTGGTAAGAGATTTAGGGTAAAATTAGGAGTTATCTATAATCTATAATATATTAAAAGTGTGAAGATCTTAGGAAGTGATTTGAACTTTTTGTCCTTCATTAAAAGACTCCTCCTTATATAAAATTTTCTTTTCACATTTGTTTATTACAACAACAGCAACAAAAAAACCCAGTATATTCCCACATCGTGAGGTTTTGAGAGGGTAGAGTGTACGAAGTGCATACCACTACCTCTAAAGAAGTAGAGAGGGTATTTCTAATAGACCCCCAGCTCAAGACAAAGGACAATATATATTGAAAAAACATCAAATGCATGGAATATGATAAAATAACATAGGTATGACATCCACCAAAAATATTGAACATTGCCAAACAAGGATACCAAAGCCCTCCTACCTACTGCCTACAAATCCACCTTACACCTTAGCTCTTTATCCTAATGTTTTTCCTCCATAATTTCCCATCTTAGGCCATGTCCTCCATCAGCTATAACTTCTCCATGTAATGTTTACTCACTTCCCTCTAGTATTTCTTCGGTCTACCCCTACCCCGCTTGAAATCGTCCAAGGCCAATCTCTCACACCTATGAACCGGGGTATCTGTGCCTCTCCTCATCACATGGCCAAACCATCCCAACCTAACTTCCCAAATTTTATCCTCCACCGACACCACTCCCACCTTCTCTAAAATACTCTCATTCCTAACCCTGTCATCCCTTGTAAAACCACACATCAAAAGCAACATCCTCATTTCTTCCACGTCAACTTTTGGATATGAGAATTCTTAACCAGTCAACACTTCGCTCCATACCAGACAGATAGAAACTCTATAGAATCTACCTTTCATCTTGTTGGCACCTTCTTATTGTATAAAATTCCTAAAGTGAGCATCTATTTCATCCAACCTGCCTCAATAAGGTGAGACACATCCTATTCTATCTCTCTATTCCCTTGAATCATAGACCCAAGATACTTAAAACTATCTATCTTTTAAACTGCCTGTGAATCCAACTTCACTACCAGCTCATTCTCTTGGCTCGAGTCACTAAACTTGCACTCTAAGTACTCCGTCTTAGTTCTACTCAACCAAACACCTTTAGACTTCAGGGCTTGTCTCCAAACCTTTTGCTTATCATTAACACCTTGTCGCGACTCATCAATCAAAACTACATCATGCACAAAAAGCATACAAAAAGGGACCTTTCCTTGTATGCTCCCCGTCAACACATCTATCACCACGACAAAAAGAAATGGAGTAAGAGTCAATCCCTGGTGCAACCAAGTCAAGATCAGAAAATTCTCGGAATCTCCTCCCACTGTCCTTACCCCAAGTCTTTGCCCCCTTATATATGTCCTTAATCTCTCTGATGTACGTAATAGGGACCCCTCTCACCTCCAAGCATCTGCACAAAACTTCCCTAGGGACCTTGTCATATGCCTTTTGAAAGTCAATAAACACCAAGTAAAGATACCCCTTCCTCTCACTATACTGCTCTACTAGTCTTTGCACAAGGTGAATTGCCTCAGACATAGAGCGACCAGGCATAAAACCTAATTGATTCTCCGAAATAGAATTAATCTTCCTTAACCTCCGTTCCACCATCTTCTCCTAAATTTTCATAGTGTGACTAAACAACTTAATACCCGGATAATTAGTGCAACTCTGGATGTCAACCTTGTTCTTATATAAAAGGTCATCGTTCTCCATCTCCAGGCCTCAGATGTCTTAGCAGACTTGAAAATGATGTTAAACAAGTTGGTCAGCCACCTTAACCTTACCCATAAGAAAACTACAAAATATTGTTGGGCCCCATCGCCCTGCCCCTTTTCATCATTTGAATAGCCTCGCTAACGTCCTATACCTTAAAACACCGACAAAAGCTAAAATCACAACACTCCCTGAAGTGCTCCAACTCTCCCAACACAACACCTCTGTCTTCTTCATCATTCAAAAGCCTATGAAAATATGACTACAATCTTTTCTTAATGAGGGTGTCTTCCACCAAAACTCTGTCATCCTCTCCTTTAATTCACTTCACTTGGTCTACATCCTGACCCTTCCTCTCCCTAACCTTGGCCAGCCTAAACAACCTCTTCTCTTCTCCTTTCTCCTTTAACCCCTTATACAGACTCATAAAAGTTGCTATCTTAGCAGCCCTAATAGGTAACTTATCCTCCTTTTTAGCTAACTTGTACTCCTCCCTTCTCACACTCTTCTCTTCATCATATTTACTCTCAACAAACTTAACATGTGCCACATTTTTCTTAACTTCTTCATTCCACCGCTAGTTCCTCTGATGTTGGCAAGACCATTCCTTCGAAGAACCCAAAACCTCTCTAGTAGTATCCTTGATGTAACCGGTGACCCTATCGCACTTTCTATCCACGTCCCTCCTGCACTCCAACTACCCCATCCCTTCTAACTCTTCCCCTATCTTCAAAGCACTGGACGGAGTCAGGACACCCTACCCAATTCTACGCTGACCCTCCCCACCCCTCATCTTCTTTCCCCTCTTAATAACCAAATCCATTACTAGAAGTCTATGTTGGGTCACAAGATTCTCTTTCAGAAAAACCTTACAATTCTCACAGAAAAATCTGTCCTCCTTCCTAAGCAGCAAAAAGTCAATTTGGGTCTTAGCTAGCCTACTACAAAAAGTAACCAGGTGATCCTCCTTCTTCAAAAAGCTGGAATTCATCACCACCAACCCAAAGGCCCTCGCAAAATCCAAAAAAGCAGCTCTCTTGGCATTCTTAACCCTAAATCCAAAGCCTCCATGCACATCCTCATACCCTAACGGCATTGACCCGATGTGCCCATTAAATGTATCTTTCTCAATATTTCCTTAATTATTTGTTATTATTTCATAGAAGTTTGTTGACTGGAGTTTGTACATTTTATTTTCTTAATAATTTAACAATATTATATAGCCTGTGTTGGGAAGAACTGGACTTCAAATAGAAGAAAGTCTTTTAAGTAATAAATGCCTCTCTAATAACATATTCAAAAGGTAATATATATTAGGTGAATTAATGTAGACTCCTAAAATTTATGAGATGAATAATTAGAAAAAGACTCCTAACAGATATTTTAATCAAAATCATATAAATATGGGCATGAATGTTCTGTTTGTAAATTATATTATTTTTGATCCATGATCATGCGGCTAATAGATACTGCAATTTCATGGTCTCCAAAGACCTAATATACAACTTTTTCTTCTTGCTTATTTTGCTTATTCAAATGATGTTGGATGTCAACACCTTGTTATTGCTTCTATGGTAAATGTAGCAATTTTAATTATGATGGTGGTTTTCATATTTTATATTTACTTTAATTTAATGTAAGACCATAGAATTTGATAGAATTAAAAGATGGTGAGGTAATTAATTTTTTTTAGAAGAGAATTTTTCATTAATATTTTAATTGATTTGCAGCTAATAAGATGTTGGAAACAAGATGTGTGGATGTCCTAATATGGAGATTTGAGAGATTGACTATGGGCGATTTTAAAAGAGATAATGATAGTCAATAAAAAAATAATAAAATTACCTCTTATTTTTCTTTATTTAAATAAAAAATTCCTGCAGCAACAATATCTTACGTACATACACAAGAATAATCAAGTTGTGCCTACATATGTTTCCTATTCACGGGGTAGCTGGTGGAAATTTTTTCACGCAATTGCCTATGATTTTTTTAATTTATATACTAATTTGTTTTTTTTTCTAAAATACTTTAAAGATTTGGTGATTGTTTTCTCGCATGAGTGTGACTGGTGCTTTGATTATTGCATCTTGTGCCTTTTTAATAGAGTTGTACGAGTTAACCTCAGCGATATCTTCTTTTTTCAATGAAATTTATTCATGTTTATTAGAATAGGACATTTTCTTTTTGTGTTAACTGCAATATACAATGACAACGAGTATGCTGTAAATAAAAATTGATTTCACACTGCAAGACTTTAGAATATTGCATAGCAGAATAAGCTTTAGGGTTTAGCTTCTTTAAATTATTGAGAGGTTAGTGACGTTCGATGGAATTGATGTGACTTAATTTAAGAATTTAGGTATAGTTAACAACCTTTTTTATTACACTTCACTTAATATCATAGACGCTGGATAAATGAATCATGTGGCAATAGATTTGGATACGTTGTTTGTAAGTATAACGTTAGAAAAACAATGCATTAAGTATTGCTGAAAGCTGTTTTTTCAGATTGATCAGCAAAGTATTTTTTTTTTTTGAAAAAATATATTAAAAATAAGTTTAGAAATTTAACCACCTTTTTTTTGAAATGTACTTTTAAAAATAATATGATTTTAGAAGTTCAGAGAAACAAACTGTTTTTTTTTTTTTTTTTCTTAATCAAATATGATAGGACTTTAAAATTAGTTACAATTTTACTTTAAATAAACCAAACAATTAGTTTTAGTTCCATTAAACATAAAATTTTTCACAATTTTGATCCATCTAAAATTATGAGTAATGATTATTTTTAATAGCTAAATATGGGGAAAAATCAATATTCAAAATTTTAAATCAATTTAAATTTGTTTTATTATAAATATAACTTTTGGTTGAAACATACCATATAACTATAATGTATGTCATGAATTTTTTTTGGTGTCCAATTGATTTAGAATGAAACATGCACCCAACAAGTTAATGAGAAACAAATCATTGAAATGCTTATAGATTAACAATTTTCACGATGATATTATACATGTAAAATATAATGAGCCAATGGGTCCCTAAACCCATATTGATGTTTAGCTTTTAAAAATTAAGGATGACGTTAAAATTTATTTTTTAAAACATAATTTATTTACAGTAATAATAAATAAAGTATAACACCAGATATTCTCAAATAAGGGCATACAAACATAATGTTGCATGTACTATAGCTTCAATTGCAGTATTATGCATGCCATTTTTTTGTAAGCAGCAATTTATACTAACACTACATACATGTGCATTGCACATACACTAAACTAGTAATTGAAAATCAAACAGAGCACTAAGTCAACAAATACCGACCTAAAGAATACAAATAACATACTATCACCACCTCACAAAATATTCAAATACAAGTGCCTATCGGGAAAGCATATTATATATATATATATATATATATATATATATATATATATAGAGAGAGAGAGAGAGAGAGAGAGAGAGAGAGAGAAAGAAAGAGATCTAACTCCAAAGTTAAAGTTACCAATTGCATTGCCACTATAATATTCAATTATATCAAATAACATATTCACCTAAGGATACACATACCATTTATTTTCAACATAACTTATCACACTAGTACACCAGTCCTACACCTTTTATTGACCTCTACTGGTTTGAATGACACTGTTCCAACCTTCCAAACATCACCAAGATACTAACTGGGAACAAATAATCCTAATTGTAATTGTTGAGATATCAATTAGAATATGCTAGTTATAAGTCGAATTCAACTCAGGGAGACACCACTAAAATAACACAATAGGAGAGAAGAAAGTGAGACTGATTTCTAGGTGCCTTGTAGCTTCCTACAGATTTAATGTAGTAGTCAACAAACTAATCAGCAAGACTCTACTCAACCTTTTCTCTTGTAATGAGGACCGATAACTTGCATTCCACTACCACTTTTCATGATTTATTTCACAAATAATGCGGGCACCCACTCAACCCTACCCTAGATAGAAGAACCCTTACCACCCAACAATTTAATTAATGAAGAAGACAATTTAAACAACTTTAAGTATAAATAAATTAATAAATAAATAGATAGCTTATTCAAAACACCTATCACATAAATACATTGCCAAAGTAAATTAACAATTCTCCAGATCATAATTTAAACCAGTACAAGATCACTAAACATATGAAAGAATGACCTAAGAGGAAACATATATGTTTAGGTGATGACATAAGAGGAAACATATATTTTAAGATAGGATGAAAGGATCTACTGAAGAGTAACCATTGCCACGCTTACAGAAAATCCAACTCACATGAAATATGGCTATACCCCTTAAGGAGATATAGTAAGTATAGTATCAATAGAACCTACGTACTGGTAAGTATCATCGATCAAATAGAGTTAGAAAAAAATAATTTCAATAGAAATTAGAAAGGGATCATAACAGTAATAAAATCTCAGACAACTGAATATTACTGAGTCTTTCAACAATTTTCTCAACTCTCAACTTACACCCTTTCTTTTATAATTCTATTAACCTTTACCTACGTGATCAATTAATGACAAATCCCTAAGTGATACAAACGATAATGTTATTTATGCATTCACCTTCCTTAAGCAACACCTACACTTCTACACTCCTGACAATACTAAATGTTTTCATCAAGCCAAGAGTAATAAGGCGGCGATTCTTGCTTGAAAAATAGGACATCCCACTATTATTTAATTGAATAATCACTGAAAAAAGCAATTATTCTCTCTCTCAATTAGGCAATAATATTTAGACAAGGTAACACAATACCTCACATAGAATAACATGCATAGAAAAGATATAATCTATATAAAAGCCATGACATACCTTACATCCATGTACTCATATCTGTCAATTACGCTTAAGAAAGCCTGCCAGTAATAATAACTATAATATATCTGCCAACATAATAATATGAATGCATACACAAGGTGTACACACATACTACAATCATCAAGGACCCTCAACTATGGTTTGCATGGGGAGATCTTAGTTCATGTACAAGTTTTGGCATGACATCCAATCCAATAATTTTGTTGGCATAACACTTCATCCCAGTATCATCCTACTGTATTATCTCAAATCCAATGCTCAATTCATAATAATAATCATAATTACAAGTAATGCCCCAAATTCTAATCAAAAACACTCAACTTACATAGAATCAAAGCCAAACTAGGTTTATACTACTATTAAGATACTTACACATACCCATCAGCGAAGATCATTATCAATCGATTGCTATCTATACATATCCTAATACCCAAATTTATTTTATGAGAACCATAGCCCTAATTCTTTTACTTGTCTTTATTACTTAATATTAATTCCAATATGAGCAACTATACCCTAAATGGTTTCACCCACAACACCTCCTCTTAATTTTTCTTAACACACTATAACTCTCCTTAAAATTTACCAACTTCTCCCTTCACTATAAAGTTGACTATACTCACTGCTCCATCCATTACAATCAATTAAGACACATAAAAAGACATTCTTATTCACTCAATAATCTCACCATTACCCTAACTTTCTTAACAAACTCACATCCACTCTTATTTACTAACCTATCTCTATTTTGTATAAGTATCATAAATTTTTGATATTTAAAAGTTTAACACAGTTGAATAACTCAACATAGATCCATAAATCCATCAATTGATTATCCTAAGTTTAGTTTATTGTCCAATCAATCCAAACTCTATGCCCATAATCCTAATCATGAAATCTTCCATCATAACTATTGTTATCACATGCGTCTAACCTAAGTCTACTATAATTTAACCATAACCTACCTTTTATGCAATGGTATAAAATTTCTATTGACATGAAGAGTAAAGAGTCGTTCTTCATGTGACCTGCCTTTTCTTATTGTTGAAATTTTTGTTAGGAGATCTTTGGTAGTCACCCTTTCGGAGCTTGGCCTCTAAAATCTTATAATTATAGGTATAGGGTTCACCTGAGGTATTTGAAATGAGGCAGCGAAATAAGAGGACTTATTTGGGGAAGGGGTTAATTAAACTTTGTGTAGATCACTTCATTATCGTCACTATAGTGATAAAAATGTCACTGTAATGGTAGACCTGTCACTGCAGAAATGGGTTAGCATATCTAGCCCAATATTGGGGATTTGACTCAAATTTAATTTGGGACATGACTTCTTTCACCAAAAAATAATTCCTATTAGGTTTTAAATAAATATTTTTCATCGAAGCAATTTTTTGTAATGATTTGGGTGATTATGATTTTCGGCCAAAGACATGTTGATTTATATAATGCATTGCAGATACTCAATATGAAGAAATATCTTATGTGATATAAGTATTCTTGCGGGTTTTAGAACAGAAAAATGATGGATTTGGTGGGATTTTTTGGAATGAGAATACTAGAGTAAAGAAATTGATGAATGAAAATGAAAGTACTAGTTAACACATATGAAAGTCAATAACTTGGAAGCTACCAAATGTTTCACCTATTAAGAATAATGGATATTGAAATTGCCTTCAATTCTAAAGATTGATAGGTTTCTAGAGGATCTTGTACTCATGACACCAAATTTTAGGGTATACTCATTTTTTGCGCTAATAATTTTGAGATTTTATTTTAGGACTTATTAACTGTTTACACATTTACTTTTTCTTAATAAATAATAATTGAACTAGGTGTATGTGACATAATATATATATATATATATATTTAAATTATCTTATTAAGAGGCCTATTGGGTAGACGTTCTCAAAGGGTCAGCATGACCCTTGGATTTCGATCCTCATGTTTGTTTTCTCAAAAAAAAAAGGGCAAGATGGTATTAAAAGAAATTTAGTATTAATTATTAACATTTATTTGAGTTTTAATATACTTAAAACAATTATTATTAATTTGAAAAGTAACCAACTATTTTTTATAATTGAAAATGAGAAAAAACAAAGAAGAAGAAGAAAAGAAGACAAACACTATATTGGAAGAATCAACATTAGCATCACAAAATATAAAGTACATTCCTATTTTGATATCCTTTTCTCATAAAAATGGATAGCTAACATTTCATGTATAAATAAAATATTTATTAAGGTATAAAGAAAATATAAATGGGTGACTAGCAAGGATAATCGCAAGCACAAAATGGTCCGTCAAAGCCAACCTGCTCAATGCATTGACCACCAGATTTGGGTCCAAATTTTTTCTTGCAAAATGATAAACATTTTGGCTCAACTTTGTTTTGATCGCACAATATTTCTGGATGTATTTGATAGCAAGTTTCTGATTCAACAGGTGAAATCATTGTTCCAACTGCATTAATAAATAAGAATGATCAAGAATGAATATTAATATTATTAAATAAATTTTATAATAATAATAAATAACATATATTAAATTTGAGAGTTACAAAAAGTACAAAAAATTGAAGGTTCCTGATTACCAAACAACAGAGCAGCAACGAGAAGGATACAAGTCAAAAACTTTGCCAGTATTTTTTCTAGAAACATAGTTTAGATTTAGTCTTATATAGTCTTTTGGTAGAAACAATGAATAATCAATCAATCAATGAGTGCGCTTTTATAGGTTGTAAAACAACTATTGAGTGAGATAAATTCAAATTTCTATGACTAAACTTTGAAAATTTTAAACATATAATTAGATTTTAAAAGCTAATTTATTACCGTAGGTGAATATTATCTCGGATTCAAATTCTATATTATATTTATTAGATTTCTCCAATTAATTATAGTTTGGACTACTTACTATAATATACATATAGTTTTAAGACACTTTTAACATATTCTACAACAACCGATATATTTAATTTTATATTTTTATGCTTTTGTCCATTTTATCTCTCCCCATAGTTGTAATATATTATTATGGTCTGCGGGAGTGTATGAATTTATTTGCGAGGTAGTTGTTGTGTTTGAAGTGGGCATTTCATTTTGATGGGTTTTGAAATTGATAAGATTGACTTTAGTTATCTTTTTTTAATTTAGACATCGTATGATGATCCTGTCAATTTCGTTAGCTCTAGAATGTTACTTTTTGAATTAGCAGCATTGTTGGTTCAATTCTCTAGGCTTTCAAATGTATATCAAGTAGTCTCGAGGCCTGGAGTTGACTTTGGTCAATGTCCATTGATAATAACATATGTTTAAAAATTTGGCGATTCAATTATTTTGGAATGGTAATTTGGTCTAGTAGCATTGTTCGTCTATGTTCACTGAATTTCAAACAAAATTGGGGGTCCATTTAGAAAATTTTGTAGAACTTCTTTTTTGTTAGTGCAGTAACTGCAGCTGGAACTAAAATTACTCATTTGCATTTGTGAAGCCTTAACCGAGCAGTATACACACCATGAGTTTCTATACTCTAGCAAGATATACAATCATTATAACTCGAGAAATATGATTCGCAATAAAATTTTATTTGAAGGGTCATTTTAAATACCTAAAACACCACAATTATTATGATACACAAAAAATTCGTACGAAAATAAAACATCATGAAACCCATCACTAAAATGATGGATTTGTCATAGTAGAGAGACTCGATAGTTTCAAAATAAAGGAGGTGAGATTCATTTATTTTGCTTCCTAACTCACAAAATTCTCTCAACTTTTCCCTATAAATCTACTTTTTGATATCATTTCTAAGGCAAGTCTTCATCCTTACTACTTTATTTATGCGTTTAACACCTTACAATCATAGAAATTAGTATAGAAAGTTAATTTTTGGCATGATTTTGGGTGGAACTTTAAATGTTTAATTTTTTTCTTCTGTGAATGTATTTAAGAAGCATTCTATACTATATTATATTTCTAATGCTCCTACATTATTTCTTAGTGGTACCAGCTCCATGAATACGAATTGTCATTGCAGCGATGCTATTAAGGCGAAGCTCTATCACTGCAATGATAGCTGGGAAGTAGCCTTCCTTGTGTCACGACGCAAACCAGGGCCTGACCATGATGGGCATTGTAGCTAACCAAGGTCGGATATAACCCCCTTAGCCTAACCTCAAGAACTCAATAAAGTAAATAGCAAAAGCCAACCACGGCAATAAAAATTTATATAAATCCAAAGAAAATATATAGAATAAAAACAAAACTTCAATGACATCCCAATACAGTCCACAAAAGTCTCTAATCCACGAATACCAACTAAGATGGAACATTTCCCCAACTATGAAAAAGAAATCCACAAGTACTAGAACTAAAATAAAGGAAAACCAAGAGAATAACTAGGCCTTCCAAAAGCTGAAGGTGCACTACTTCATAGTTGATAAATAGGAGTACCAACCCACCTAACGCTGCACAAGATCACAAGAAAATCCCTCCAAAACCACACCATGAAATGATGTAGCATCCAAGGACGGTTTGTACAACAAGTACTATTATACAATCCGTGGTAAGGGAAAAATTAATACATTTACAGAAGTTCAATAATAAAAACATGCACAACCACATATAGATAGGATGGCTAAGCATGGACAATGGACATAAAACATGACTGTTTAACACATTATCCTAAAAGTACATCTCATGCCTACTTTCCAGGCACCCATGATCTATATGTGTCTGGATTCCCTTGCCGAAAGGGCCCCAGTCCAAATTAGTCACATGTTCATATGAATGGCTAGAGACACCAGGGCTATAGCTATCAAAATATAAGGTGTGCATGAAACACAATGGTCATAGACCCCCAACGTTGACAAATATAGTTTCTAGTGTTGGTCCCCCCTAGGATTACACATTCTCGGTGAGCTACATAATTCTTATTAAGCCTAAAGTAAAAAAAAAATCACAGAAGCCAACCATTAATCATGGAGTCTTGATTAAGGAATTTTCCAACTTGATATCGTTATACCACTAGGCTTACAAGCTATTGCATTCATGCTAACCCGTAACCATAATCCATTTATCCATGTACACTCTAAATTTTATTTTAAGATAAAAAATCACAGCCACCAAGGGCATTCCAAAGCCTTTTTATCCCTTTTTTTCATTTAAATCACTAAAAAATTCCTTTATAAGATGATTTAGATTATGCAAAATCCATATTCAAAATCAATATTATAATATGAGTTGAGGGTTATGCCATTTCTATGCCATAATTCATCAATATTGTGAAACCTAGTACCAAAATCCACAATTTTCACAAATTACATGTAATGACTCTTCAAGTTATTTTCCATTTTTCTACTTATTTTCATTGTTAGATATTTTTCATAGCTTTATTAAGTCATTTATGACTTGCTGGGACTGACACTTTGATTATCAGCCAGTTCATCTATTTTTTAGAGCCAATTCCCTATTTAGAAGTCTTTGTTGTTTCCAAAATGGCCATCAGACAAAAACTTTAGAAAAAAATCTACCTTCCCCAAAAGCTCTAGAATATAGATTTTAGACTAGGTAGACTTTTAGTCTGGGTCCTGAGATATTCAAACACATTTTGACCTATTGGTTGGAAAGTTGAGAAATTTGAAATATGGGTATGGGACCCACATTTGGTTGAAATGGCCTTGAATGGAAATCTAAGTGTGCCATTGCATTTGAAAAACAAATTTAGTGTGGTTACATAGTTTGTTTATGTATACAGGATTCCAAATGAATCACAAGCAGTCGGTCAAGCCTATTTTAAGACTTGGAAAATTTGGTACATTAGGTTTTTTGGTGAACCGCGATTGCACCGCCTTGAACCCCAATTGTGACTCCATGTGAAAAGGAGATATTGTGATTGTGAAGATATGCCATGATCTTGATCCTCGAGATTATGATAGAAAGTCCTGATTACTTGGACTGGTATAAAATAACCTTATTTTCTCGAATTTGGCCTTTTTCACCACTTCCTTGAGAGACAAAAACCCTAAATAATGTGTTAACTTAAAATTGAAGATTTTTTATTATTGCAAATCAGGTGTGTAATTCCTTACAAAATCATCTTTTAGTTTGAGCCTTAGAGCATATTTAGTAAAGCAGAAAATCGAGTCTAGTAGTTTCAAAAATATCTTCCAAAGTTTGAAATACATTGAGTCATGTGGAATTTCCCTAATTTCTACTTTTTTTCATGTAGATCATTGAATAAGATTTCCATTAATACAAAATTCTCCTAAATCGGGCACTCGGGTGAAGAGTGAGAGCCATTTTAGTGAGATAGTATGCCACCTGGAACCTTAGCGCATCGCGGAGCCAACTAAAATGGAAATCATCAAAATCTAGTGACCCTCCTCGATTCCACCGCATTACGATAAATATCCATCTCTCAACCAAGATGGCAATGCTATTTTCGGTGCATCGCGCCGTCGTGCAGTTTCCCAATTGCCAATCTTTCTAGTGAACTAGCGCGATTATGGCGCGTTGCACTAGCATGAAAAATTGGGATTTTAGTTTAATTCCAATGAAGAAAAGGGGATTTTCCGAACCCCTAGATATACCCCATTTACACAAAAATTGGCCTCATTTTCTGTCTTTCCCCATCAAGAATTAGGGTTTCCAAAAAAAATTAAAATATCCTCTCTTCTTCAAGCAAAAATCAAGAAAGATCTAGAGAAATCAAGAATCTCTCCAAAGGCCTACAAGAAAAGAGTTTCCCTAAGGTATGTAGATGTTTATTCTTGGGTGCCTTTCATTCAAGAAGCTTAAGAACCCTTTTTAAAACTTCAAGATTTTAATGTTTATTAGATTCCATGATTTGTATGAGTCGAAATTGATGTTCCTTGTTATGTTGAGTTTTGATTTATAGTTGTCTACAAGATTTATGAACTTTGAACCTAGTATGTGGAAGTCATATGATGTTGGTAATAAACCCTCTTGAAGTTGTTTTCTATGTGATGTGTTAATGTCAATTGGGTGTAGAAATGGTTGAATAGGTGAAGCATGTCCCCCATAGGTTTGATAAAAGCTTAGGTGAAGCATAAGGACTAGTGTAGTATGTTGAATATGAAACCCCAAGTTGTGAGTTAGTCCATGTATGCCTAGTGTTTGATAAAATGTCTTAGTGAATGAATTATTCCATGATGGTAGGAAATCCCCAAATAAGTATGAACTCATGTGTATCTAGTGATTGTTGAAGGACCTTAGTGGTTAAGTGGGGATGTGATGGAAGTAAATTCCCCAATTATGTGCTCTTTGATATATGATAAGCTTTTAATACATGCCAAGTGGTTAGCAAGTAAGTTGAGACATGGTAGTATAAAGTTTTCCCCAAATCATATGATGTCCAAATACATGTCAAGACTGATTTAGGTGTGAAGTACTTGAGGAAAGACCTCGTTGGATGTGAGTATGATCTAGTAGCATGTTTCCCCTATTCTATTTATGTTTATGATCCCTAAATGTTAGAAGTGATATCTTAGTAATTGTGAGGATGAACATATTATATGATTCCTAAATACTTGAAGAGATGCTTTAATGATAATGATGATGAATGTATAACTGTGATGATGAATGAATGATTGTGATGATGATAATGAATAAATAGTTGTGATGATGGAGGAATGATTATGCTTTATTTTATGTTATCGAGCTTTGGTGGTATTTATACACGATGATTTAGCTGCTGTCTAAAGACTGAGTCAGTTTCACAATAAATCCAGTTGATCCATGATTCTCAGAACTCAGTGAACTATAGAACTCTGTATCCTCAGATAGTTGAAGAACTTAAGAAAGCTAAAAAATCTCAGTCATCTCTGTAATCTCTGCATCACTGGTGATCTAGCATCAGTCTTGTAATCTGTTCAGATCCAATAGTATGCAGGTGTTAAATTCTATTCAGAAGTGACTGAATAATCTATTCAAGCTCTATATCATCAGTCAAATACCGTGATTCAGTACTGTGTCCGTCAGATATGGAACTAAGTGATCTTAGCGTAACTTAGTCAGATCTTTTTAGAAACATGATCAGTATTAGATTTAGTATAGTTATGTTTAGTTAAGAATTTAGTTAGAGTCTTTCTGTTGAAAGTAGAAACTACCACCGAGCGAGAAAAGGAATGGAGGCTTCTGCCATTAGAGAGAGAGAGGCTGGAGTCATTAGTAGAAATCCCTGACCTCCAAAACTGTATAGCCAGTGCAGGATACAGGATTCACCATCAGGAAAAGGTTGTCACCTCCAGAGAGAGAGTATTTGACTATTATATTGCATTAGGTTGACTGTCTTGTAAGGGTCATCCGATAGAGAGGATTGACTACAGAGAGGTCTTTACCCGTGGCATGGAACTGAAACCCTTTCAGCTGGGGTTACAGGTTGGACCCTACCTATGGTAGCTTGGGGCATGTCAGTTAATGGGACTCACCTGGGGTTTTGATGTCATTTTTTGATTCATTGAGCTTTCTTCGGCATCGAGGTAGGCTAGCTTTATCCCTTGTTAGATTGATCTATGTCATATTATATTTATAATATCTTGTTAGTTGAGATGGGTTTTAAGTGTTGGTTGATGATATGCAAGACTTGGGAGTATTTAGACCATTTAAGACATTTGATACCATATAATCGAAATATTTATCTTGTTGCCTTGAACCTTAGTGAATTAAACTTCATGTCTCTTGTTTGGGATGAGAGTGCTTGGAACACTCTAGTTAGATGGGAGTTTTAACACCCAGAGTCTGGTAGATCGGATGCTACATGGTGCTAAGAATCTCAAAGGACTACTAGCAAACCCATGACTGATATCTATATCTAAACACTGGATAATTGTAATAACAACATAACTGACACAAATGCAAAAATCTGGCGAAAAACTTGCCATAAGGTTCAAATACTAAACAATATTAAATGAAATAACGTCTAAACAAGGTATGATAATACCAAGACTGAAATAACTGGCTTAACATGCTATTGTCTGAAATCCTGTAAACTGTCTGAATAAGAAGTTGATGGGAATGTCCCCAACGAACTCCATCTACTGAATTTAATGTGATGAATAAATGAATAAGATAACATCCTTGGATGATGACGACTCACTGCTAATTTATATGATGAACGTATGATCTTCTAAGGATGCTCTGGAGCTTGTACGTCTGAACCTATGTTATAAAACACCATAGCACACAATAAAAGTATGCATTAATATATGTGAATGCACTAGTATACAAAGTTAGGTAATGCTGAATGCAAGGGTTGATATGCATGAACTGTAAATGACTGTATATCATGAGAATAACTATATGAGAATACATGCATGACTACATAGACTATAACTGAAATCATGAGGATTATGGATACTTAGTTTCACTAATAACATGGATTACTAATAACAGATATAACTAAAAACTGAGTGACTGTGTCTGGCAGTCCTGATTCTAATGAAACTAGATGAGTTTTGTACTGAGCTGAGTGACAGCATTTGACAACACAAAAATCTATAGAACTGTCTAAGTTCTATTACTAAGACTAAGACTGTGACTGTAGGAGGTAGTCATCTACCTAACATACCCATAATTAGATATTATAACCGTGTTGGGGTCCAATCTGTAACACCAATTGAAAGGGTATCAATACCGCGCCACTAGTAAGGACAAGTTCTGAGTGACCCTTATCTGGCAGTGTCCCCTATGGAGAACAGTGGGAACCTAATATAGATGTGTTAATCAACCTCATCAACCCTCAACTGCCAGTGTTTATGTCTCGACCTATGCTGGTTATATAGTTCTGGAATGTAAGGATTGCTTCTAAGGGTCACACCCTCTACTTTTGGTGTGTGTGCTCATCCTTGGGTTTGCTCGGTGCTGAATCCTACTCCAAACTGAATAGACACTGAAATGATTAAACTTAGATAAACTGGACTTAGTTTACTAAGTTTTGTAGACTAACTAAATATTACTGAATTCTGTTAGCTGAATGAGTTCATGAGATTACTGAGTTTTCCTGAGTCATGTGACTGACTGAATTCTACTGAGTTCTGAAAATAGATGAGAATACTACTGATCATAGGGTGACTGAAATTATCATGGAACTGACACTGGATCTAGGAACACATCTACCTTATCGGGTATTAAAAATCCCCCCAGGACACTATAGCATGAAAGTAAATAGGACATGACACTTCTTGAACCCATAACAATTGTCAATAATTCATAAGACAATCATTAAGGGATTTCATAATGCACTTAGTACCCATAGTCTTGTACATGAATAGGGATACATTCTAACATTTAATAAGTTCATAAATATAGTCTCATGAACACTCCATCAACTCATCTGAAGAGATAACATTAGAATGAGAGTCATTTTGAACATATAGTTATAGCCTAGATTCATCATTTAGGTCAATAAAGGATCATAAAACACAATTCTACTAATTTAGGCATTTTATCAAACACATGGAATGCATATACTTAGGCTAGGGCATGAATATTAAACAATTACATCATGGCTAAATTAATCAACCCAATTTAATGAAGTTCAGTCCACATGCTAACATAATATCAAGAAATACATAAAGATTCCATCATGAAAACCATACACAATTAATAACATGGATACAATTTCAATCCACAACATGAACATCATTATTTAAGTTTTAAAAATGATTTCTTGAACTCCAAGGATGAAAGGGATCCTTGGATAAACACTTTACATACCTTGGTGGATGATTTCTTGAAGATTGATGGAGGAAGGCTTGAATTCATGGCTTGAAATTAATCGCCTAGGGTTTCTTATTTTTGTGAAATTAAGAAATAATAAATGTATTTAGCCAAACGAGGGATAAATTTTGTGTTATGAGGGCTAAAGGTCGGGGGAAAATGACCTAATTACCCTTAAGGATGCGATCATTTAATGACTAAAAACATAACACCGATGCATTAATCGATGTGGCATGTCGATGACATATATACAATACTCGATGCATCGTGTCATGATCGTGACAAGCCTCAGTACATTTGACTGGCAATTCCTGCAACAATATTAACTAACATGATAGGTGATGCGGCGTGCCAAGATCATGTTGGTCCACTATTTTAGACTTCTAAACTTGGTTTAAATGAGGTCCAAAAAATACAAAACTTATTTGGGAACACCCATTGACTTTCCTGATCATGAATCAACAAAAATATAGACCTTAAAAAGATATTAAGGTCACGAAGTAAGATTGCCAACTTTCGAAGGCTAAAAATAAACTATTTATGGAAATTTAGCTAGAATTATCTAGGTATGGAACCCCTTGACAAGCTTAAAGGATTGAATTAATCTTAGAAATTTTGTAGGGTCTTACACTACATCCCCCTTTCATCCTCGAATGAAACTGACTGAGATGGGTGAAATGCTAAGATAAAGTACAACTGAACATGTACAACTAAAACATGACTACATAACTGACATTACTGAGATTTATACTGAGCATGCATAACTGATGCATGATTTCATGACTGAACGGATACATAAATGCATGACTGAGAGTACTGATAAGATGATCAAGCATATCTGATGTGTGAATACATCACTGAACTGACTCATTAACATGCGACTGAACATGCAATGGTAAGGATACCAAGTTTGAATTGCAAAATAGAGCATGAAACTAAATACCAAGTTTGTAACAAAAATCTAAACATGAAACTGAATAAGCTTAAGGAAAGCTATTACCTTGGGCTGAGTGTGAATTAGCTGAGAAGAGGTGAGAATACTTGGTCTATATGTCTACTTCTGCTTCCGAAGTAGCTCCCTCAAAGGACTGAGGTGAGAATACTTGGTCTGCATGTCTAGAGGAACATCTTTGTTCCTCAGTCTGCGAATCTGATAGTTAAGTATTTCGACTAAAATTTCCTCATAAGAGTGGCTGTTCTTGATATCTATTCCCTCAACTAGGACTACAACTGCTGGGTCACCTATGCACTTCTTCAGCAAGGAGACATGAAAGATTGGATGTACTGAAGCTAGATCTGAATACAACTCGAGCTCATAAGCTACTTTGCTAATGCGACTGAGAATTTTCAAGGGACTAACATATCAGGGACTAAGCTTTCCCATCTTGTCAAACCTCTTCACTCCCTTTATGGGAGATATTTTTAGGTACATGTAATCACCAATATCGAACTTGAGATCCTTTCTTCTTAAATCTGCATATAATTTCTGCTGGCTTTAAGCTGTCTTCAGTCTCTCTCTGATTAACTGAACTTTCTCTAGGGTATCAAAGACCAAGTCAGGCCCTACCACTGTGGCCTCACCGTCTTTAAACCAACTGATTAGAGACCTGTACCTCTTACCACAGAGAGATTTAAATGGATCTATTTGAATATTGGAATGATAACTGTTGTTGTATGCAAACTCAACCAAAGGCAAATGGTTATCCCAATTACCCTTAAAGGCAATTATACATGCTTGCAGCATATCTTCTAAAGTATGGATGGTCCTTTATGCTTGACTATTGGTCTGAGGATAAAAGGCCATACTGAGGTGAACTCGGGTACCAAGACCCTTTTGGAACGGTTTCCAAAAAAAAATGTGAACTGCGTACCTCTATCTGAGATAATAGACAATTGAACACCATACAATCTGACCAACTCTCTAATGTAGAGTTTGGCATTATCCTCATCTAAATAAGAGGTATGAACTAGAATGAAATAACCTGATTTGGTCATTGTCTTTACAATGACCCAAACAAAATCTTGCTGACAACTAGCACGAGGCAAACTCATCACAAAGTCTATGTTTACTTCTGCCTACTTCTAAATAGGAATACTGAACTCTTGCATAGACCCACTTGGCTTGTGATGCTCAATCTTAACTTGCTGACATATTGCGAACTTAGCCACAAACTCTGCAATGTCTCGTTTCATCCTACTCCACCTATTGATCTCCTGCAAATCATGGTACATCTTAATGTCTCCTGGATGAATAGAGTAACGTGCACCATGCGCTTCGGCAAGAACTAACTGCCTTAAGTCATCAACACCTGGCACACACAGATGACCCTGACAATGAAATACACCATCTCAACCTTGTAAGAAAAACTCTACTTTCTGATCCTTGACTGACTCTCTCAACTTGACTAGACTGGGATCTCTTTCTTCCTTTTCCTTTACCTCGGAAACTAGAGATGATTTTGAACTATTCTGAACCCTTCTGAACCTTCTGCTGAATCGACTAAGCGGACACCTAGTATAGCTACCTGATAAAAATCCTATGCTAACTTCTTATTATAGTCCTCAACATGAGCAACACTACCCATAGACAGTCCACTGAAAGCATCAACCACTACATTGTCCTTGCCCGGATAATAAAGGACACTCTTGTCAAAACCTTTCAATATGTCTAACCACCTTCTCTGATGGAGATTAAGATTTTCAACGAGAATATATACTAGAGGATTTTGTGATCTGTGAACAAAGCTACATGTAACCCATACAAGTAGTGCCTCCAAATCATTAAGGCAAATACTATGGCTGCTAACTCAAGATCATGAGTAGGATAATTCTTCTCATGGGGCTTAACCTATCTAGAGGAGTAGGATATGACCTTACCATTCTTCATGAGGAAACAACCCAAACCTACCCTAGATGCATCACAGTACGTGACATACCTATCTGAACCATCTAGAAAAGTCAAAACTGAAGCTGAGGTAAGTCAATTCTTCAACTCCTAAAAACTCTTCTCGTATGAATATGACGTACAGAATTTGACTTTTTTCTAAGTCAATCTGGACATAGAGGATGCATTAGATGAATCCCTCAACAAGCAATCTGTAATAGCGAACCAATCCTAAGAAACTCTTGATATATGATGGAGAGATAGGTACAGGCTAGTTTCTCATTACTTAGATATTTTGAGGATCGACTCTAATTCCATCACCAAAAATTATACGACGAAGGAATGCTATTTACCTTAGCCAAAATTTACACTTACTAAATTTGGCGAACAACTGATGATTTTTGAGAGTCCGTGATAGTATTCTGAGATGGTCTCCATTATTATGCTCGCTGTGGGAATAGACAAGAATGTCATCTATTAATACTATGATGAATATATCCAAGTATTTCTTAAACACATGGTTCATCAATTCCATGAAAGCTATGGGTCCATACCGAGTATGGAAGGCTATTTTTCGAATGCAACATTCTTTCACTCTGAGTTGGTGATAGATTGATCTGAGGTCTATCTTAGAGAAATAGCTATCTCCTGAAGTTGGTCAATTAAGTCGTCGATTCTGAGAAGTGGACACTTGTTTTCTACTATGACCTTATTGAGCTGATGGTAATCTATACATATTTCGAGAGAATCATCTTTCTTGCGCACGAATAAGATTGGTGTTCCCCACGGGGATATGTTGGGTCTGATGAATCCCTTATCTTAGAGATTTTTCAACTTTTCCTTTATTCTAAAAGTTCAGTTGGTGCCATTCTATATGGCAGTATAGATATAGGCGAAGTATCTGGAAGAAGGTCAATGTCAAAGTCTATTTCCCTTTTGGGAGAAATTCCTGTAAGATATTTTGGAAAGATATCTGAATATTAATTCACTATTGGGACTGATTCAAGACTGGGAGTTTTGGAACTCTGTCCTTAACTCGAACAATATGATAGACATATCTCTCAGATATGATTTTCCTTGCTCGAAAGTAGGAAACAAGCTGATCCCTGAAGGCTGAAGTACTACCCCTCCACTTAAGTATAGGTTCATCTGGGATTGAAACTAGATAATTATATTTTTTTAGTTGACTGTGACATAGTAGGAATAAAGCCAATCTATCCCGAGAATGACATCAAAATCAGTCATCTCTAATTTCACAAAGTCTGCTAAAAAGACTTTCTCAGATATCATAACTGGACAATTCTAGTATACCCATCAGGCTTTGATAGTTTTATCCACTAAGGTAGAGGCTTAAAAACTCTAAAATACACAGCTATATAAGGAGTAACAAAAGACAAAGAAGCTCCTGGATCTAGCAAAGCGTAAACATGCAAATGAAAGATTTGTAATGTACCAGTGACCATATCAAGAGAATTTTCCTGATCCTGTCAGGACTGAAGTGCATATAGACTATTTGGGTATTTCCCACTGGTGGCACTAGAAGTCATCTTGCTGGGTTGAGCGATCGAACTGAGTTGAGAAATGGTTGTGCTGACCTTAAAAACCTGACTAGGACAATCTCTAACTTTGTGGCCTGGCTTTCCACATCCAAAACAAACATTGCTGCCAGCTCTGCAAATACCCTGATGGTTCTTGGCATAAGTCTAACAAAGAGGATAAGGTCGGGCACTACTAACACTACCCTGAGACTTAGAGCCTGGCGCCTTATCTTTGTTACCATTCCTAAACTTAGAAGACAGTGCACTGGCTGAGAAAAGAGCTGGAACTGTGGACTTTGGATGAAATTGAGAATGATTTCCACCCTATAACTTAGGCTGACTTAAATTGTAGCTACCTATTCTAGCTTTCTTATTTTGCTTTTTCCTCTCCTTAATCTTCTTCTCCCCTATTTGTTAAGCATGGATCATAAGCCTTGCTATGTCTATCTCACTAATAAACATGGTGGTCCTACATTTCTTGACCACACTATCATTCAACCCATAGACAAACTTACTCATCTTAGCCCTACTATCTACCACCACATGAGAAGAATATCAACCTGATTGAGTAAACTTAAGAGAATATTCTTTCACATTCATGTTTCCCTATTTCAGATTAATGAACTCTAACATCTTAGCTTCTCTCAGCTCTAGGGGAAAGAATCTATCGAGAAAAATAGTGGAAAACTCCTCTTATTCTATTTGTCCAACATCTTTGGCCCTCTCTTCTTTCAACTATTTGACTCATGTGTGAGCCACATCCTGCAATTAATATGCATATAGCTTAGCACTCTCACTAGCATAACTCCTATGGTATTTATAATCTTCTAAACCTGATCAAGAAATTCTTAAGGTTTCTTATCTATCTTAAACCCAAAAAAAGGATAGATGATTCATTTGGGTGAAGTCCCGAGTCCTACCTACAAAAGAATTGGACGTTGGGGTGGCCGGAACGACAATTGGATGTTCATTATGGGCGGCCACTGAATAAGCAAGAGTAGTAAATGCAACTCTAAATTTTGCACAGGAGACATATTCGCCTAAATTATTAGGCTGATTTGGCAGAGGGGCTGGCTGATCTCCTCTTCCCTGAGTCCTCTTTGGAGGCATTTTCTATAAATAGAAGATAAGGAAGGACTAAATTGAGAGTTTAACTAGAGCTCATGCTCACTCACACGACATGAATACGGAAAGAAGGGAAACTATTCCTAAAATATCTTATAGCCTCCTATACATAAATGTGGCACATAATACACCTATTTATAAGAATCCACTATATGCGGCTTTTCAGACTTCCTAGGACACTATTAAACCTTAGTCTCTAATACCAAGTTTGTAATGCCCTGAGTTTGTACCCCAGACGCTACTTGGTGCTAACAATCCGGAAAGCGTACTAACTAACCCATGACTGATATCTACATCTAAGCACTAGATAATAGTAATATTTTCATAACAACATAACTGAAATAAATGCAGAAATATGGCGGAAAACTTTGCATAAGTTTCAAAATGCTAAATAATACTGAATAAAACAACGTCTCAACAAGGTATGATAATACCAAGACTGAAATAACTATTTTAATATGCTATAGTCTAAAATCCTGTAAACTGTCTGAATAAAGAGTTGATGGTACATGTCCCCCACTAACTCTAACTACTGAACTGAATGTGATGAATAAATCAAATAAGATAACATCCTTGGATGATGAGGACTCACTGCTAATCTATCTGCTAAATTTCTGATCTTCTAAGGATGCTCTAGATCTCGTATGTTTGAACCTATGGCATAAGATAGGATAGCATAAAATAAAAGTATGCATCAATACGTGTGAATGTACTAGTACGTAAAGTGAGGTAATGCTGAATGCATGAACTGTAACTAACTGTATATCATGAGAATAACTATATGAGAATACATGCATGACTACATAGATTGTAACTGAAATCTTGAGGATTATGGATACTTAGTTTCACTGATAAAATAGATTACTGATAACTATTATAACTGAAAATTGAGTGACTATGTCTGATAGTCCTGAATCTAATGGAACTAGCTGAGTTACGTACTAAGCTAAGTGACTGTGTTGGACAGTCCTGAAATTTAATGAACTAACTGAATCTATTAGTGAGACTGAGACTGTGATTGTGGGAAATAGTTATATAACCGACATGCCCCTTATAATATATTATAACTGAGTTGGGGTCCAATCTATAACCCTAACTAGAGGGGTGTCAATAGCGCCACTGGTAAGGACAAGCTATGAGTAACCCTCATCTATTAGTGTCCCTAAAGAAAAATAGTGGGACCCTCATCTGGTAGTTTTAATCAACCTCATCAATCCTCAACTATCAGTGTTAATGTATCAATCTATGCTAGCTACATGATTTTGAATCTCAAGGATTGCTCTTAAGGGTCACACCCTATACTGTCAGAGTGTGACCTCATCCTTGGGTTCGCTTGGTGCTGAATCCTACTCCTAACTGAATAGACACTAAACTAATTATACAGAGATAAATTTGACTGAGTTCACTAAGTTCCATGGACTGATGAAATATTACTAAATTTTGTTAACTGACTATGTTTATGATATTAGTGAGTTTTCCTAAGCTGTGTGACTGACTGAATTCTACTGAGTTCTGAAATTGACTGAGAATACTAATGATAATGGTGTGACTGAGATTATCATAAAATTGATATGGGCTCTAGGCACAGAAGTAACTTATCATCTATTAAATATCCCAGGACTCGATAGCATGAAATTAAATAGGACATGACATTTTTTAAACCCATAACAATTGTCAACAATTCATAAGACAATCATTGGGATTTCATAGTGCACTTGATACTCATAGTCTTGTACATGAATAGGGATACATTCCAACATATCATAAGTTAAAAAATCTAGTCTCATGAACACTCTATCAAATCATCAAAAAACATAACATTAGCATGGGAGTCATTTTTAATATGTAGTTATAGCCTAAGTTCATCATTTAGATTAATAAAGTATCATAAAACACAATTCTACTTATTTAGGCATTTTATCAAACACATGGAATGCATATAGTTAGGCTAGGGCTTGAACATTAAACAATTACATCATGGCTGCATCAATAACCCAATTTTATGAAATTCAATACACATTCTAACATAATATCAAGAAATACATAAAGATTCCATCATGGAAACCATACACAATTAACAACATCGATACAATTTCAATCCACAATATGATCATCATTATTTATGTTTTAAAAATAGTTTATTGAATTCCAAGGAATAAAGGGATCCTTGGAAAAATACTTTACATACTTTGGTGGATGATTTCTTGAAGATTGATGGAGGAAGGCTTGAATTCTTGGCTTGAAATTAATCACCTAAGGTTTCTTATTCTTGTGAAATTGAAAAATAATGAATGTATTTAGCCAAAAGAGGGATAAATTTTATGCTATGTGGGCTGAAGGTCGGGGGAAAATGACCTAATTACCCTTAAGTGAGAGGTCATTTAATGACTAAAAACTGGCAACCGGCGCATTGAGCAATGCGGCACATTGATAGCATCGATACGATACTCAACACATTGCATTATGATCTCACCAAGCCTTGATAATTTTGACTGAAAATTCCCACAACAATATTGATCAACACAATAGGTGAAGCGGCATACCAAGATCACGTTGGTCCACTATTTTGGACTTCCATACGTGGTCTAAACGAGGTCCAAAAAATCAGAATCATGTCCAGAAACACCCATTGACTTTCCTGATCATGAATCAACAAAAATATAGACTTTTAAAGGACATTAAGGTTTCAAAATAAGATTGCCAACTTTCAAAGGCCAAAAATAAACTAAGTTTGGAAACTTAGCTAGAACTTTATAAGTCTGGGGGCCTTTGACAATCTTAAAGGACTAAATTAAGCTTAGAAATTTTGTGGGGTCTTACAGAAGTGACCTTATCACTCATGCTTTGTGTAAAATTAGACTTAGCTACTTACATGTAATACCCCAATGTTTTTAACTAATTTCATCTGAATAATGTCAAGTATTAGCTTCATAATGGAATGATGTTTATTCCATAAGGAATTTTAAAGATGTTCACTTGTTTTCTTGTGGGAAATTTAATAAGCTTTTCATCGATATAAAATTCTCCTAAATCAAATAACCGGGTAATAAGTTATGACTATTTCAAGTTTCCATCATAAAACAACACCATATTGGTTAATGGCACGCCGTGCCACAAGCTAAAATGCCAATTGTCCTTTTCCAATGTCTCAGCACAATTTCCCCCACATACGCCTAATTTTTAGGTCACAAATGAAGTAGTAACACGTTGGATCCTCGTCGTGCCATCCTCAATTTCCTAGTTGTCAAATTCCAGTGACACAGTGCGATAGCGCCGTTTTGTCCTAGAGGTCCGATTCGGGAAATTTTCTCTAAGATTAAAAGACACGTCTAGAGTTACAAGGGTTAGTTTCCCACCCATATTTAAGCCCTTTAACACGAGATTTAGCCATTTTTCACCCAAAATATTCTAGTTTCTCTCAACTTTCTCTTAAGAACAAGCTAGGGTTTCAATTGGGTATTCAATTCCAAGAAAGTCTCTCTTTTAATCTTCATTAAATCAAGAATTAAGGTATGTCATTTGTTGTTTCATGTGTATTTTTCATCCATAAAGCTCAATAATCTCTTTTCAAAATCCAAGATTCATATATTTATGATTTGATTGAATTGAAAAGTGATGTTCATGTTGTTGTTTGGTTTTATTCCATGTTATAGACTATTACTTACAAGAATTGATTTTTAATATGTGACGAATTACATGATATTCATGACAAACCTTTTAATTTGCATGTTGATTGTTGTATCCTTGATTATTAGATGTGTTAATGAGTGCATAACCAAAGCATGCTACTCATATGTTTGATTAAATGCCTATGTCAAGGAAAAGTACCATACTAGTATGATAATGTGAAACCTCCATTAATTTAAAAGTTATGTGTGCCAAGTGTTTTTATGAAATATCTTAGTGAATGGATTATGTATTATTGATATTGGTCCCGTACTTTGGAAAGTCATGCTTTGTCAGTTTCCTTTTATTAAGTCCTGTGGGTACTTATACCTAAGAAATATAGTTGTTTGACTTTAATCAATCTCAATATTTTCAAGATACTCTCAGTCAAGCCATGTTTAGTAGAATTCAGTAAGAGTCATGACTCAGGAAAATTCAGTACTCTCAATAATATTTCATCAGTCAATAAAATTTAGTTAATTCAGTTTAATTCAGCAATCCATGTTCTATGTCTATTTAGATGGGAGTAGGAGTTAGCACCAAGTAAACTAAGGATTGGAACACACACACTATTAGATGAGAGTGTGATTCTTAGAATCATCCTTGAATTCCAGAACTATGTAGCCAGCATAGGTTGAGACAACAACACTATCAGATAAGGGTTGATGGGGTGGATAAACCCTGTCAGATGAGGGTCCTGTCGTTCTCTGTATGGGACACTATCAAATGAGGGTAACCCACAACTTGTCCTTACCAGTGGAACGATATTGACACCCTTCTAATTAGTGTTACGGATTGGACACCAACTCAGCCACAACGACGCATTATGGGCATATTGGTTAGATAACTATCTCCCATAGTTTTAGTATCATTCTTAGTAAAGGAACTTAGATAGTTCTTATGATTTCAGGATTTTCATATACAATTAACTCAAATACAGTACAAAACTCAGCTAATTCTATCAGAACCTAGACTATCAGAGACAGTTGCTTAGTATCAGTTATTTTAGTTATATAGTTATTAGTGTCTCATATTATCAGTACTCAGACTCAGAAATAATGTTATCATGAATTTAGTTACAGTCTCTTATTCATGCATGTATTATCAAGTTCATATTAGTCAGTTAGCCAGTGTTGTTCATGCATATGAACCCTATGCATTCATTCTACATTCTATGCATACCAGTATGTTCAAAGTACTATCTTATTTGTGCTATGGTGTCTTATACCATAAGTTTTGAATCACGAGCTCCAGAGCATTAGTAGCATCCCAATTTTCACAGTCGGAGTTAGCAATGAGTCCTAATACTTCAAGGACATGATTATTACTTTATGTTATTATTTATTTCAGCTCATTTTTACTAGAAAGCATTATTTTCAGACATATTCCTTCAAATCCATATTAAGACAGTACTTAGAGGCTTTCAGATTTGATACAGACTTTAGTTGTTTTTAGTTTTAATTTGGTATTGATATACCACACTATTCAGACATTCTTATTACATTTATGATTTAGTGTGAACCTTATGGACTTACAACTTTTATTTCTGCATTTATTCAGTATATTATGCAGTATACAAGTACAAATATCAGTCATGGGTTATCTTGTGGTCGTTCGGGGTCATGAGCATCGTGTAGTATTCTGGGTACTAGATTTTGGGAGTTACATTACACTAATGAAAGTTTCCTTTGTTCCTATTTAACTTAGTTAAAGAGCTTGAGTAGGGTCTCTACCTTAGGACAAATTATGGATTTCTATGCATCTAAGAGTGGAATTAGATACTTTAGCCTAGTTCGAGGTAGAATTTAACTTAGAATGTATTTTGGGGATTTAAAAGTGGGCTCTTGACCCACCTTAAGTGTAGATTTATTTTTAGCTCTCTTGTAACTCTTCTACACATGTTGAATACTTCGAAATGTTTGTTGATGCCATATTGAGAAATCTAGCACAAAATAGTTAATGTGATGATGACATTGGAAATAATGCTATGGATTATTTATCTAGATAATTGATTATATTATGATGAGCTATTGAATATGCTATAGAATAATACCATGCTTATGATATTGATTAAGACACTATTAGTATATTATTCGGGCCATTAACTATGATATTGCTTAAGCTTAAGATCATGCTTGATAATTGTGCTAGTAATCATTCTAGAAATCATTCTTAATTACTATGATGTTAATTATTATAGAAGTCATGGTTATTTATTTTATGTGAATTTATACTATTAATTATTTATGAAACATGATGTTTGATTATAAGAACACTCCTGTTATTGATTAGCCATTGGCTATGATGATGAATTGATACCCAATAAAGTCAAAGGATATTGTGTTGATATATTGATACCTAGCTAGGATGGAGGATATTGTGATGATATATTAATGCATGATAAAATTAGAGGATATTATAATAATGTAGTGATATATGACAAGGCCAAAGGATGATTATGATAATACATTGATATTCGATAAGGCCGGAGGATACTGTGATGATATATTGATACGGGACAAGGCCGAAGGATAATGTGATGATGTATTGATACCCAACAAGGACGAAGGATGATCATATTGATGTGTCTATGTGTACATCTACGAATTCGAGTATGGCTATGCTATATGTATGGAAATTATATGCTTATATATATACACATACTTATATAAAACTTGGGTATGTTGTTGATATTAGGGATGTCGATTATTGTACAAAAGTGGTAAATGTTTATAAAGTGGTATAGTAGATGATTAGTGCTAAATAATAATTAGCGGTTGATATTGTCTAAGTGACTAAAAATGATTACTTGATAAACGAGGTTTAGTCATAAAATGTGATTAGTAATAAATAATGGTAGTTGATAAATATTGGTTATTTAATAAATTATGATTAGCTAAAATAAGTTGAATAGTTGCTTAAATGATGATTAGAGGTCATATGATGTGTAGTAATCAAATGAATTAGTTAATAAGATATGGTTAGCTAATAAATAATGACTAGTAAGTATCAATGACAAGATTGTTAAATGATGATAAAATAATAAAGTTTTGGTACTTTGTCAAATATTGGTAAATTATGAAATACGGTAAATGAATGATTGATGTTAATTGTGGAATAAAGGTTAAATGATGATAAATGTTATCTATAATGTTAGTTGATTGCTTTATTGCTCTCTTGAGTCATCTCTCTAGTCGTATGGGAGGTTGTGATGAGTTCTTTACTTTTCTATGAATTGATGTGTGGGAGCCATTTTTTTAGTTATGTTTGTTTGTGTTAATGCTTGAGATAAGTGTTTATTCTACATTGTTTACTTATTATGCACAACAATATTTGGATGTGTTGTTGCCTTATGATTATACTATTATTCTAATGAAATTACTTATTATGTACAACAATGTTGAAGATTATTAAGGTTTATTTCTGTACCGTGACTTAGTTATGTTATCTTGCATTTTATATACTTATATCATGTTTTAGTTAGTCTCCCAAAGATTCCTACTAAGTACCATTGTATTTGTACTCATCTTACACTTATGTACCTTTTTGGTGCAGATTGGAATACTAGTTTCCATCACTAATCGACATTTATGCGGTGACTGATTTTTGGAGATAGATTGAGCTCTTGGAGTTAGAGTTTCCCATTTCCCTCTATATTTATATTCAATCTTTTGTTTTGAGGTGGATATATTGACTATTCAAGATTCTTAGGTTATACTATTGTTATTAGATCCTCTTGTACTGGCTCTACCAAGTCGTGGAATTGGTATCTTTGTATTGACTATTAATTCTATGTAGAACCTTTGTTATTGATAAATTGTGTTCATGAAATTATGCCTATGTTAGGAATTTCCTACCAAATTATCCCATTGCATTAGCTTTGGGTTATGGTTTGGATTACTTACTAGCAGGATTTAGTAGGTGTCATCATGACTCATACATTGGGTCATGACAAATTGGTTCCAGAGCTAGGTTTCACTGGTATTATTGGTAGAAGATAAAGTGTCTAGCAGAGTCCTATCAGAAGGATATCACCCATTTCTTATCGGCAAAAGGCTATGGGACATTCTTAGGAGTTCATCACTTCTTTTAGTCTTTTCATGCTAAGTGTCTGAGTTGGTTTGTATAGTATTCCGTTGAATTTACTCTTTCATATATTGCTAGGACACTTGATACCACTATATGAGGCAAGGGTCTTGAGGTTGAATCTAGGGATCCTACTACTTTTCGTGGATGTCCTAGAAGTTTTGGACAACTACGTGATGTTTCCCCTGCTAAGGGCCATGATAGACTACCTTTCCTAGACTTTATTTTTGCTCTTAAGGTAAAGATTCTTCCACCACAACCAATGGTGGGCCATGGACTAGCCCAAGCTCCATTGAGGTTTATTCCTTCTTTATTGCTTAGAGATGCATTGCTTTAGCTTCTATGTTTAGTTGGTAGTATGCCATTTATTAGTGCACAGTCTACTAAATAGAGTGGTACTGAGATAGGGGTGCAGTCAGTAGGTGTGAATCCCAGAGTTGTGGTTCCTCTAGCATTGGTAGTTTCTTAGTTAATTGCTACTTAGCCAGTGGTTGCCCAGCCTACTATGTCTATCGAAGATCAAAAGATATTGGGTAGATTCCTTAGATTGGCTCCACCTAGGTGTTTCGGTGCACCGAGTGAGAATGCATATGAGTTTCTAATTGCTTGTGAGGATAAACTCTATAATTTGAGCCTTGTTGAGACTTGTGGTGTGGATTACACCATATTTTAATTAGAGTTAGATGCTCGACACTGGTGGAGAGTTTATATGTATTCCAAACTAGCTGGATATTCTTTCTTATCTTAGACTCTATTCTCTGAGATGTTTTGGGGGGAAGTATATGCCTCAATCCTTAGAGATCATTTAAGAGATTAGTTTATGATGTTGGAGCAGGGCTCTATGACAGTAGTTGAGTATAAGGCTTATTTTTCATGAGTTGGTTAGATATGCCACTTATAGTTTGGACTCTGTGTATGAAAGAGTTATGGCAGAAGGTTAGGACTTCCCTTTCATATGTCTACTCAGATTTTAGTTGTTTCGGGTATCTCTCTTATTGAGGTTTTAGATCACACTCAGGTGATGGAAGAGATGCACCATACAAGTTATGAGAGCCATGATAAGAGACCTAGTTTTTAGGGCAGTTTTAAGGGTATCCCTAGTAGTTTTTTATTCAGAAGTAGTAGTTCTCATGATGGTTATTCTCCATGTCCATACCATCAGAATCAGAGTCAACCTAGTTGACCATTTTAACTTGCTCTTTAGATTACTGAGGTAGGTTAGTCTAGTGCTAGTGACCACCCTGGTTAGGGTGGCGGTCAGTCTTTGAGCAGTTCATATTTTAGTAATTCTAGACGTGGCATTTATTTTAGGTCAGTAAAATATATTAGTTTTGGTTCAGCTTATGTTTCCTATTTTACTTATGGAGCTCCTGGTCACTATTAATAGTATTTCCTTAGTCGTAGGGCGATTATTGCTTCAGGTCAGAGTGATACCCCAATTAGAGCACTTTATCCCTCAGCTAAAGGTGGTTCTCATGGTTGCAGGGGTGGTTTTTATTGTACTTGAGAAGGTTCTCAGGAAGGCAGGAAAAGTATCAATTTGGTGCCCAATTGGTGGGTTTGGTCAGTTGCATGTAGTACCTTCTAGACACTATGTTGAGACTTTGGATGTTGTTCTTACAGTTATGATTATGATGTGCCTATAGTCAACTATTTCTTTATTTACTCCGAGATCCACTTATTATTATATTTATTCTTATTATTCACCATGATTGGAGTTGTCTTGTGATTTATTATCTGTGCCATTTTGTGTATCTACTCCCACGGGTGATTCTTTAGTAATGGATAGAGTATTCAGATCATGTGTTATGACTGTTAGAGATGTTGATACTTATGCCTATATTATTATTCCGGATATAGTGGATTTTGATATGATTCTGGGCATGGACTGGTTATTCCACTATTATGCAGTCGTGGACTATTTTGCTAAGATCGTTACATTAACCATAACCAGCGTACCCCTAGTCCTATAGCAAGGACCGATTAGTTGCTGGCCGATAGAGATCATTCCTTATGTTTTTTCTAGGAGGCTTATTTCGAGGGGTTGCGAGTCTTACCTCGCTTATATTTGTGATAATAGTGTGGAGAGTTCATTACTTGACCCTGTCACTATTGTATGTGAGTTTCCAAATGTGTTCCCCACCGACCTGCCTGATATTCTCCCTGTTTATGAGATTGAGTTTGATATTAATATTGATCCAAACACCTAACCTATTTCTATGGTACCTACCATATGGATCCTGCCAAGGATAAAAAGCTGAATTCTCAACTTTAGGATCTTCTTAGTAAGGGTTTTATTAGAGTGAGTGTGTCTCCTTAGGGTGCTCCTATGTTGTTTGTAAAGAAGAAAAATGGTTTTATGTATATATGTATTGATTATAGGTAGCTTTATAAGATGATGGTAATGAACCATTATACTATGTCTCGCATTGAGGATTTATTTGACTAGGTTCAGGGTGCAACAGTATTTTCTAAATTAATTTGAGATCTGGTTACCTTCAATTGAGAATTCTGGATAAGGATATCTCGAAGATAGCTTTTAGGACTAGATATGGTTATTATGAGTTCTTAGTGATGTCAGTTGGGTTGACTAATTCCCCAGCCGTGTTCATGAATTTGATGAACCTAGTATTCAGGCCTTATTTGTATTCCTTCGTAATTATGTTAATCAACCACATTATTATGTGTTTGAGGAGTAGAGAGGAGCATGGACAACATTTGAGGATTTCCTTCTAGACTTTGAGAGATCATGTGCTTTTTGCAAAGTTCTCCACATGTATGTTTTGGCTAGAGTCGGTTACATTTCTTGGACATGTTCTGTCTAAGGATGGTTTTATAGGAAACCCAGGCAAGATTGAGGCAATTTATTATAGGGCTAGACCGTTATCCCTGATTGACATCGTAGCTCTATTAGTTTGGTCGGTTATAATAGACTCTTTACCAAGAATTTTACTACTATGTCAGTGCTTACGACCAGATTGACTCAGAAGGAGGTTCCTTTTTGTTGGTCCAAGGAAAGTGAGTTAAGTTTTGAAAGTTCAATGATTTTCTTACTTAAGCTCCTGGTTTAGCTCTTCCTTTTGAGGGTGAGGGACCCACCATGTTTTGTGATGCTTTTAGTGTCGATTTGGGTTATGTATTGATGTAGTAGGACCGTGTTATTACTTATTCTTCTAGAAAACTTAAGGTGCACAATCACAACTATCCCACTCATGAATTGGTGTTATCGGCGGTAATTTTTGCACTTAAGATTTGGAGGCATTATCTTTATTGCGTGCATTGGGAGATTTTCACTACTTATCATAGTCTTCTGCATCATATGACCCATAGGGAGCTAAATACTAGACAACATTGATGGATGGATTTTCTTAAGGATTGTGATATCTCTATATTGTATCATTTGGGCAAGGGAAATGTGATAGCGGATGCCTTGAGTTGGAACACAATGTGTATAGGTATCTTGTCCTGCATTTAAATTTCTCAGAGGCCGTTAGCATGGGACATTTAGTCTTTCACCAACTTGATGGTTTGCCTTGATATTTTAGTCTTGAAGAGAATTCTTGCTTGTGCTGAGGCAAGGTCTTCATTATTTCAGAAAATTTGAGATCATTATTTTGAGGATAGTAAGCTTTGCTTCTTTAGTGATTAGGTGTTAAGTGCTGAGTACAAGAGGAACAACATAGATTCTAAGGGTATTTTTAGATTTGGTGGATGTATTTGTGTTCTGCAAATCGATGACTTGACTTAGCTGATTTTGCATAAGGCTCACAACTCTAGATATTCTATTTATCTCCGCACAACCAAGATGTATATAGATTTTAGGCATCATTATTAGTGGAGAAATATAAAGAGATATGGGGATTCACTTTGGCGATGATGTTGCAATGATGAATCTATCACTACAGTAGTTTACAACCCATGAAGCCAAGTCCCTTTTTTTATAGGTCTTTTCAGCACGATATTATGCTATGAACACTTACTACCCCATTTCCATGTTCTTGAACTTTTAACAAAGTTTACCCAAACACATTATTTTATATTCATTTATTACATAATTTTAAATTCTCTCCACTTATTTATGCTTAAACATTATTTCAAAAAGACTATATGTCTTAGGAAATTCATACCATGATAACCTTAGATTGACCACATAAGTATATCCAAACATATCGTCAAAAACCAAATAGAAATTAAGGAATACTTCAAATATCATTAAATCAAGACGTATCACACACACAGAAATAAAGAAATACCCCTAAATCACATCCTATATTTACAATTTTCGGGTATTCCCTTTGGGCCACTCATCTAATATTACTCATAATAATAAATTACACCAAACTAATGCCTTAAAAAACCACACATGGAGATAATTATATAACATTATTATTACTTCATGATGTCTCCCTGTAAGTATAACCATTGATATAGCAAAAGATTTACCTTTACCACTCATAATTAAAAATCATACATAACACTAAATGTAATACCCCAAAAAATTGAAACCAATATTAGAGACATGTACCAAGCTCATGCATAGTACATCATGGTTATTTTATAGTTTTATTAGTATGTTAGATGTATGTTAATGCTTCAAATAACTCCCAGCTATCAAATGAATATAACCATTCCTCACCGATCGAACTCTCGAGAAAGATATTGCCATAGTCAGATTCAAACAAGTATATCTCTCATTATACTTGGAATTTTTTATGTCATGACCTATCAACAGATAGATAATTGAATTATATTTCCAACGATACAAATTTCGCCTAAATATGATATCGGAGCAAAGAGTTATTCCTATTTTTACTCGAGCATGTTAGGCTGGAAACTGTGTGACGACATTTGTGGTAGCTTACCACATTTGTGACGACCTACCATGAATGTCGTCAGCCTAAGGCAGAATCCAATCCTTGTGTGACAAAATTCAAGGTAGCTTACCACATTTGTGACACCCTACCACGAAGGTCGTCAACCATAGCATAATCCAGCTTCTGTGTGACGACATTCGTGGTAACTTACCACAGTTGTGACACCCCACCACGAAGTTCGTCAGCCTTAGGCAGAAACCAGCTCCTAAGTGATGAAATTTATGGTATCTTACCATATTTGTGATGCCCTAACATGGAGTTTGTCAGAATAAGGCAGAAAACATCAATTCCAGCTCCTATGTGACGACATTTTTGATGGCTTACCTCATTTGTGACGCCTTGTCACAAATTTCGTCAGACTTGATTTTCACCCACTGGGAATTTATTTCATAAGGGTATTTTGGTATTTTTCCTTCACTTCCCTCAACTTATAACCCTCAAGGAACATATTATCTTCCATTCTCTGTAGTTAAAACATCTTAAAAAGCCTCTCTTACACTTTTAACAACAAGATTAGGGTTTTCTCTCAAGATCATCTCCTCAGGAACAAGAGCATTATTTCCCTAAAGGGATAAACCCTAGTCAAGAAAAATCAAGGGCAAACCTAAGGATTTCTTCAGGAACCTTCATAAACATTAGATCTCTTTTAAGATCAAGCTTTAAGGTATGTGTAGTGTTTATCTATGGATTGAATTCGTTCATAGAATTCAAGAACCATGTTTTTAAATATTATTTTGTAAAATTTTGGGGTGATATAATCATGTACACGTTGATGATTATTGTTCAAGTTTCAAGATGATATCTAAGGATATTTTTCATGGAATATATGTGATTGTTGGTTGAAAATCATAAACTTTGTGTGGGTTGAACTAATGCAAGTATGAAATCCACCTGTGCCTTAAAAAATGCATGTAAGGTGTTTGATAAAATGCCTAGGATATTATAAGTTCATATTTACATGAATTCATGATATGTAAATGACGGGTCTATGTTAGCGATACACTTCAATATGAATGCCCATGTTATTTATGTATTCTTTTAGTGATGGCATGAAGTATGTTTGATGTTGGAAATATGAATTTTCTGTGCCAATTATATTGATGCTTTCGCTACCATGTTTGAGGTGTTGATTCAATACATGAAGTATACTATCCCCTACTTATGATATAGCGAATTATGGACTCCAATCTTGTGATCAAGTTATGTCATATGTGTCAGTTTTCTTCTATCAAGTCCTAAGGGTATTCATACCAGAAAACAAATAGTTGTATGCCTAGATACATGTCATGTTGTCACGATAATCTCAGTCAAGCTATAATCTATAGAACTCAGTCAGTCGTGTGAATCAGGAAACCTCAAAAATCTCATGATCCCAGTTACCTCTCAGATAATTGTACTACTCCATCAGTCAATAGAAGTCAGTTAATCTATCCATGTACAGTCAGTTTAATCATGTTTAGTCTCTTTAGATGGAAGTAGGAGTTAGAATCGAGTGAACGAAGGATGGGAACTCACCTATGTATGAGGGTGTGATTCTTAGTAGTCATCCTTGCATTCCAGAACTATGTAGACAGCATAGGTTGAGATATCACAACCTGTTAAATAAGGGAAGATGAGGTGGTTTAACATATTATATGAGGGTTACCACCATTCTCACTAGAGTTACAAGTTATATAAGGGTTTCTCACATGTAGTCCTTACCAGTGGTGCGGTATTGACACCCTTCCAGTCAGGGCAGAGATTGGACCCCATATTAGCCATAATGAAACATATAGGGCATGTCGGTTAAATAACTACCTCCCACTATTTTAGTATCAATCTATCAGTAAACTAGAACTGTTAGTTACGGTCAAATTCAGTTATAGCACAGAACTCAGAGAGTTCAACCAGCTTCAAGGCTGTCAGATACAGTCATACATGTTATCAGAACTATGGTTCCAACCATGTATTAGCATATATATTTAGCCATCATATACTCACGATCTTAGTTACTATGTATGTATTTTTGTACTCCTACACCAAAGGTTCAGAGGCTTGAGTCCCAGACCAGCATTAGTCATAGCATTCAACATATAGAGTTGCAGTGAGTCCTCTTCATTCGAGGATGACATTATTAGATTTATTCATTTATTTCTTCCGCTTAGTTTTATGAAGTTTGTTGGAGACATGTTCCTTCAACTCCTTATTTCAGATAGTACTTAGAGGCTTTCGGATTTACGCTCAGATTTAGCTTTCAGATTCAGTTTTTAGTTATTTTGAGTATTTTTTGCCCATATGATCTTATATTATTTCAGTTGAACCTTATGGCCTATTGTGCATAGTTTCCACTTTATTATGTCATGAATTGCATTCTACTGGTACAGATATATGTCATGGATTACCTTGTGGTCCCTCGGGGTCATAAGTATCGTGTAGTATTCTAGTTCAGAAAATCGAGGTATTACATTAAATAAACAAATACCTACATAGGGAGTACACATGACATACTATCACCACCTCACAAGGTATTCAAATACAAGTCTCTATCTGGTAAGCATAGTTATATATGTCTAGAGAGAGGTAGATCAGTATAATTAAGAAGTTATGGTTACCAACTGCACTGACACTATAATATTCAATAATATTAAATAACATATTAACCTAAGGATGCACTTATCACCCATTTTCAATATTACTTACCACACTATTACAATTGTCCTACACCTCTTATTAACCTTTCCTAGTTAGAATGAAACTATTCCAGCCTTCAAAATATCACCAAGACACTATGTAACACCCCAAAAATACACTTTGGATGTCATATGATACTTAAGGTCTTGAAAGACCACAAGTTAACCCATGAACTGGTACTTGTTATGAGCACTAAATAGTAGTAATAAAATACACATATGTGGAATAACTGAATATGCCATAAGATTTTAAGTACTGAGAATATTAAGAAATCATATGTCTAAAAAAAAACTATCTAAAAACTCATAAAGAGGATAATCTAACTGAATGTCTGAAGTTTCTGTAATCCTCTAGAATAGACTAAAAAAGAGTTGATGGGACAAGCCCAAACTAACTCTAACTGTCTAACTAAAATGAAAAGATGAAATACTAAAATAACTAAAATAAATAACCATGTCCTCTATAGATAAGGAATCACCACAACTACTATTCTTGATTGGTTAATCTGCCTAAGCACGGTTAGTAAACTGGGCATCCAAACCTATGATATAAGACATCATAGCGCAAAGGAAATTTATGCGATCAGTATTTTCAATGTAATAGTATGTAAGATTAGGTTAGGATGAAATACCTAGAATTATGTGCATGAGATAATGACTGAATGAATACCATAAGATAACTGAGTTTAAATGCATGAAAGTTGCAAAATCTGAGAATGGATGACCAAGCATATTACATGATTCTGAAATAGTCTATAACTACAATACTGAAATCTGGTAACTGAATAACTGATATTGTATGTTGATGAGTGGTATTTTACCACTCAATCATACTCATTGTTCGTGGACAATACCTTGATTTGAATGTAAAAATGAGACAAACATAAGGTTAGATGCACTAATATCCACTTGATGTAGGCTAAAAAGATAAGGAGGTCAAAACATATGGATTGGAGATTAAAATGATAAAGAGGAAGTATAAAAGAGTACATCTGAAAACCTGGATAGCATCAGCCCCAGTTACCATAACTATGATCCTCTAGTTGTAGTCCCGATCAGTCAATATGGTCAAAGCAACTAGGTTTTGAAATCTAACTGCGGTTGTGTAGTTGTAGTTGCAGTCTAATACACATAATCATAGATCATATAAAACTGTCCCAAGGGCAGAATTGTAAAATATCATGGACGAATCCCAAGTCATATATAAGCAAATACCCTCTCTTGTTTGGGTATTGCTTGTCTCACAATATAGTTTTGAACTTTTAACTTGAAACCCTAATTGGCAAAGTGTGTAATAAACTTTGAAGACTCAAATTTCTTAGTTTCTTATTGAAGAATGAATGTTTTGGTTGACCTACATGGTATATCTCGCTTTACTTTCTTCATGAGTAGATAAGTAATTTAGTCTTAAGATTTTGTTGAATTAGTGTGGAATTATGTATGGGTATTGTTGTGTTTTCATGGATTTTAGTTGTTTAGTATGGATTTCACCATTACTTGAGCTTATGAGTTATGATTTGAAATGTGAAAACTCCAAATTTCCAAATGGGTTTGATGGGTGAAAGCTTTAAGCTCTAGATACCCTCTGTCAGCCCCAAAATAGAGACTTAGGTAAATCTTAGGTAACCCATAACATCCTTGAAAGAGGGTTATCGTGGGACAAGGAAATGGTGAACAACTATGTTTATGGTTTAATACCCATTGCAATCGTAGAAATAAGTGTTTAGGAAGTGTAAATCATGTCAAGAACATCATCCTTGAAATAGGGATGCTTGGTTGATGTTTTGGGTGATTACATAAACTCCACACTAATTAGGTTCTCGAAAGAGCCAATGGGTGAAATCGTTGTGGTTTTATAAAAAAAATTGACCTCAATGATATTTGACCTATCCTATCCATTACTTGATAACAAAATCCCTTGATAAACCAACATTATCGCACATATGTTTCCTCTAAGGAGACATAATCCCAAGATTCCTCCAACTGCTTAATTTAGACCAAAGTTAGCATTCACTCCATACGAGTTAAAGTTTGTGTGAAGAATTTTTAAAAATTTACCCCATTTACTTATACATGTTGTTTCCATTAGCATTCCGGGTAAACTTATAGTAACTCAAGCACCCATAGGTTGGAAGTCTATAACATTCACTCATTGAGATTTGACCCTAATTTATATTTTGTTACTTGACAATGACTGCCTCATCCCTGAAATATGGGAGCGAGTTTAGCATTATCAAAATGGAACCGTTGTCAGGGAGTGCAATATGGATTTCACTTCTATAGTGTTATTATTACTTGGGAATATTCAAAGTGGGGTAATTAACTTTATTTTTTGTTTTTGACTATTTTGTAGGTGATTAAAGTGTAAACGGAGAAATGATAGATAATGCAAGTAATTTTGGCCCATTAGATGCTCAACTAGACAATGAGGGCCGATTGAATGAAATGGGGCAAACAAGTGCTATCCGCATCCCACCAACCATCGGAAATGGTGTGTTTCATGTTACTAGAGTTATGCTTCAAATGTTTCAAATGAAAGGATTACATAGGGTTCAAGCATATGAGGACCCAAATGTTTATTTGAAAAACTTTGTGGAAGTTTGTGAAGTATTTAACATAGCGCATAATACACAAGAATACATCCGGCTTTTACTTTTCTCATTTTCACTGATGGGCAACGCGGTTTTATGGAACTGTTCACTTCCACCCGACTCAATCACCACTTGGGAGGATCTCACCCTGGTGTTCCTTGATAGATATTTCCCACCATACAAAATTCTTCAAAAGTGGGATGGGATTTTCCATAGAGTTCTTAAGCCATTGAACAAAATGGTTGTGGACAATACGACAGGTGGCTCTATTGTAAAATTGCATCATCTTGTGACTTTCTGATTGATAGGTAAAGTATCCAAACAAAATCGAGGGTGGCACACCAGTGATGCCAATGTTCCTAAAACACTTTCTCTACCTCTGTGGTGACCAATGAGCAAAGAAAATAAGAATAAGAGAAGGAGGATAACATAGCCATAATGATGACCCAGCTTGAGCTACAAACAAAACATGTTATCAGAGTACCCGCGAAAGTGGTGAATGTCATAACATCGAAGCCTTATGAAGATAATTATGAGGCAAAGAAGTTGGATAAAGAAATTTGATACTTGACAAACTACTTGGAGAGTCCCGCCTCCCGTATTAAAGGCAAGGTAGAAATAAAGGTTGGATGGATCAAGACCGAGATAGACATTGGAGAGATAGGGAACATGGCTATGACCACTGTATTCCTCATGATAGAGCAAAGGCCAAGGAGTCAAATCTCTTTGAACCCAGAAAGTTAAAGACCAAAGATGTTTTGGCATGAATCATGAGTATAGTTGAAGGTACGAAAAAATGGTCCATGAGTTGAAGGGTGATTTCTCTTTACTCTCGCAAAAGGTAGTGTATCACTCCATATCTATCAAACAATTGGAGACCCAAGTCAAGCAAATCTTCATGAAACTAAATATAAGGGCTAGAGGTGGACTTTTAAGTGACAATTATTAAACCAAAGAATAAAACACAAGTTTTATCAATTGTCACTAGAAGTGGGAAAGCATTTAAAGATCCCCTTAAATGGGAGGTAAGTGAAAATATGCCCAAGTCCAAGGCGAATGAGGTGACACCTCAAAGAAGAAAATCAAATGATGAGAAAAAGCTAAATGAAAGACATGAGGAAGTGTTCAAAGATGAAAAGATGCAAGGAGAAGCAAAGACAACCATCCATTTTCCTCCTCCATTCCATTAATTATTTCATATAAAGGAAGAGACAAATTGAGAAAATTTGTGGCAAAGCTTAGCAATCTTTCCTTAAATATCCCACTACTTGAGGCGATTCAAGATATTCCAGGATACGCTAATTTAATGAAAAAGTTAATAACCAATAAGAATATCATTGAGGGTGATACCATCGAAATTACTCATAGGTGTAGTGATATCATGGATAGAAAAGTTGTAGAAAATAAAAATGACCCCGAAGACTTTACTATCCCTCGCACCATTGGTACTCCTGATTTCACAGAATCTCTTTATGACACTTGTGCAAAAATCAACCTAATGTCGTATGTCATCTATAAGAAAATTGATTTGGACACTCCTACACCAACATCAATGCAGTTTTTTTATGGCAGACCAATCCATAAAAAGACCGGTAGGTATATTATTTGATGTCCTCGTAAAGGTGGGAAAATTCATTCTCCTAGCTGATTTGGATTGTGAGATGGACCAAGAGGTGCCTATCATTCTTGGTCATCCTTTCTTGGCTACTAGGAGAGCTATTGTAGATCTAGAGTTAGGGGAAATAAAATTTTGGGAGTAATAAGATAAGGTATCATTCAAAATTTGCAAGTCAAAGAAGCAAACCACAAAGCACCAAGTAGTACCTGTTGTGGATGTCGAAAATGAGACAGTGAAAGATGAGGGGTTTGGAAACCCACTGTGAGACTGAAAAAATAAAGATGTCGAGCCATAATGATAACTAAGGCGCTAGGTGGGGTCAACCTACAAATTCCATGAGAGTGGCTCATATCCTTAATTGTTTATGTTATCATTGTCTTTTGCATTTAAATAACCTATGCATATGTGGCTGTTTAGATAGTAATGAATGAGCTTTTAAAAGGGTAAAGTATGAAAGTTTACTTTGAAAATCCAGTGAAAATTGAGTAAAATGCTGAATAGGGGAAAATAGGGGAGCAAAAAATGCTCTCAGTTACCACTATCGTAGCCATCGTGTGCGATCGCGGCTACACAGGTGCCCGTGGTCGTGGCCCCTAACCGCGGTCGCGGTCATTTAAGTCACTAACATCTAGTCCCTTTTATTTGCCTCACACTCCCTTTTTTAAGATTTTACTCTCAAATCTAACCTACATCGTGGGCCAAGTCGTAAGCCTTCGATTAGACTTTATGGACGTCCCTCTTGCATCACAACTCCGGTAGGTTATATGAACTTTTGGTTTTATTGTGGAAAATAGGACATTGAGTGCATGATTAAGAAAGGGCCTAATGCATTAATTTTTATACTTTACATGTCGCCATACTTATTCTTGTTGCTGTGTTAGTTGTTTCATTAAGCTGTGCACACAAGTGGGGAAACCTTGAGTACCCAATAATGTGTAGATATATAAATATGATATGCACACCTTGTGTTTGATAAATTGCTCAAATAAACTTTCAATAGTGACATTTACTTTTAAAGGGAACATCGACACACATCAATAGCATTATTCACATGACTTTCATTTGCACCTATAATGTAGAACATGTTGGTAGTCTAGAATTAGGAGGAATTTCAATGTGTAGAACTGACATAGAACCAGCCTCAGGTGTCATGTTCGTGATCATAGACTGCAACCATAGTAACATGGACGAGGCTCTTATTCTATGATCGAGGTAACTGAGGGAAGGTTCCTATTATGTCAAAAATCCTGTACTCCTAATTTTTGTCTAGGCAACCCCAAACACCTAGTCCAATGAACATTAATGATCAATCTAGCACAACTTGCATGATCTAACTAACAATGAAAGATATAATATGTGTTTAGTTCTTTAAGGAAAACCTCATAAATAAGTTTGATCATATCAGATTATGGCATCTAAATGCCACAGTCACTACTACAGTATTCTTTCAAACACAAAGTTGTTTTTTCAAAGAGGAATTTGTTTGGAGAATGTACCGGAGTAGCTATCGACTTTTCATAAAAAATTTAAATCCACAGTATGGAGGTGCTTTTCCCTAGATCTATGCCTTACAAATGAGCAATGGGTTCGTGAATTTTCCATAACATCAGTGAAGTATCTTTTTTAGACCTAATCAATGGGATTGTAAAAATACGGGCGTGTCGGTCTACGCATTGGTAGGGAAGTTTTCAATCATTAAAAATTCATATTCTCAGGGGTGTTTGGGTTATTTTACCACATCTATTAGCCCTCAAAACACGAGATTTATCCACTTTAGAGGCAAAATCCATTCATTGTTCTCAAAATTACTTAAGAAACAAAACCTTAAGGCTTCTAATTCAATTTTAAAGATTCAAGAACTCACTGTCAAACTTAATCAATTCAAGTACCAAGGTATGTAAAGTGTTCATACAAGGATTCCTTCCGCCCTTGGAGTCCAAGGAACTCTTTTAAACTTCAAGTACATTGATTTCATTATATCCATGATTGGATTTAAGTGTATTTATGATTATAATGTTAACTGGGTTTCTAATCTATGGTTTATTACAATATTTATATGGAATTGATTATCATGTATGTAGTGTCATGTGAATTTATGTTGAAGACATTAAATTTGTCAATTTGGGAATTTATGCTATGATGCCTATATGTTGTTTTAGTATCATGTGCATAGTTATGCTCCCCAAGTGTTTGTGAAAATGCTCATGTGAACTAAATGGGGAAAAATCATGTCATGCTAGTATATGTGTAAACTTATGCCTTACAAGTGTTTGATAAAATTTCCCTATGGATGAGTTATGAACAAGTTCATAGTGTTAGGATTTTTCAAGTTTACTCTTTGCTCTACATTTTATGCTATCAAGTCCTGGGGGCATTCAACACCTAAAAATTTAGCTGTTTACCTAGAGCTACAATAGTTACAGAACAGTCTCAGTATTGTTATGCATAGTAGTACTCTATAATTAGTCACAGTCTTAGTTTAGTATTCAGTATAGAATTTAGTGAACTCATTTAGTTAACCAGATTTAGTACTATTCCATCTGTTAGAAAAGCCTAGTAAATTTAGTTCAGCTCACTTAGACAGTACGATCAGTAATAGTTCAGTCAAGCCATGTATGGACTAGAAATCAATTTAATGGGGAGTAGGATTTAGCACTAGGTGAACCCAGGGATGGGGGCATCCTGCCAGTATAGGGTTTGATACTTAGTAGCAATCCCTGTGTTACAGAACTACGTAGCTACTATAGGTTGAGATATCTGCCTACTAGATTAGGGTTGATACATCTCATATGAATTTTCTTGCCAGCAAATATTGAAGAAAGAATTTCATGTCAAACAGGGTTAACTCATTACTTTTCTTTAATCATGGCACGGTACTGACACCCTTCTAATTGGGGTTACAAATTAGACCCCAATCCATTCAGAGAAGGTCATATCGGTTAGATAATTATCTCCTATAGTTTTAATTTTAATTTAGTCTCATTATTCAACTCAGTTCAGTTCTACAGAATTATGACTATCAGATATAGTCACCCAGCTCAGTATACAACTCAGTTTAGTTCTACTCAATTAGGACTGTCAAAAATAGCCACCCAGTTATCAATCAAGATTGTCAAAAATATTCACTCAGTTATTAATATTACAATATGAGTAAACTCAGATATCAGTTAATTAGTATTCAGAGCTAAGTAACCTGCGTTCACATGATCTCAGTTACAATTTATGTATTTAGTCATGTACTCTCATTTAGTTATATTTACGTTATTCAGTCAGTTATTGTTCATGCATATGAACCCATGCATGTCAGCCTACCTCACTTAGCATACCAGTACATTCAAAGTACTGATGCATACTTTTCTTTTGCGCTATGATGTCTGATACCATAGGTTCAGATGCACGGGCCCCTGACCATACTTAACAACCTATCTTATTAGCAATAGACTTAGTGGTGACTCATCACAGCTAAAGGACAAAGTATTATTTCAGTATTTCAGTACAATTTTCATTTGTAGGGGTTTGTCTTATTAAATGCATAAATCAGACAGATATCTTTCAGACTAGAGTATTTCAGATAGATATTTCAGTATTCAGAATTTATTTTTAGTTGTGAACCTTATGGTGATATCAACCTACCTTCTGCATTTATATCAATAAAGTGTTATAATTATTCAGTGCTCATATCAGGTACAATCATGGGTTAGCTGGTGGTCCTTCAGTATTGTTAGCATCATTTAGCATTTGGGGCAAAAACTCAGGGCGTTACGAACTTAGAATAAGAGCCTAAGGTTTAATAGAGTCCTATGAAGTTTTAAAGCCACGTTTAGTAGAGTCTTGTGCATTGGTGTATAGCATACCACACTTATGGACAGGGGGCTACTAGATGTCTTAGGAAAATTTTCCCTTCTTTCATTATTTATGTCACACGAGTGAGCATAAGCTCTAGATAAACTCTCAGTCTAATCCTTTACACTTCCATTTACAAAATATGCCTCCAAAAAGGACCAAGGGAAGAGGAATAGGAGACCAGTTGTAAAACTCCGGGAAATTTTTCGTTGAAATTTTATGCGTAAACATATTGGGTTCTATCTTCTAGAATGAATTATAAATTTTTCGTGTGGAATATCTTATATTATGACCCACCATCGAGTTGATTATCGAATAAGCTTTCCAACAATATGTGGATCATACAAAATAGAAACTCAAGCGATGAGTTATGAACATTCCAATCGAACCATGAATAGTAGTGAACAGTAAAACGTGTAGGAAAAAGTACTGAGGCCTGGCGTATTTTTGATCAAATTTTAAACTATCATAACTCCTTGTACATAATGATCTGGGTTATATACTATATATCAATGGAAATATCTACGAGTCCTCTTTCCAATGAAATTGGTGTCATCCAATTTTTCTATTGGAGCAAAAAGTTATGGTCGATCAACTTCAGCCTATCAAAAGTGAATTTTTTGGTCAACTTCAAACGATGATAAATACTCGTACACAATGATCTAGTGAGATACTATATATCAATGGAAATATATGAGAGTCATCTTTCTAATAAAATTGGTTTCATCCAATTTGGATATCGGAGTAAAACGTTATGGTTGATCTACTTCAAATATCAAAACAGTCCACTAAAGGACAGATTCATGAATTATTTGATTTTTAGGGGAATTTTGGTCATTCCTCCTCAACCAAAATCCATCCAAACCCTATATTAAAGCCTATTTGAAGCATTATATGTTATATTTCATCACATTCCCTCAAAAAGAAAACCCTAAACTCCTACATCCATCTTCAAGAACCTCCAAAGTTCACCATTAATTATGTAAATTTATTCAAGATTCCAAGTTGTAGTTCAAGAACTCCAAGAACCGTCATTCAAAGGCATGATTAACATCTCAAAAATGAGTATCGATCTAAAGTTCATCATTCAAGGTAAGTGGGATTTTTCAACAAGAACTCTCTTTCCATCTTGTGCACAAAAGTAATGTTTTTACAAAGGCATGATTTTTATTATTTTTATTAATTTGAAGCATGAACCCATATCTTATGATGATTACTATGAAATCTTTATATTTATGATTTCTAAAGATGAATTTACATGTGTGGAGATATAAAGCATAAATCTTGAACGATATTTATCAGGATTTTGATATTTGGGTCGTGAATAGCATTGGAAATTATGTTTTTTTTTTGAGAAAGTGTGTGTTATAAGCATGTTAATGTTAAATAGTTGAGATATTTTGAATGATTTGACCTTTTAGTCTTAATGGTGTTGTTTTGAACTCGAGTGTGAAAGAAATCCACAACGTGGTTGATTTTGGTAGATGGGAAGCATGATGACTCCTGATGTATATTTATATATTACTGAAATTATTTTGTCATGGATTGTCTTTGAAATGATCCGAGCTAAATGCGGGAGAAATCTTTAGCACCGAGTGGGAGGTATAAACCGACCTTACTTCTCTAGAATTACATTCCCCCATAAGAGTGAGCTTGGGGTTGATTGATATAGTGATCACTAGTTTGTGTGGATTTGATATCGATAGTCCTACTCCAATGGCAAGGATAGGATGGCTCTCACCAACGTGGGTTGTATGTTGGACTCCATGTAGCTCACATGGTTTATGTCAGTTGTAGGATCTCCCAGTGTATGTGTGTTTCCTTGTGTCTATGGTGAATGGTGAAGTGATTTGAAAGTGGAATTGTGAAAGTTATTCGTTGGAAAGATTTAAATGATTTTTACATTATGAGAATTGATATTCTTGTTGAACTGAAAGTGATTGACAAATTATATGATGACTCACATGTGTTATTGTACTTATTTCATCCTCTCATGATTATGATAATTTCTTTGAGCTATGTGAGTCTTTCATAGATCCTGCATATTTCATATAAATATTTATTATGATGATGTTTATACAACTGCACACCCCCCTATATACTTTCCTTTCCATGGTACTGACCCACAACTTTAGATGTGGGCTACATTTTCTCAAAATATAGGTTCAAGTGCTTAGTTCTAGGTTCGACAGTGATTTTTTAGTCACGTTAATCTACATCCTCTGTTGTGGTGATTCCTCATGTTCCAAGGATGAGATGTCTAATATTGGTTTCACAGAATTGTTTACATTTGATAACTGAGTATGAGTTAGTTGGGGTATGTCTCAATGGCTCGTTGGTTTTATTTATTTTCTTATAGGCTTGTTAGACTAGTATAGATGTTGGGAGTTGACTAATAAGAAGTACTTTGTTATATTTCTAAAATTCTTTTATTCATGGATGATGATTACTCTATTGATATTTGAGTGTTATTTATGGAAAACCCATTGATTTGTGTTGAACTAAATGAAAATGGCTCAAAGGGTTAGCTTGGGGCTACGTGTAACCTCAAGTACCGTGTGATGCTCCGAGAACCATTTTCCAAGGCATTACAAACTTGGTTTTAGAGCCTAAGTTTTTAAGGTGTCATAGGGAGTCTGACAAGCTGCGTTAAGTAGAGTCTTAATCATCGGTGTGTAGCGCACCACATCTATGAGAAGGAGGCTAGAAGACATTTTAGGAAAAAGTGTGATTCTTTCTTTCAGAAGTCTATCATGCTTAAAGTGTCTCTCTTTACTATTGATTCGTGCTCTCCTCTTTCAGAATGATGCCTCCACATCGAGCGAGAAGAAATAATGATGGTCAACAACCTCAACCCACTGACCCATTGAATGAAAATGTATGTCATGCTGAATTTTGGGCAGTCTTTCAGGCACTGGCCCAAGCTGTTACTGCAAATATTTAGGCCAACCCAGCCCCAGCTCCACAGCAGCAGGGAGGTGACTCAGCTACTGCCAGGATCTGTGACTTCATGCGGATGAATCCACCGAAATTCTATGGGTCCAAGTCTGATGAGGATCCACGATTACTTTTAGAAGTGGTGCGGAAGATTACTCAGGTGATGCATGTATCTGAGGAACATAGTGTGAGTTGGCTATGTATATCTTGAAAGACCTTGCATATGACTGGGTTGTTGCTTGAAGGAAAAGTAGAGGTGAGGGAGTTGTCCCTACAACTTGGTAAGTGTTCCAGGAAGCATTCCTGGATAAGTCTTTCCCTTTGGAAATGAGGGAGGCGTAGGTAGAAGATTTTATGAACGTACGATTGGGCTCTATGATTATTAAGGAGTACTATCTAAAGTTCAATAAGTTGGCCAAGTATGCTTCTGTCTTAGTGCCCGATAATCGTGCTAGTATGAGTAAGTTTGTGACTGGAGTGTCTAATTATGTGGTTAAGGAGTGTAGGTCTACTATGCTAAATAGTAAGATGAATCTTTGTAGGATGATGACTCATGCCCAATAGATTGAGGCAGATAAGATTAAGGAGAGAGATAGAATGAGAGGGAATAAGAGAGCTAGGTCCCAGCAGCACGGACAGGTTCAAACTAGACCACACGGAGGAAGTCGCCCTCAGTATCAGGATCGTTCATCTATGTTACCACCGTCATCTGCTAGTGCTCCTGTGCCTAGAGGTAGGTAGGAGCAATGTAGCAGGTCATATGCATCCAATTCCCAATACAGTTCTGGCAGTAAGCCAAATCATCCCTTGTGTCCAAAGTGTGGTAAGGCTCATTCGGGTGAGTTTTAGGGTGATAAGAGGGTTTTTTTCTGGTGTGGTGATATGGGTCGCAGAGTTAGAGATTGTCCACAGGATGGACAATGGCATCGTGACTATCGCCCTCAGACCCAGACTCAGATTGTTAGTGCTCCAGTTCCAGTGACTCGCCCAGCCCAGTTCAGGGTGCCTCTTCTAGAAATACTCGCGGGCAATGCCAGAATATATGTCATGGATTACCTTGTGGTCCCTCGGGGTCATAAGTATCGTGTAGTATTCTAGTTCAGAAAATCGAGGTATTACATTAAATAAACAAATACCTACATAGGGAGTACACATGACATACTATCACCACCTCACAAGGTATTCAAATACAAGTCTCTATCTGGTAAGCATAGTTATATATGTCTAGAGAGAGGTAGATCAGTATAATTAAGAAGTTATGGTTACCAACTGCACTGACACTATAATATTCAATAATATTAAATAACATATTAACCTAAGGATGCACTTATCACCCATTTTCAATATTACTTACCACACTATTACAATTGTCCTACACCTCTTATTAACCTTTCCTAGTTAGAATGAAACTATTCCAGCCTTCAAAATATCACCAAGACACTATGTAACACCCCAAAAATACACTTTGGATGTCATATGATACTTAAGGTCTTGAAAGACCACAAGTTAACCCATGAACTGGTACTTGTTATGAGCACTAAATAGTAGTAATAAAATACACATATGTGGAATAACTGAATATTCCATAAGATTTTAAGTACTGAGAATATTAAGAAATCATATGTCTAAAAAAAAACTATCTAAAAACTCATAAAGATGATAATCTAACTGAATGTCTGAAGTTTCTGTAATCCTCTAGAATAGACTAAAAAAGAGTTGATGGGACAAGCCCAAACTAACTCTAACTGTCTAACTAAAATGAAAAGATGAAATACTAAAATAACTAAAATAAATAACCATGTCCTCTATAGATAAGGAATCACCACAACTACTATTCTTGATTGGTTAATCTGCCTAAGCACGGTTAGTAAACTGGGCATCCAAACCTATGATATAAGACATCATAGCGCAAAGGAAATTTATGCGATCAGTATTTTCAATGTAATAGTATGTAAGATTAGGTTAGGATGAAATACCTAGAATTATATGCATGAGATAATGACTGAATGAATACCATAAGATAACTGAGTTTAAATGCATGAAAGTTGCAAAATCTGAGAATGGATGACCAAGCATATTACATGATTCTGAAATAGTCTATAACTACAATACTGAAATCTGGTAACTGAATAACTGATATTGTATGTTGATGAGTGGTATTTTACCACTCAATCATACTCATTGTTCGTGGACAATACCTTGATTTGAATGTAAAAATGAGACAAACATAAGGTTAGATGCACTAATATCCACTTGATGTAGGCTAAAAAGATAAGGAGGTCAAAACATATGGATTGGAGATTAAAATGATAAAGAGGAAGTATAAAAGAGTACATCTGAAAACCTGGATAGCATCAGCCCCAGTTACCATAACTATGATCCTCTAGTTGTAGTCCCGATCAGTCAATATGGTCAAAGCAACTAGGTTTTGAAATCTAACTGCGGTTGTGTAGTTGTAGTTGCAGTCTAATACACATAATCATAGATCATATAAAACTGTCCCAAGGGCAGAATTGTAAAATATCATGGACGAATCCCAAGTCATATATAAGCAAAAACCCTCTCTTGTTTGGGTATTGCTTGTCTCACAATATAGTTTTGAACTTTTAACTTGAAACCCTAATTGGCAAAGTGTGTAATAAACTTTGAAGACTCAAATTTCTTAGTTTCTTATTGAAGAATGAATGTTTTGGTTGACCTACATGGTATATCTCGCTTTACTTTCTTCATGAGTAGATAAGTAATTTAGTCTTAAGATTTTGTTGAATTAGTGTGGAATTATGTATGGGTATTGTTGTGTTTTCATGGATTTTAGTTGTTTAGTATGGATTTCACCATTACTTGAGCTTATGAGTTATGATTTGAAATGTGAAAACTCCAAATTTCCAAATGGGTTTGATGGGTGAAAGCTTTAAGCTCTAGATACCCTCTGTCAGCCCCAAAATAGAGACTTAGGTAAATCTTAGGTAACCCATAACATCCTTGAAAGAGGGTTATCGTGGGACAAGGAAATGGTGAACAACTATGTTTATGGTTTAATACCCATTGCAATCATAGAAATAAGTGTTTAGGAAGTGTAAATCATGTCAAGAACATCATCCTTGAAATAGGGATGCTTGGTTGATGTTTTGGGTGATTACATAAACTCCACACTAATTAGGTTCTCGAAAGAGCCAATGGGTGAAATCGTTGTGGTTTTATAAAAAAAATTGACCTCAATGATATTTGACCTATCCTATCCATTACTTGATAACAAAATCCCTTGATAAACCAACATTATCGCACATATGTTTCCTCTAAGGAGACATAATCCCAAGATTCCTCCAACTGCTTAATTTAGACCAAAGTTAGCATTCACTCCATACGAGTTAAAGTTTGTGTGAAGAATTTTTAAAAATTTACCCCATTTACTTATACATGTTGTTTCCATTAGCATTCCGGGTAACCTTATAGTAACTCAAGCACCCATAGGTTGGAAGTCTATAACATTCACTCATTGAGATTTGACCCTAATTTATATTTTGTTACTTGACAATGACTGCCTCATCCCTGAAATATGGGAGCGAGTTTAGCATTATCAAAATGGAACCGTTGTCAGGGAGTGCAATATGGATTTCACTTCTATAGTGTTATTATTACTTGGGAATATTCAAAGTGGGGTAATTAACTTTATTTTTAGTTTTTGACTATTTTGTAGGTGATTAAAGTGTAAACGGAGAAATGATAGATAATGCAAGTAATTTTGGCCTATTTGATGCTCAACTAGACAATGAGGGCCGATTGAATGAAATGGGGCAAACAAGTGCTATCCGCATCCCACCAACCATCGGAAATGGTGTGTTTCATGTTACTAGAGTTATGCTTCAAATGTTTCAAATGAAAGGATTACATAGGGTTCAAGCATATGAGGACCCAAATGTTTATTTGAAAAACTTTGTGGAAGTTTGTGCAGTATTTAACATAGCGCATAATACACAAGAATACATCCGGCTTTTACTTTTCTCATTTTCACTGATGGGCAAGGCGGTTTTATGGAACTGTTCACTTCCACCCGACTCAATCACCACTTGGGAGGATCTCACCCTGGTGTTCCTTGATAGATATTTCCCACCATACAAAATTCTTCAAAAGTGGGATGGGATTGTAAACTTCCAATAATTGAATGGAGAACCATTGTTTGAAGCATAGGAGAGGTTGAATGGAAAGCTAGCCCGATTCCCAAATCATGAGGTCCTGGATAAGATGCTCCTTGAGATTTTCCATAGAGTTCTTAAGCCATTGAACAAAATGGTTGTGGACAATACGACAGGTGGCTCTATTGTAAAATTGCATCATCTTGTGACTTTCTGATTGATAGGTAAAGTATCCAAACAAAATCGAGGGTGGCACACCAGTGATGCCAATGTTCCTAAAACACTTTCTCTACCTCTGTGGTGACCAATGAGCAAAGAAAATAAGAATAAGAGAAGGAGGATAACATAGCCATAATGATGACCCAGCTTGAGCTACAAACAAAACATGTTATCAGAGTACCCGCGAAAGTGGTGAATGTCATAACATCGAAGCCTTATGAAGATAATTATGAGGCAAAGAAGTTGGATAAAGAAATTTGATACTTGACAAACTACTTGGAGAGTCCCGCCTCCCGTATTAAAGGCAAGGTAGAAATAAAGGTTGGATGGATCAAGACCGAGATAGACATTGGAGAGATAGGGAACATGGCTATGACCACTGTATTCCTCATGAAAGAGCAAAGGCCAAGGAGTCAAATCTCTTTGAACCCAGAAAGTTAAAGACCAAAGATGTTTTGGCATGAATCATGAGTATAGTTGAAGGTACGAAAAAATGGTCCATGAGTTGAAGGGTGATTTCTCTTTACTCTCCCAAAAGGTAGTGTATCACTCCATATCTATCAAACAATTGGAGACCCAAGTCAAGCAAATCTTCATGAAACTAAATATAAGGGCTAGAGGTGGACTTTTAAGTGACAATTATTAAACCAAAGAATAAAACACAAGTCCTATCAATTGTCACTAGAAGTGGGAAAGCATTTAAAGATCCCCTTAAATGGGAGGTAAGTGAAAATATGCCCAAGTCCAAGGCGAATGAGGTGACACCTCAAAGAAGAAAATCAAATGATGAGAAAAAGCTAAATGAAAGACATGAGGAAGTGTTCAAAGATGAAAAGATGCAAGGAGAAGCAAAGACAACCATCCATGTTCCTCCTCCATTCCATTAATTATTTCATATAAAGGAAGAGACAAATTGAGAAAATTTGTGGCAAAGCTTAGCAATCTTTCCTTAAATATCCCACTACTTGAGGCGATTCAAGATATTCTAGGATACGCTAATTTAATGAAAAAGTTAATAACCAATAAGAATATCATTGAGGGTGATACCATCGAAATTACTCATAGGTGTAGTGATATCATGGATAGAAAAGTTGTAGAAAATAAAAATGACCCCGAAGACTTTACTATCCCTCGCACCATTGGTACTCCTGATTTCACAGAATCTCTTTATGACACTTGTGCAAAAATCAACCTAATGTCGTATGTCATCTATAAGAAAATTGATTTGGACACTCCTACACCAACATCAATGCAGTTTTTTTATGGCAGACCAATCCATAAAAAGACCGGTAGGTATATTATTTGATGTCCTCGTAAAGGTGGGAAAATTCATTCTCCTAGCTGATTTGGATTGTGAGATGGACCAAGAGGTGCCTATCATTCTTGGTTATCCTTTCTTGGCTACTAGGAGAGCTATTGTAGATCTAGAGTTAGGGGAAATAAAATTTTGGGAGTAATAAGATAAGGTATCATTCAAAATTTGCAAGTCAAAGAAGCAAACCACAAAGCACCAAGTAGTACCTGTTGTGGATGTCGAAAATGAGACAGTGAAAGATGAGGGGTTTGGAAACCCACTGTGAGACTGAAAAAATAAAGATGTCGAGCCATAATGATAACTAAGGCGCTAGGTGGGGTCAACCTACAAATTCCATGAGAGTGGCTCATACCCTTAATTGTTTATGTTATCATTGTCTTTTGCATTTAAATAACCTATGCATATGTGGCTGTTTAGATAGTATTGAATGAGCTTTTAAAAGGGTAAAGTATGAAAGTTTACTTTGAAAATCCAGTGAAAATTGAGTAAAATGCTGAATAGGGGAAAATAGGGGAGCAAAAAATGCTCTCAGTTACCACTATCGTAGCCATCGTGTGCGATCGCGGCTACACAGGTGCCCGTGGTCGTGGCCCCTAACCGCGGTCGCGGTCATTTAAGTCACTAACATCTAGTCCCTTTTATTTGCCTCACACTCCCTTTTTTAAGATTTTACTCTCAAATCTAACCTACATCGTGGGCCAAGTCGTAAGCCTTCGATTAGACTTTATGGACGTCCCTCTTGCATCACAACTCCGGTAGGTTATATGAACTTTTGGTTTTATTGTGGAAAATAGGACATTGAGTGCATGATTAAGAAAGGGCCTAATGCATTAATTTTTATACTTTACATGTCGCCATACTTATTCTTGTTGCTGTGTTAGTTGTTTCATTAAGCTGTGCACACAAGTGGGGAAACCTTGAGTACCCAATAATGTGTAGATATATAAATATGATATGCACACCTTGTGTTTGATAAATTGCTCAAATAAACTTTCAATAGTGACATTTACTTTTAAAGGGAACATCGACACACATCAATAGCATTATTCACATGACTTTCATTTGCACCTATAATGTAGAACATGTTGGTAGTCTAGAATTAGGAGGAAGTTCAATGTGTAGAACTGACATAGAACCAGCCTCAGGTGTCATGTTCGTGATCATAGACTGCAACCATAGTAACATGGACGAGGCTCTTATTCTATGATCGAGGTAACTGAGGGAAGGTTCCTATTATGTCAAAAATCCTGTACTCCTAATTTTTGTCTAGGCAACCCCAAACACCTAGTCCAATGAACATTAATGATCAATCTAGCACAACTTGCATGATCTAACTAACAATGAAAGATATAATATGTGTTTAGTTCTTTAAGGAAAACCTCATAAATAAGTTTGATCATATCAGATTATGGCATCTAAATGCCACAGTCACTACTACAGTATTCTTTCAAACACAAAGTTGTTTTTTCAAAGAGGAATTTGTTTGGAGAATGTACCGGAGTAGCTATCGACTTTTCATAAAAAATTTAAATCCACAGTATGGAGGTGCTTTTCCCTAGATCTATGCCTTACAAATGAGCAATGGGTTCGTGAATTTTCCATAACATCAGTGAAGTATCTTTTTTAGACCTAATCAATGGGATTGTAAAAATACGGGCGTGTCGGTCTACGCATTGGTAGGGAAGTTTTCAATCATTAAAAATTCATATTCTCAGGGGTGTTTGGGTTATTTTACCACATCTATTAGCCCTCAAAACACGAGATTTATCCACTTTAGAGGCAAAATCCATTCATTGTTCTCAAAATTACTTAAGAAACAAAACCTTAAGGCTTCTAATTCAATTTTAAAGATTCAAGAACTCACTGTCAAACTTAATCAATTCAAGTACCAAGGTATGTAAAGTGTTCATACAAGGATTCCTTCCGCCCTTGGAGTCCAAGGAACTCTTTTAAACTTCAAGTACATTGATTTCATTATATCCATGATTGGATTTAAGTGTATTTATGATTATAATGTTAACTGGGTTTCTAATCTATGGTTTATTACAATATTTATATGGAATTGATTATCATGTATGTAGTGTCATGTGAATTTATGTTGAAGCCATTAAATTTGTCAATTTGGGAATTTATGCTATGATGCCTATATGTTGTTTTAGTATCATGTGCATAGTTATGCTCCCCAAGTGTTTGTGAAAATGCTCATGTGAACTAAATGGGGAAAAATCATGTCATGCTAGTATATGTGTAAACTTATGCCTTACAAGTGTTTGATAAAATTTCCCTATGGATGAGTTATGAACAAGTTCATAGTGTTAGGATTTTTCAAGTTTACTCTTTGCTCTACATTTTATGCTATCAAGTCCTGGGGGCATTCAACACCTAAAAATTTAGCTGTTTACCTAGAGCTACAATAGTTACAGAACAGTCTCAGTATTGTTATGCATAGTAGTACTCTATAATTAGTCACAGTCTTAGTTTAGTATTCAGTATAGAATTTAGTGAACTCATTTAGTTAACCAGATTTAGTACTATTCCATCTGTTAGAAAAGCCTAGTAAATTTAGTTCAGCTCACTTAGACAGTACGATCAGTAATAGTTCAGTCAAGCCATGTATGGACTAGAAATCAATTTAATGGGGAGTAGGATTTAGCACTAGGTGAACCCAGGGATGGGGGCATCCTGCCAGTATAGGGTTTGATACTTAGTAGCAATCCCTGTGTTACAGAACTACGTAGCTACTATAGGTTGAGATATCTGCCTACTAGATTAGGGTTGATACATCTCATATGAATTTTCTTGCCAGCAAATATTGAAGAAAGAATTTCATGTCAAACAGGGTTAACTCATTACTTTTCTTTAATCATGGCACGGTACTGACACCCTTCTAATTGGGGTTACAAATTAGACCCCAATCCATTCAGAGAAGGTCATATCGGTTAGATAATTATCTCCTATAGTTTTAATTTTAATTTAGTCTCATTATTCAACTCAGTTCAGTTCTACAGAATTATGACTATCAGATATAGTCACCCAGCTCAGTATACAACTCAGTTTAGTTCTACTCAATTAGGACTGTCAAAAATAGCCACCCAGTTATCAATCAAGATTGTCAAAAATATTCACTCAGTTATTAATATTACAATATGAGTAAACTCAGATATCAGTTAATTAGTATTCAGAGCTAAGTAACCTGCGTTCACATGATCTCAGTTACAATTTATGTATTTAGTCATGTACTCTCATTTAGTTATATTTACGTTATTCAGTCAGTTATTGTTCATGCATATGAACCCATGCATGTCAGCCTACCTCACTTAGCATACCAGTACATTCAAAGTACTGATGCATACTTTTCTTTTGCGCTATGATGTCTGATACCATAGGTTCAGATGCACGGGCCCCTGACCATACTTAACAACCTATCTTATTAGCAATAGACTTAGTGGTGACTCATCACAGCTAAAGGACAAAGTATTATTTCAGTATTTCAGTACAATTTTCATTTGTAGGGGTTTGTCTTATTAAATGCATAAATCAGACAGATATCTTTCAGACTAGAGTATTTCAGATAGATATTTCAGTATTCAGAATTTATTTTTAGTTGTGAACCTTATGGTGATATCAACCTACCTTCTGCATTTATATCAATAAAGTGTTATAATTATTCAGTGCTCATATCAGGTACAATCATGGGTTAGCTGGTGGTCCTTCAGTATTGTTAGCATCATTTAGCATTTGGGGCAAAAACTCGGGGCGTTACGAACTTAGAATAAGAGCCTAAGGTTTAATAGAGTCCTATGAAGTTTTAAAGCCACGTTTAGTAGAGTCTTGTGCATAGGTGTATAGCATACCACACTTATGGACAGGGGGCTACTAGATGTCTTAGGAAAATTTTCCCTTCTTTCATTATTTATGTCACACGAGTGAGCATAAGCTCTAGATAAACTCTCAGTCTAATCCTTTACACTTCCATTTACAAAATATGCCTCCAAAAAGGACCAAGGGAAGAGGAATAGGAGACCAGCTGTAAAACTCCGGGAAATTTTTCGTTGAAATTTTATGCGTAAACATATTGGGTTCTATCTTCTAGAATGAATTATAAATTTTTCGTGTGGAATATCTTATATTATGACCCACCATCGAGTTGATTATCGAATAAGCTTTCCAACAATATGTGGATCATACAAAATAGAAACTCAAGCGATGAGTTATGAACATTCCAATCGAACCATGAATAGTAGTGAACAGTAAAACATGTAGGAAAAAGTACTGAGGCCTGGCGTATTTTTGATCAAATTTTAAACGATCATAACTCCTTGTACATAATGATCTGGGTTATATACTATATATCAATGGAAATATCTACGAGTCCTCTTTCCAATGAAATTGGTGTCATCCAATTTTTCTATTGGAGCAAAAAGTTATGGTCGATCAACTTCAGCCTATCAAAAGTGAATTTTTCGGTCAACTTCAAACGATGATAAATACTCGTACACAATGATCTAGTGAGATACTATATATCAATGGAAATATATGAGAGTCATCTTTCTAATAAAATTGGTTTCATCCAATTTGGATATCGGAGTAAAACGTTATGGTTGATCTACTTCAAATATCAAAACAGTCCACTAAAGGACAGATTCATGAATTATTTGATTTTTAGGGGAATTTTGGTCATTCCTCCTCAACCAAAATCCATCCAAACCCTATATTAAAGCCTATTTGAAGCATTATATGTTATATTTCATCACATTCCCTCAAAAAGAAAACCCTAAACTCCTACATCCATCTTCAAGAACCTCCAAAGTTCACCATTAATTATGTAAATTTATTCAAGATTCCAAGTTGTAGTTCAAGAACTCCAAGAACCGTCATTCAAAGGCATGATTAACATCTCAAAAATGAGTATCGATCTAAAGTTCATCATTCAAGGTAAGTGGGATTTTTCAACAAGAACTCTCTTTCCATCTTGTGCACAAAAGTAATGTTTTTACAAAGGCATGATTTTTATTATTTTTATGAATTTGAAGCATGAACCCATATCTTATGATGATTACTATGAAATCTTTATATTTATGATTTCTAAAGATGAATTTACATTTGTGGAGATATAAAGCATAAATCTTGAACGATATTTATCAGGATTTTGATATTTGGGTCGTGAATAGCATTGGAAATTATGTTTTTTTTTTGAGAAAGTGTGTGTTATAAGCATGTTAATGTTAAATAGTTGAGATATTTTGAATGATTTGACCTTTTAGTCTTAATGGTGTTGTTTTGAACTCGAGTGTGAAAGAAATCCACAACGTGGTTGATTTTGGTAGATGGGAAGCATGATGACTCCTGATGTATATTTATATATTACTGAAATTATTTTGTCATGGATTGTCTTTGAAATGATCCGAGCTAAATGCGGGAGAAATCTTTAGCACCGAGTGGGAGGTATAAACCGACCTTACTTCTCTAGAATTACATTCCCCCATAAGAGTGAGCTTGAGGTTGATTGATATAGTGATCACTAGTTTGTGTGGATTTGATATCGATAGTCCTACTCCAATGGCAAGGATAGGATGGCTCTCACCAACGTGGGTTGTATGTTGGAATCCATGTAGCTCACATGGTTTATGTCAGTTGTAGGATCTCCCAGTGTATGTGTGTTTCCTTGTGTCTATGGTGAATGGTGAAGTGATTTGAAAGTGGAATTGTGAAAGTTATTCGTTGGAAAGATTTAAATGATTTTTACATTATGAGAATTGATATTCTTGTTGAACTGAAAGTGATTGACAAATTATATGATGACTCACATGTGTTATTGTACTTATTTCATCCTCTCATGATTATGATAATTTCTTTGAGCTATGTGAGTCTTTCATAGATCCTGCATATTTCATATAAATATTTATTATGATGATGTTTATACAACTGCACACCCCCCTATATACTTTCCTTTCCATGGTACTGACCCACAACTTTAGATGTGGGCTACATTTTCTCAAAATATAGGTTCAAGTGCTTAGTTCTAGGTTCGACAGTGATTTTTTAGTCACGTTAATCTACATCCTCTGTTGTGGTGATTCCTCATGTTCCAAGGATGAGATGTCTAATATTGGTTTCACAGAATTGTTTACATTTGATAACTGAGTATGAGTTAGTTGGGGTATGTCTCAATGGCTCGTTGGTTTTATTTATTTTCTTATAGGCTTGTTAGACTAGTATAGATGTTGGGAGTTGACTAATAAGAAGTACTTTGTTATATTTCTAAAATTCTTTTATTCATGGATGATGATTACTCTGTTGATATTTGAGTGTTATTTATGGAAAACCCATTGATTTGTGTTGAACTAAATGAAAATGGCTCAAAGGGTTAGCTTGGGGCTACGTGTAACCTCAAGTACCGTGTGATGCTCCGAGAACCATTTTCCAAGGCATTACAAACTTGGTTTTAGAGCCTAAGTTTTTAAGGTGTCATAGGGAGTCTGACAAGCTGCGTTAAGTAGAGTCTTAATCATCGGTGTGTAGCGCACCACATCTATGAGAAGGAGGCTAGAAGACATTTTAGGAAAAAGTGTGATTCTTTCTTTCAGAAGTCTATCATGCTTAAAGTGTCTCTCTTTACTATTGATTCGTGCTCTCCTCTTTCAGAATGATGCCTCCACATCGAGCGAGAAGAAATAATGATGGTCAACAACCTCAACCCACTGACCCATTGAATGAAAATGTATGTCATGCTGAATTTTGGGCAGTCTTTCAGGCACTGGCCCAAGCTGTTACTGCAAATATTTAGGCCAACCCAGCCCCAGCTCCACAGCAGCAGGGAGGTGACTCAGCTACTGCCAGGATCTGTGACTTCATGCGGATGAATCCACCGAAATTCTATGGGTCCAAGTCTGATGAGGATCCACGATTACTTTTAGAAGTGGTGCGGAAGATTACTCAGGTGATGCATGTATCTGAGGAACATAGTGTGAGTTGGCTATGTATATCTTGAAAGACCTTGCATATGACTGGGTTGTTGCTTGAAGGAAAAGTAGAGGTGAGGGAGTTGTCCCAACAACTTGGTAAGTGTTCCAGGAAGCATTCCTGGATAAGTCTTTCCCTTTGGAAATGAGGGAGGCGTAGGTAGAAGATTTTATGAACGTACGATAGGGCTCTATGATTATTAAGGAGTACTATCTAAAGTTCAATCAGTTGGCCAAGTATGCTTCTGTCTTAGTGCCCGATAATCGTGCTAGTATGAGTAAGTTTGTGACTGGAGTGTCTAGTTATGTGGTTAAGGAGTGTAGGTCTACTATGCTAAATAGTAAGATGAATCTTTGTAGGATGATGACTCATGCCCAATAGATTGAGGCAGATAAGATTAAGGAGAGAGATAGAATGAGAGGGAATAAGAGAGCTAGGTCCGAGCAGCACGGACAGGTTCAAACTAGACCACACGGAGGAAGTCGCCCTCAGTATCAGGATCGTTCATCTATGTTAGCACCGTCATCTGCTAGTGCTCCTGTGCCTAGAGGTAGGTAGGAGCAATGTAGCAGGTCATATGCATCCAATTCCCAATACAGTTCTGGCAGTAAGCCAAATCATCCCTTGTGTCCAAAGTGTGGTAAGGCTCATTCGGGTGAGTTTTAGGGTGATAAGAGGGTTTTTTTCTGGTGTGGTGATATGGGTCGCAGAGTTAGAGATTGTCCACAGGATGGACAATGGCATCGTGACTATCGCCCTCAGACCCAGACTCAGATTGTTAGTGCTCCAGTTCCAGTGACTCGCCCAGCCGAGTTCAGGGTGCCTCTTCTAGAAATACTCGCGGGCAATGCCAGAATAGATTCTATGCTTTACCATCCCTCCAGGAATAGAAGGACTCTCCCAATATTGTTACTGGTGTGCTTCGTATATTTCAGTTTGATCTGTATGCTTTGTTGGATCCTGGATCCAATTCCTCATATGTTATACCATTGATTGTTGTGACTTTTTAAATGAGTCCTAAGATTATTCCTGAGCCTATTCTAGTTTCTACCGCCGTGGGTGATTCGATTGTTGCCCAGAGTATGTATAAAAAGTGTCCTGTTACCGTTCTTCATAGAGTCTTATTGGTTGATATGATTGAGTTAGACATGGTATATTTTAATGAGATTCTGGGTATTGATTGGTTGTATTCTTCTTATGACTCTATTGATTGTTGGACCCGAGTGTTCAAGTTTCAGTTTCTGGGTGCATCCGTGTTTGAGTGGTCTGGGAATTCTGTGTCACCCAAGAGTCATTTTTTCTCTTACCTCAAAGCTAGAAAGATTATTTCCAAAGGGTGTAATTTACCATTTGGTAAGAGTCAAATACACTAAGTTTGAGACTCTAACTCTCCAGTCTGTTAACGTCGTTAATGTGTTTTCTGATGTCTTTCCGAATGATCTCCCAGGGATACCTCCTGATAGAGAGATAGAGTTTGGGATTAATCTTCTTCCCGATACTCAGCCCATTTCTTTTCCTCCTTACAATATGGCCCCTGAAGAACTTAAGATGTTGAAAGAGAAACTCAAAGATCTACTAGATAAGGGTTTCATAAGGCCTAGTGTTTCTCCTTAGGGTGCTCCTGTGTTGTTTGTGAGAAAGAAAGATGGCTCTTTATGTATGTGCATTGATTACCGCCAACTGAATAAAGTCACCGTTAAAAATATATACCCCCTTCCGAGAATAGATGATTTGTTTGACCAATTGCAAGGTGCCAGTTATTTCTCAAAGTTAGACCTTCATTTCGGCTATCATCAACACAAAGTTAGGGAGTGTAACATCTCGATAACTGCTTTCCGAACTCATTATTGCCATTTTGAGTTTCTTGTTATGTCTTTCGGGTTAACTAATGCCCCAGTATCTTTCATAGACCTCATAAATCGAGTGTTCAGACCATATCTGGATATATTTGTCATAGTGTTCATCGATGATATACTAGTGTACTACTGTAGTGAGGATGAACATTCTGATCATCTCCGAATAGTCTTGCAAACCCTTAGAGATCACAAGTTATTTGCCAAGTTCAGTAAGTGTGAGTTTTGGCTAAAGTCAGTTGCTTTTCTAGGTCATATTATTTCTTCCGAGGGTAGTAGAGTTGATCCCCAAAAGACTGAATCTGTTAGAAATTGGCCTAGACCTATTTCTCTGACTGACATCCAAATTTTCTTGGGTTTAGCTGGCTATTACTGACATTTTTTTGAGGGTTTCTCTTCTATAGCGTCTGCTATGACTCGGTTGACCTAAAAGAAAGTGAAGTTCCTATGGTCCGAATCTTGTGAGAAGAGTTTTTAGGAGTTGAATACTCGACTCACTTCAGCACTTGGTTTGACTTTATCTGGTGGTGTTGATGGTTTTGTGGTGTATTGTGATGCTTCGAGAGTTCGGTTGGTGATAACGCCCAAACTACAGCTCTTCTAAGAGTGTAAGCGGTCGCTGTCAAATATAGAACCTAACTGGGTTGGCTGTCGAATCCCACAGGGAATACTTGGTCACTAAGTGTTACAATTATTAGTAGAGTGTTGGTCGAAAATTCCACGGAAAGGGGGGATTTGATTATGCGTGAACTAATGATTACAAAGTAACGAACGGATGATTTGTTTAGTAAGATTTAATAACAGAGAATAATAAGTTAGGGTTATGTCCACCTTATGAGTTCTACGTATCTATTAACTATGAGTAATGCGGAATTTAGACATGCATTCACTTATAGAGATTTCTATTCTAATGGTAAATCCTAGTGTTTCTCAACCATCCAGGATTATTTCACGTTAACTCTCTCGAGCTTAAAGCGTATACTAACGGTGCAAACTCTCCAAGAGGTTAATCCGGTTAAGGCATTAACGTGCAAACAGGGGTTGGTAGCCCTATTTCCTTGTCACACTCTCTTTTCCAAACATGTAACTTTTCTCTCGAACAAGTTAATGCTATAATGACGTATTCTATATATTTGCAACCACAAGAATTTAATTAAAACAAAGAGAGTAATGATATAAGTAGTATGCGCATCAAGAATTCACAAACTCATAGTAATAGATAGTGTATCAAAAGGCTTACATAACCCTAACAGAGAAGTTTAGCTACTCATGAATGTGAAGGAAAGCAACGAATCCATCATCATCAGACCAAAACGATAACAATCTCACGATGGGTATGTATTGGCGTCACTAGGAGAATGACGTGATTTCCTCCCTAGCCATTCTTGTAGCGTTTTTCTCTGTCTAAAGTTACAGAAATTGTAACGTAAATAATACTAAAGTCGAATGAATAGAAAAATCGGATCAATAATAATATTGCTTGCTGAAAAATTCAGCAAATAAGGTTTTTATAACATTCTTGTCCTAGTCCTACTTGGTTACTGCTGCACCACTAAGTATTAAGAAATACTAATTTTGCCCGGGACAGATTCTCCATGTATCACATTCAGTCCACAAGCTTCCAAAAGATACCTTCCTTCTTACGTGAAGTTTTCCTTTGCTGCCCAAAGGTCCACAAAGTGCTGAAATCTTCATCATTAATACCTGAAAACATGCTAATCACGTTGGTTAGCTCACTTACAGGAAAATGTACTAAAAGTACAGGAATTATATATATATTATCCTCTAAACTTAGCTATAACATGGGTGAATTATGGTGTTTTTGGCGTGTAAATACACCCAACATCACTACCCCACACTTAACGCTTTGTTTGTTCTCGAACAAAATATTACGTCCATGCAAACATCTACTTAGAATTTCACAGTAATAGCACAAAATGTTCAACAAGACATGCACGACAATTATTAACAAAGAGTAGTTTTGTTGATCACTACTAGAAACAATTTAACCTCCAACATAGACTCGTGATGATGGCTAATTCGTATCCACAAGTTAAGACACAAAGAATCATATAAAACTACCCAAATCTCATCAACCATGTGTGTCTCACACAAGATATCACCCATAATCACTCATAAGTTTTGCATTTTTTGAAACATGGGTACAAGATTCTCCTTGCTCTTTCTCTCACAAAGAATTCATAAATTGCTACTGATGACCATAGGCTTTCCCTTATGTAATGCTTCACTAATATCAGAATGCTAAGCTTAGGATCAAATAAGTTTTTTACAGGTTGTAATGTAGGCTAAGGGACAGGTAGGACTATTTTGGCCAGAAATAGTGACTATGTTCCCTAAGTGCTTTAATACATCACATTATGCCATTCATACTCTCTTTTAAACAACTTTGCTACCTTTATTTCATCTACCACCCCTTTTTACCTATTTTGTTATTCAAACATAAACATAACTATCCTTTTATTTTTCTATTTCTATTCTTATATATATATATATATATATATATATATATTTTCATAGTTTCTAAAGCACCTCTATGATAACACTCTTTTTCACAATAATTTCAAGTACCAATATGCTCTGAGGTATCACTCTCACCATTTTCCTTTTATTTTATCACATAACTCCACAATTTAAAGAGCTTAGGAATTTGGATTAAGTTATGGTTTTCAAAAAAAATGGATTAGGCTACATATGAGGCTGTTAAAGAAAATAGCTAAAGGCTCAAAGGGGGTTAACTTGGATAATATACAAGGGCAGGTAAAAAGAAGGTAAGCAATCACAGGCTGCCAAAGAAATGCCTAAATCATCTCCTAAACTCACACTCTTTATTTATCTTTAGACACACACCAGGCAAGTTCTAACATCAGTCACAACACAGAATATACTACAACCTCACACACACAAGGCACATGGTCAACTTTATTCGGAGCAGTATAGACTCTTGACCCAATAGATGAAAGAAGTCAACCAAATAATTATCACACAGTGAGTCACACTTGGAGACTAACCATCTCAATAGTAATGATTTTAGCACAAACTCTTGTCATAATACCATGCCGCCTATCAGAACAATTTCATGCAAATCTAAACTAACTAATTACGACTAATTAACACAAACAAACATAAATAAAACAAACAAACATAAATAAATGTAGGCAAAGAAAGTACAGCATACAAATACTAGCACCCAACACTTAGATGGGACACACTTTCCTCAGTGGAATATAAATAAGGAAAACCTGATTAGTCGGACTCCTCCTCTATGTCTGGGGTCATACCCCCTGCATCGGAATCATCATCAGAGTCGTCGTCATCAGAGTTCTCCTCCATGTCTGAGTCTGGCATTCGGCGATCATCATCAGTCGACACGTTATCATCGATAGGTTCCTCAAAATATACCCCTACTCCGTACATAGCCCGTGCATGTTCATTCATCGGGTAGTCGTAATCCAACTACTGGAGCTCTGCATCAGTCAGAATTTGACACCCACTCAACATGGTAAACCGAGTCATGCCATATAGATGGCGAAAGAAACTTTCATCCCGAGCATGTCTTTCTGCAGTGGTCAGGTTGACGCCACGCATAGTCTCTAAATCTTTAACCTTTCTCAGATCAACCTTCTTCGGGTCGTGCCTAAGCTTATGATCTGCAGGTTCCTCTTCAATGTGCTCCTTCCTCAATATTGCAGTTAATAAATTTTCAAAGCTAAAATGGGACCTCTTGTGCAGCCTAGCCTTACGCATTGATGATCGTATAACCGCACCAATGTTGATGGGGATATTAGTAATCAAAGCGTACACCAAGCATACTCTATCATGTGTGATCTTTGCGTACTGTGTCCCAGGAATGTGGCAAGAGTTGACTATCCTCAACCATATATGAGCTTCTCTGTTTAGGGAAGCATACGAGAAGGTATTGTGTCGACCGATATCCTTGTGACGATTCCAACATGCCATTGATCTAGTTCTACACAGTGTGTGTCTGATTGCCCTGTACAGAGGTCTTTGTTGAAGCTCCTTGAGCGGTGATGGATCGACAGATAGAAGACCTAGAAAAGTGTTGAAGAACTCCGCATTCAGTTGCAAGACTTGGACCCGAATGTTCACTTCACTTTCGGTAGTCTTTGTGGACCAATTTGCATAAAAGTCTCGCATTAGATCAAGATTGCATTCTCCCATATCTCGGAAAATGAAATCAAGATTCAGCGCCATGATTTTAGCCAAAATACGAGGTTCCCTCTTCGCTAGGCTCTCCTTTTGTATCAACTCCATGTGAACATATTTTTTCACTTTGTTGTTCTTGTACCACTCTTTTCCTTCCTCCTCTAGGACCCACTTTATCCCGAACATGTGTCGAGGTATTTCCAGCGAGGGGGATTCAGCTTGCTCTTTTCTTCCCTTTTTTTGACCTTTTTGTGAGGTGGACGCTTTTTCTTTTCCTTGTCATCCTTTTAGTGACATTCTACCTGAGATTAAAATAGATTCATGTTAGCATATCTCGAAAGATTTAGTATACAAACAAACAATAGTGGAACCACCCCACACTTAATTTGTTGATACAAACTAATTAAGTGAGTGATATCGATTACTCAGACTTCATCGACATACATATAGGCGATATGTTCCAACAATATGTTCAGCACAGTCATACTTTAATGTCATCTTAACTATCCTTTCCAACTCTATTTCATGTAGTCTTTACTATACTTTCATTTTTGGATTAATGAACTTTTCGAACAAGACTACTACATAGAGATTGTATAAAGTTATGGCATCGAAATAGTCATAACATTATATTCTTGTATTCGATCATGATTTTTATCTCGATGAACGAGTCATTCAAACATTCAAGCTTTCAGTTTTGAAGGCTATGCAATTAACTTCATCATGTTGATTCCGCAAAAGTATGACAGTGTATCTAAATCAAATACAAGTTGGAAATAAGTCAAGAACACCCACACTTATTCTTTCACGCAACTAGATATATCATAACAAATCAACCACATTCCAATCATCAACACCACTTTAAAAGCTAAAATACCATTATAAGCGTAGTATTGTAACAACTATGGAATATAAAAAAGGAACTTACTTGGTGATGGACTCAGAAGATGATCTTGCAAGGTTAGATGAGCAAAAAGAAAAGTTTTGAGAGATTTGGGAAGGGTAGGCGGCGCATAGGTTGAGCAAGCAATAAGATTTTGTTCTAAGATTAAGGTTCTATTTATAGACCAAGGCTTAGGTCGGTTTTGACCCATGTGAAATTGGGTTAGGAGACCAAAAAGTAAGGTTAGGCGGCGCCTAATGCTTTGCCTATGCTTGGCATAGGCGGCGCCTAATGCTTTGAATAGTTGAGCATAGGCGGCACCTATGCTATGGCCTAGTTAGACATAGGCGGCGCCTATGCTATGGCATTGTAGATTCGGAGAGCTTAGGCAATGTTATAGGCGGCGCCTTTAGCTTTACCTAGTTAAGCATAGGTGGCGCCTATGCTATGGCATTATCGATTCAGAGAGCTTAGGCCATAGCATAGGCCTTGCCTTGTCCGTTGCCTAGATTTACATAGGTCTTGCCTTGTCTATTGCCTTTGCTCCTTCTTTCCTAACTTACCACCTTTAACATGGCTTCCTTTCAAATCAAAATTTGAGATCAATCTTCTCCTTTATACGTCTTGCACCTACACTTACTCAGAAACAACAAAAACGATTAGAAAGATAGGTTGCCTCCCACCAGGCGCCTTAGTATTGGTCTTGGTTCGACACTTCTTTTTGGATTTTTATTAAACAAAACAAACTTCTAGTTAAACAAAATGATTAAAAATGATTGGTTGCCTCCCATATAGCGCTTGATTTATTGTCGCAGCTTGACATAGTTATCTCGATTACTTAGACTTCATCGAGATATATAGTGCATCATTTTTTGAATGGATTGAGACGACGCTGATGCTTAATTGTGGGCATACATATCCCAGGAGGGATACCAATTATATCATCAATAGTCCAATAAATGTCTCTCTTGTACCTCTTAAGAACAGAGATGAGAGTCTCTACTTGTTGTTCACCTAAATCAGCCGCAACAATAACTGAAAGTGTATCACCACTTCCCAAAAATGCATACTTTGGATGACTAGGTAGCTCTTTCAATTCTAGCACTGGTGGCTCTTCAATGGATGGTTTCGCTGTTGATGAAGGTCGATTCTTAAGATCGAGGTCCATCTTCTTAGGAGCATGAGAATATGACCCCAATACTGTTGGAGCGCAAATAGTTTCTTCATATTCTTCAACTTTCTCGCGCTCAAAGTTCAAAAGCACAGCAGCCAATGGTTCAACAGTAAGCTGCTTCTCTACAAATAATTCTTTCTCATCCTCATAATAAACATTATCTACAGAGAACACATCCATATCTCTAGGCTGCTTCATTGATTTGCATACATCAAAATGGACCACTTCATCATTCAGCCAAAATAATAGCTCATTAGCTCTTAAATCAATAAGCATACTTCTAGTTGCGAGGAAATGGCATCCCAAGATTATGGGAACTTCAGAATCCACCTCGCAATCCAAAATAACAAAGTCTGCAGGAAAAATGAATGTAGAAACCTTCACCAATACATCATATACGATATCAACAGGTCATTTTACCGACCTATCTGCCATCACAAGTCGCATATTGGTTGGTGTAGGATCGCCCAACCCCAACTTTATGTAAATGGATAGAATCATCAAATTGAAGCTATCTCCCAAATCACACAATGCCTTAGCAAAATTCATAAGTCCAACCGTGCAAGGAATAGTGAAAGCACCAGGATCTGCCTTCTTTTGAACTAGCGATCTTATAGCGATTGCACTACAATGATGAACATTATCTGCCAACTCATAGCTTGTTACCTGCTTCTTTATCAAAAGGTCCTTCATGAACTTAGCATATCCAGGCATCTGCTTTAGCGCCTCTACCAACGGAACATTAGTAGTCAGGTGCTTCAACATTGTCATGAATTTACTGAACTTGGTGTCATCAGCTTTCTTCTTCAATCTCTGAGGAAAAGGTGGTAGTGGAAGGGGAATCATTTATCCACCACTTTTTTTTTATCTTGCTTCCGATTATCAACCTTTCCAGGAGTGTCATCAACTTTCTTCTTCAGTCTCTGAGGAAAAGGTGGTGGTGGAAGGGGAATAGTTATCTCATGAACGCTCTTATTCTGATTTTCAGCTTCTACAGAATCATCACAATCTGCTTCAATAACATTATCTGCTATATCATCAACCACCTTCTTTCCTTTGGACGGATTTTTGAATACCTTACCACTCCTGGTAGTAATAGCCATACATGATCCGTCGTTCCTTGGATTTTTCACAGTGTCACTAGGTAAAGTGCAAGCCTTTCTTTGATTGAATGTCGCTGAAAGTTGACTCAATTGTTGTTCCAGATGTTTTATTGAAGTGGAATGTGAGTCAAACAATTGATTTATTGATGACAAATCATTCTTTACCTCATTTACTCTTGTATTAGTTGCCTCCACTCCTTTCAACAGCTTAGCCATCATATCTTCCATGGACATCTTCCAAGAGCCAGACGCCATGGCCTCACGGTTTCTAGGAGGAACATACAAACCACTCCTGTCAGTCTTATTCTTCCAACTACCTTGATCACGGTCATTTTTTCCAGATTTATCATAATAATTCCGACCTTGGTTTCCTTGGGCATTGCCTCGGAAACCCCCCGATTGTTCAAGTAGTTAGCTTCTTCCTTAGAATCGGATTCATCTCTTCCCTGCGACACAACACCTTTGACTTTTTTGGTCTTCCCTTATAATAAATGCTTGGTAAGAAGATCCATCTGCATTTTCATGTGCGCCATATCTTGATCATGTTCCTCCTCTCTTTGCCTTTGTTCTGCAGTCATGCCAATAGATACGGTAGAGCTTGCTACCTCTGAATCCATGGTATGCCAAGCTCTACTCTGCTTTGTCATACGATCTAGAATATCACTTGCCTGAATAAAAGTAAGGTCCATGAATGACCCACTTGTAGCATTATCAACCACTGGCTTAGTCACCGAATTCAAAGCCTTGTATAATATCTCCATCAAGTGGATATCGGTCATCTAATGATTTGGGCACTGCATAAGCTTTTTCTTGAACCTCTGCCATGTTTCGTAGAGAGCTTCAGTTGGAAGATGTCGAAAATTGCTTATCTCATCTCTTAATTGTGCTCTCTTGGATGGAAGATAGAATCTTTCTAGGAAAGCATCTTTCAGTTGCCTCCAATTAGTAATAGAGTCAGGAGTTAGCCCATTCAAACATAGAGTTGCCTCTCCCGATAGAGACAATGGAAATAAGCGCAGCCGGATAGCATTCTGTCCAACCCCTGGATTGTTAAATGCCTTGCATATTGAGATAAAATTAATCAGATGCATATTCGAATCGTCTCCTGCAAGATCACCAAATAACCCCTTGAGCTACAATAGTTGAATCATGGTGCTAGTGATATTGAACTTGGCTCCAGGTGCCAAGGGTGGAGGAATAATAGCCACTATGGAACCAGCTCCATCCAAATCATCATCATCATCATCGAAAAGAACCTACACAGCTCAGGGTCAGGTCTCATTCTAGCTTGACGATCTCTCCTATGCATAGGTGCCGCCACTTCATCAGTACGCCTAGGATTCAGTAACTCATCATCACCCAGGTCCTCATCATCAGGATTTGTTGCTCGCCATGGGTTATCAATATTTTGTTGATGCACTTGAGCAGCTGCCAATGCAGCTAATCTAGCCTGCTCCTGTTGAGCAACCCTTCTTTCAATGTTCACTTTGTGTATCCATTCTGCTAATAAGTTGTGGTTCAGGATTTATGGGTAATAACGGTTGACCAGAACTTTGAGTGTTTGGCATGCACTTAACTGAACCTGAATAAAACAAAAACAACAACTAAAAGTAAAATCTGAGAATTTTAGACCAAAGGGTCTATTAACTATCACAAACTTAGTTGACAACCGTATTCCCCGGCAACGGCACCTAAATTTGATAACGCCCAAACTACAGCTCTCGTAAGAGTGTAAGCGGTCGCTGTCAAATATAGAACCCAACTGGGTTGGGTGTCGAATCCCACTGGGAATACTTTGTCACTAAGTGTTGCAATTATTAGTAGACTGTTGGTTGAAAATTCCACGGAAAGGGGGCATTTGATTAAGCACGAACTAATGATTACAAAGTAACAAATGGATGATTTGTTTAGTAAGATTTAATAACAGAGAATAATAAGTTAGGGTTATGTCCACCTTATGAGTTCTACATATCTATTAACTATGAGTAATGCGGAATTTAGACATGCATGCAGTTATAGAGAGTAATGATTTCTCAACTATCCAGGATTGTTTCATTTTAACTCTCTCGAGCTTAAAACGTATACTAACGGTACAAACTCTCCAAGAGGTTAATCCGGTTAAGGCATTAACGTGTAAACAGGGGTTGGTAGCCCTATTTCCTTGCCACACTCTCTTTTCCAAGCATGTAACTTTTCTCTCGAACAAGTTAATGCTATAATGGCGTATTCTATATGTTTGCAACAACAAGAATTTAATTAAAACAAAGAGAGTAATGATATAAGTAGCATGCGCATCAAGAATTCACAAACTCATAGTAATAGATAGTATATCGAAAGGCTTCCATAACCCTAACAGAGAAGTTTAGCTACTCATAAATTTAAAGGAAAGAAACGAAGACATCATCATCATACCAAAACGATAACAATCTCACGATGGGTATGTATTGGCGTCACTATGAGAATGACGTGATTTCCTCTCTAGCCGTTCTTGTAGCATTTTTCTCTATCTACAGATACAGAAATTGTAACGTAAATAATACTAAAGTCGAATGAATAGAAAAATTGGATCAATAATAATATTGTTTGCTGAAAAATTCAGCAAAATAAGGTTTTTATAACATCCTTGTCCTAGTCCTACTTGGTTACTGCTGCACCCCTAAGTATTAAGAAATACTGATTTTGCCCGGGACAAATTCTCCATGTATCACATTTAGTCCACAAGCTTCCAAAATCTACCTTCCTTCTTATGTGAAGTTTCCTTTGCTGTCCAAAGGTCCACAAAGTGCTGAAATCTTCATCATTAATACCTGAAAACATGTTAATCATGTTGGTTAGCTCACTTACAGGAAAATGGACTAAAAGTGAAGGAATTATATATTTTATCCTCTAAACTTAGCTATAACATGGGTGAATTATGGTGTTTTCGGCATGTAAATACACCTAACACCAGTTGGGTCGCGTATTGATGCATAAGGGTAAGGTGATAGCTTATTCTTCTAGACAGTTGAAACCGAATGAGAAAAATTACCCCACGCATGACCTTGAGTTTGCTGCTGTTGTGTTTGCTTTGAAAATCTGGAGACACTATTTGTATGGTGTCCATGTTGATGTTTTCTTTGATCATAAGTGTCTGCAGTATGTGTTTACCTAGACAGAATTGAATCTTAGGAAGAGACGATGGTTAGAATTGTAAAAGAACTATGATATGAGTTTGTTGTACCATCTGGGCAAGGCTAATATTGTGGCGGATGCCCTAAGTAGAGTGCCCATGGGTAGTGTTTTGCATATGGTAGAAGGTAAGAAAGAGTTGGCTCATGATGTACATCATTTGGATAGATTGGGGGTTAGGCTGTTTGACTCTGCTGAAGGTAGTATAGGGGTTCAGAGTAGTTCCGAATCCACCTTGGTTTCGAAAGTTAAGGAAAACCATTACTTAGATACTAGTTTGGTCAGACTGAAGGAGTCAATCAAGGAGCAAATAGTAGAGGTTTTCTCTCAAGGGGGAGATGGTGTGTTGAGATTATAGGGTAGATGGTGTGTCCCGAATGTTGATGATCTGATACATAGGATTATGGCTGAAGCGCATGGGGCGTGATATTCTATTCATACTGGTGCCACCAAGATATACCGAGACTTGCAGGAAATATATTGGTGGAGTGGTATGAAGAAAGATATAGCAACATTTGTAGCTAAGTGTGCAATATGCCAACAGGTTAAGGTTGAACACCAAAGACCTGGTGGTACAATACAAGAGTATAGTATTCCCACCTAAAAGTGGGAAGAGATAAATATGGACTTCGTGATTGGTTTACCTCCTTCCCAACGCCATCATGATTCCATTTGGGTTGTGGTTGATAGGTTGACTAAGTGTACTAATTTTTTGCCTATTCATACTTCATATAATGTTGAGGATTACGCTAGATTGTATATCCGAGAGCTATTCAGACTGCATGGAGTTCCTTTGTCTATCATTTCGGATAGGGGTACTCAGTTCACTTCACAATTTTTGAAAGCTTTTCAGAAGGGTCTTGGTACCCAAGTGATTTTGAGTTCTGCTTTTTATCCACAAACCGATGGTCAGGCTGAGCGTACCATCCAGACCTTAGAAGATATGTTGAGATCTTGTGCACTTGACTTTAAGGGAAGTTGGGATGATCACTTACTGTTGATAGAGTTTGCTTACAATAATAGTTTCCACTATAGTATTGGCATGGCTCCATTTGAAGCCTTATATGGGAGAAAGTGTAGATCACCAATAGGTTGGTTCGAGGTGTTTGAAGCAGCTGTGAGTGGTCCTGATTCGGTATTTGAGGCTATGGAAAAAGTTAAGTTGATTAGGGAAAGGTTGAAAACTGCAGAGAGTCATCAGAAGTCATATGCGGATGTTAGAAGGAGAGACCTTAAGTTTGAAGTTACTGACCTAGTGTATCTGAAAATTTCACCCATGAGGGGGGTGAAGAGATTCGTAAAGAAGGAGAAGCTTAGTCCCCATTATGTTGGTCCTTACAAAATTCTAAGCCGTGTTGGTAAGGTAGCTTATGAGGTTGAGTTGCCGTACGAGTTGTCCTCTGTTCATCCAATATTCCATGTCTCCATGCTTAGAAAGAATATTAGCGATTCTGTGGTAGTAGATTCCTCTGTGAGTGCTGACATTCAAGAAAATTTTTCTTTTGATGAGATTCTTGATTTCAGTGTCCGAAGAATAAGGAACGAAGAAGTTCCCTTGGTCAAGGTGTTGTGGCGAAACCAATCTGTTGAAGATGCAACTTAGGAAGCTGAGGCGGATATGCGATCCAAGTACCCACTCCTATTTTCCGCGAACTCCGATCAAGATGAAGGTACCGTTCTTTCTTAAATCCTGTACTTTTGATAAAAGTTGCAGCAGTTCAGCTGCCATTTATTATGTGTTCAGCTGTAGTTTCTTGAATTTATCCATTCTGTGTTGCATTCGGAGTGAGAAACGATGTGGTGAATAGTCTAACAAATGGTTTCATTTTTATGATCTATTCCCTAACTAATATTTGCATGTCTAGCATCATTCGAGGATGAATGTTTCAAGGGGGGGATGATGTAATACCCTAGGAAATTTTTTGTTGAAATTTTGTGCGTAAACGTGTTGGGTTCTATCTTCTAGAATGAATAATAAATTTTCCATAAAGAAATGTCTTAGACTATGACCCATCATTGCGTAGAGTATCGAATAATCTTTCCAAAGCTATGTGGATCATCCAAAACGGACACCCGATCGACAAGTTATGAACATTCCGATCGAACCGTGAATAGTAGTGAACAGTAAAACATGCACGAAAAAGTGCTGAGGCCTGGCGTATTTTTGCTCCAACTTTAAATGATCATAACTACTTGTACATAATGATCTGGGTGATTTAATAAATATCAAAGGAAAGCTCTGCGAGTCCGCTTTCCAATGAAATTAGTTTCATCCAATTTGTCTATCGGAGCAAAAAATTATGGTCGATCTACTTCAGCCTACCAAAAGCAAATTTTTAGGTCAACTTCAAATGATCATAACTCTTCGAAGACAATGATCTGGGTGAGATACTATATATCAATGGAAAGATATGAGAGTTCTCTTTCTAATGAAATTGGTTTCATCTAATTTGGATATCGAAGTAAAATGTTATGGTTGATCTACTTCAGACTATCAAAATAGTCCACCAACGGACAGATTCAAGAATTATTTGATTTTTAGGGGCGTTTTGGTCATTCTCCATCACCCAAAATCTATCCAAACCCTATTAGAAGTATTATATGTTATATTTCATCAAATTCCCTAGAAAAGAAAACCCTAAGCTCCTACATCCAACTTCAATAACCACCAAAGTTCACCATTAATTTTGCAAATTTATTAGAGATTTCAAGTTACTAGTTCAAGAACTCCAAGAACCATCATTCAATGGCACGATTAACATCTCAAAAAAGAGTATCGATCTAAAGTTCATCATTCAAGGTATGTGGGGTTTTTCAATATGAACTCTCTTTCGTTCTTGTGCCCAAAGTTAATTTTCTTTACAAAGGCATGATTTTTATTTGATTTTTATGAATTTGAAGCATGAACCCATATCTTATGATGATTATTATGAAATCTTTATGTTTATAATTTTAAAAAATAAATTTATATGTGTGGAAATATAAAGCATGAATCTTGATCGATATTTATCATGATTTTGATATTTTGGTCGTGAATCGCCATTGGAAACTGTGTTTTTTTTAGAAAGTGTGTGTTATAAGCACGTTGATGTTGAATATTTGAGATATTTTGAATGATTTGACCTTTTGGTCTTAATGAATTTGTTTTGAGCTCTAGTATGAAAGAAATCCACAACGTAGTTGATTTTGATAGATGGGAAGCATGATGTCTTCCGATGTATATTTATATATTACTGAAATTGTTTTGTTGTGTATTGTCTTTGAAATGATCTGAGCTAAGTCTGGGAGAAATCTTTAGCACCAAGTGGGAGGTATAAACGGACCTTACTTCCCTAGAACTATGTGCCCCTATAGGAGCGAGACTGAGGCTAATTTATATAGTGATCACTAGTTTGTATAGATTTGATATCGATAGTCCTACTCTAATGGCAAGGATAGGACGGCTCTCCCCAACGTGGGTTGTACATTGGACTCCATGTAGCTCACATGGTTTATGTCGGTTATAGGATCTCCCAGTGTGTGTGTGTTTCCTTGTGTCTATTGTGAATGGTGAAGTGATTTTAAAATGGAATTGTGAAAGTTATTCTTTCAAAAGATTTAAATGATATTTACATTATGAGAATTGGTATTCTTGATGAACTTAAAGTTATTGACAAATTATATGATGACTCACATGTGTTATTGTACTTATTTCATCCTCTCGTGATTATGATGATTTTCTTCGGGCTATGTGAGTCGTTCATACATCTTTCATATTTCTTATAAATATTTATGATGATGATATTTAGACAACTGCATACACCAACATATAATCGATTTCTTTCCATGGTACTGACCCATATCTTCGGATGTGGCCGACATTTTTTCGGAATGTAGGTTCAAGTGCTCAGTTCCAAGTTTGACAGTGATTCTTCGGGCACACTGTTCTACATCCTCTGTTGTGGTGAGTCCTCATGTTCCGAGGACGTGATGTCTGATGTTGGTTTCATGGAATTGTTTACATTTGAGAACTAAGTATGAGTCAGTTAGGGTATGTCTCAATGGCTCGCTGGTTTTATTGATTTTCTTAGAGGATTGTCAGACTAGTAAATATGTTGGGAGTTGACTAATAAGTCGTATTTTGTTATCTTTCTGAAATTCTTTTATTCTTGGATGATGATTACTTTGTTTATATTTGCAGGTTATTTATGGAAACCCCGTTTATTTGTGTTGAACTGAATGAAAATGGCTCAAAGGGTTAGCTTGGGGCTACACATAGCCTCAAGCGACGTGTGACGCTCCAGGACCCATTTTGTTGAATTTGGATTCAGTCCCAAAATTCTCGCAAAGCCTTTCCCAGTCTGTACCCCAGTGAATAAATCTATCATAGCAAGACAGGTATACAGGAACTATCCAATTATGGTATCTCATAAAGTCACTTCAGCAGACTTAGTAAAATTAGAGATGACAGATTTTGATGTCATTCTCAGCATGGATTGGATTCATTCATGCTATGCATCTATTGACTATAGAAGTAGAATTATCCAATTTTAGTTTCCGAATGAACCTATCCTACAATAGAGGGGTAGTACGTCAACACTTAGGGGTCAATTTGTTTCTTACCTAAGGGCGAGAAGAATGATATCTAAGGGATACTTCTATCATCTTGTTCAAGTTAAGGATTCTTGTTCTGATACTCCCAGTCTTGTGTCAAATTCAATAGCATGTGAATTCCCAGATGTGTTTTCTGTAGTTCCTCCCGAGAGGGAAATTGACTTCAAAATAGACCTTCTTCTAGATATTCAACCCATATCTATTCTGCCATACCGAATGGCTCCAGTAGAACTCGAAGAATTACAAGAATAGTTAAAGTGTCTCCTGGATAAGGGATTCATCAGACCCAAAAAATCTCCTTAGGGTGCACTAGTCCTATTGATGCGCAAGAAAGATATTTCTCAGAATGTGTATTAACTACCACCAGCTAAATAAGGTCACAGTCAAGAACAAGTATCCACTTCCCAGAATCGATGACTTTTTTGACCTACTTCAAGGTGACAGTTACTTTTCAAAGATAGACCTCAGATTAGGCTATCATCAGCTCAGAGTCAGATAACGTGACATTCCTAAAACATCTTTCAAAACTCAGTATGGTCACTTCAAATTCCTAGTCATGTCCTTTGGTCTTACTAATTCCCCAACAACTTTAATAGACTTAATGAACCATGTGTTCAAGAAGTACTGGGACATATTCATCATAGTATTTATATATTACATCTTGTCTACTCCTGTAGTGAACATGATCTTACAGACCATCTCAGAATAGTGTTATAGACTCTTAAACACTATCAGTTGTTCACTAAATTTAGTAAGTGCAAATTCTAGTTAAGGTCAATAGCATTCTTTAGCCATATCGTTTCTAGTAATGGCATTTGAGTTGATCCCAAAAAGACTAAAGCAGTGAGAAACTGTCCTAGACCCATCTCTCTATTATATATCAGGAGTTTGTGAGGATTGGATAGCTATTACAGATTGTTTGTTGAGGTATTTTCGTCTATTGCATACCTCATGTATAGATTGACTAAGAAAAAAGTCAAGTTGTAGTGGTCAGATTCTTTTAAGAAGAGTTTTTAGGAGTTGAAGACTCGACTCACTACAACTCTAATTTTAACTCTACCAGATTCTTCAAATAGGTTTGTGGTATATTATGATGCCTCTAGGGTTGGTTTGGGGTGTGTTTTGATGCAGAGAGGTAAGGTCATAGCCTATGCCTCTAGACACCTTAAGACCCATAAAAAGAAATACCCATCCATGGTCTTGAGTTAGTAGTTGTAGTATTTGCCTTAAAAATTTGGAGGCACAATTTATATGGGGTACATGTTGATGTGTTCCATTACCATAATAGCCTCCAGTATGTGTTCTCTTAGAAAGACCTACAAGTCCATCAGAGAAGGTGGTTGGAGTTGTTTATAATGATGAATGAGTATCCTTGTTCATAACCCCACATACCTTATTTGATAAATTGAATATGAAAGATTTAACTTTAAATCTCCAATGGTGCTCTTGAAGCTTATTCATGAAGTTCTTGAACCCGAAAGCTTGGATTAACAACTTTTTTGGAGAAAATTTGGTGGAATTCTTGATGTTCTTGAAGGGGCTAGGGTTTTCTTGGAGAGAAAGAGATGAATTATGATGTATCTATAGCTTTTGGGTCTGAAATTAAGTGTTATGGAAGAATTTGGGTAAGGGGAAGTGACGAAAATGCCCCTAGACCTATTAGGAACTGAAATAGGGAGTGAAAAAGTTTTGTAATGAAATTGACATTGCATCGTGTTGCTAATTGTATCAATGACCGATGCGTCGCGTCCCAGTCGCGATGGTTTATGACCTCATGCGAAAAATACCATAAATTCTCACTTGGGTATCAAATTAAGGCAACATTGGTATCGTTAGAAGTATAATTCAATTATCTAAAATTTGGTGGGTCTTGAGCAACAAACATCTATGTATATAAAAAGTAATACATATTCAATGTAGACCCTTATAGAATCGAATACCAAACTTTGGGACAAATCAAAGGCTCTAAGCTCAACTTTGTTCTAACTGATTCTTATAAAAAAATTTCACCTCGAAAGCACATCAAACAAGAGGATAAATATCATGAAACTTATATTCACATAGGAATCATTTAGATTTTAGCTTATATGCATAGGAACGATGGTTCAAAAATTAGCCCGAAAATGTGAGGTATTACATTATCTCCCCGTTGGGAATATTTTTCTTCGAATGAGCCTGATTAGACTGAGGGTACTAAGGCAACTGTGATTATATTCTGAATATGCATAAATGAAAACATGATTGCATAACTAATACTGAAACATGATAAATGAACTGAATATCATAAACTAAACTGATTTCTTGACTAAACGCAATGGCATGAGAATGGTTATAAGGCTGAGATAGGGACAAGAGAGTCGACTTATGAGTAACCATTACCTTAGGATGGATCTGGTTTCATGAGGAAAAGATGAAAGGTTTAGTAAATGAATGATCAGGGTAGTACGATACATATCCCCCTTGGGATATTTCGTCCCCCAAATGATACTGACTTGGCTAAAATACAAAGGAAAGACGGAGATGATGCATGGGTCACTTATGGACTGTATCATGACTGAATATATGGAATTTGAAACTGATGCATGATGCATGAACTAAGCTGAATTCACAAATTACATGAATGCAAACAAACTACTTGTTGAAATGGTCATATTCATGAGACATCAGATAGTACTACTAGATGGAAATTTGGAAATCTATATGAGGTTATCTGATTGATTCCTAAATAGGATTGTAAGCTACATAGACTGGATCATACTGACTGCCCATACTCAAATGTTATACTTCTTCAATACACTTTTACAAAATTCTAATTATATCAGGGAGCAAAGAATCTTGAGCGTGATCTGAACAAGACATCTGACTAAGGAATCATAATATTGATACAACTCTATAGCTTGGAACATACGCATATAAATCATAAGATTGGATAGAATTACTAGTCCTTAGGCAATGCAAGTTCTTACTTTCAAATTAAGAAAAACTTCTCAAATACTCCCTCAACTATACTATTCCCCTTAAATACTATATTCATTGATTCAACTTCTATTTCTCACATGGTCGTTCATAAATACATACACTAATGTCTAAACTGAACTAAGTCCTCTCAACATGATCAATACTAACTCGAAATCACAAGGTACAACTTATAAAACCATTACTGATCTAGACTACCGACGAGATAAGTAACGCACTGTGTTGCTCTATCAAGGTGATATGAGACGCATCACGATGCTCCCTACCAATGTGATACGCGATGCACCGTAGCTATATCGCATTGCCTCACTATTTTTACCATCCAAATAGCTCTCAAACCTGACCCAAAAAATCTAAAACTTACACGAGATGTGCTATCGACATCCCCAATCATAAATTCACTGAAAGATTTACATTCCAAGGTCGGGAAGGTTGAAAACTAGTGCACACTACAATCATCCACTTATACACAAATATGACATTCAAGCCTATTGTTATAACCATGTTTGAATGTCTAAAAAAACACCCATAACAGCATACTCCTTGTATTCTCTAAACCTATATCACAACAGCTCCCTCGCACTATCCCAAGAACATACACACAAAAATTTGAAGTAACAACAACATGTATCAAAGACTTGGCCTTAATCTTACTTCACACTTATGGACATAGCTAAAACAAACATACAATGATGTTTCATCCATAAGAAATATTTACTCTCTCCCATCTACACAATTACTCATCACCACTATCATTACATAAGGAGTGGTCATTGAAAGGTTAGAACATTACACCTTGAAGCATGGAAGGATACTATACATAACTAGACACTTAACTGAGGCCGAGGAATAAAGGATCAACATCATGGATTTATCAAAGAGATCTAAATTGAGGGCATACATGGCTATAAGTAGAATCTAACTGATCATTAGGAGTGTATCATGCATTATGGGAACTGAGCATACTATAAAGCATGAGTATATAAGTCATGAGTTGCATGACAGAGTTTGGAGTTCACAAATTCTTAGAACATGATTCATACTGCTGAATAAACAGGAACTCCTTATACTAGGGACTAGGAGAGTACATGATTTTCTATGATATGAATGAACAGAACTATTATCATGGAGCAGAAACGTAAGTCATGATTAGATATCGTGATCACTGAAGTACTAATACTAAAATAAGAATTTGAGATTCTGACTTGGTTATTTATCCTATCATTTCCCCCTTAGCTTTAGCCATTATTCCAAGTCTGTGGAACCCTTTTAATATACTCTAACTGAACTGCAACCACTTTAATCTAGATCTTGGGGTATAACATTACACGTAAATAATAGAACTTAACCTGAAAGACTACACTTGACAGTCTAAAACCCACTGCTAAATCTTCCTTCTGAGATATAACTCTATCTTTATATAGCCTCAATAGTCATCATATAATACTTAAACACTTACTAACTTAGAATATTCATGAGTATCACCATAGCTGGAGTGCACACCATCTAGTGCTTCAACTCTTATTTCTATTAGCTCAATCTTTAAAGTCTCAAATTTAGATTATAACACATAACATACATATCACGAAACCTTTAATAAACCATACTACTTTTGTCATAGCCTACTAATATCATGTCTTTAAACTTATATTTCAAAAAAATGAGAATCAAGATCATATCAAAAGGCTCAACATCATCAATAATCACTCATTAACTTAGCTATTAAGAACACTATGTACTATATTACTATCCTTCTTCCACTTAACGACTCATCGGTACTACTAACCACACACGATACTAAATAACCTTAGAAAATAATGCAACCCCATATCACCTTGGGCACACCTCTACATCCTACCTACAACATCATACTTAATCTCAAATCAATAAACTTAAATTCTGGCATTCACTATTTCAAACCTATTTGTTCACCTCTATATAACTAGCATAACTAACCAAGAAACCATTACATCCACCTTGATGATCATCCACTATTCAAACTTAGTGCCTATGGATAGGCATGATTAAAAACCCAACCTCACATACTATTCTCACTTGGAAGCTATAAAAGAAGACATCAAGTAACACTAGTCCACTACAAACCCATAATAACAATAATTTATCACGATCATATTATAATCCTTTAGAACATCCTTCCTCTACACACCACTATTATTCACCCATATATATACCTAAATTTCTTTCATAGTTCTATAAGTTTCAACTAAATTCCTTATTGCAATGTTAAGGAAAGCCTAAGTTAACAATACCAAACCATCAAATACTTTATTAATAATCTATACTTTTCTAACACATCAATTACTATCAATAACTCCTTTCATACTTCAAGAAAACAATAATTCACCTTAACTATTAACTCCTTCTTTACCTTCCACTAAACTAACACACTAGGACATATAACCATAACACAAAATCTATAGTATACGTAAGTTTATCTCAATACTTTCCATCAATCTTCATTCCTACGTTTCTTATCCCTACACTTCTATACCCATACTTCCAAATATAAGAAGGTTCTACTACTTATGGGTCATAACACTTCAGGTTGTAATATCACTTAAATCCAAACTGTATTCACCAATCCAGGTTCATACTTTCTCCTCTTATGAGCAATATATGTATTGAAAGAATAATAAGGAATCTGAAGGCATATATTATTCTATCATAACTGAACAAGTCATATGGATGAGGACATAAATTTTTATTTGAAGAAATTATAATATACTAGTGAGATCCTCTCAAGCGCCTTGTATGTCTTTGGAAGTTACTGATAGTAAATCTGAGAGCATCATCTAAGGATGAACTACAAGTTTCTAATCATGTGATCTCAAAAATATAACATAAATAGAGAATTATGGAGGGACACATAAATCAATAGAAATTTTTTAGAGAAGAACTTCATAGAATGATCTAAAGTATGAAAGAAAGAAATCTTTTATTAAATACCCTGTAGCCTCTCGAAGAAAAGTACATATATATCCGTACCATTCTGCAAGACTCTACTAGACATGGCTTCACAGACAACCTAGGACACTTGAACCTTGTTCTCAGATACCAAGTTAGCAACGCTCAAAAAATGGGTCCCGAGATGTCACACGATGCTTAGGACCACAAGTGATCCCAAGCTAACCCTTGTATGGGCATACTGAAAAGAAACTAATGTACTTTTGCAAAAAATAACTGAATTTACTGTGCAGAAATATATTCATGATGAAAACTAGAAAAAAAAAATACTTATACAATTTTACATTCTGATGAAACTAAAAAGCAGAACTGAAATTACATAACTAACTCCGACTGACATTTGTAAAGCCTCTACTATACTGACTATAGATAGCTGGGATACGAATCTAACTACCTCTAATCAATACAAATGTGTTAGAAAGTAAAGTACATAAACAACATCTAACTGAAGTCCCCAAAGCAGGAGGACTCATCATCTGATGGCTAGAATCTGCAACTGTCTAATCATGATATATAGACTACAACTGAATAGGTACCTACATTATTAAATAATGTAGCATATAGATGTATATATGGATCAATACTTTTGAAATATACTCAGCATATGGGGGTGAATGCATAAGTAAAAAATATCTCAATGTCCGTATAAACTAGTAAAATAATGCATGCTAAGTATAAATGACTCACATTGGATGGAATAACTAAAAGATGAAAATCATGAATAATGAATGATAAAACATACTGTATAAATCTTGTATCATAACACTTAGTTCTAAAAGTTGTAGTTTTACTCTTTCTGCTAGTGAACTATGTAGAATTGAAGTTAAGTCTTGATGTGTGAGTAGTTGCTAACACATTTGAGGCTTTTAACTGAGAATAATTACAAGGTCTTAAGCAGCTTTTGTTGTTTTTGATTGTCTTCTCTTTGATATCGCAGTAAAAGTGGAGATGCAAGAGAATCAGCAATAATGGAAGCAACAAAGTGATTTATGAGCAAGTAGCGAACGAAGAATAGCTGACGACTTGTCTGATAAGTCGTCGGACTTGTGATAAGATATCATAGTTACCATCAGTCTTAGACAGAGAATGGACATCAGCTAAAAGTTATGATAACATCTGTTATAGGCTGTTAGAAGTGTGATAAGCCATCGAGCTTGTTGTTAGCCTTAGGTAGGGAAGGGAGTTACAAATAAAGAAGTGAAGACATTTTTGATAAGGCATCATATGTCTGATAAGACATCAAGACTCACCGTTAGCTCAAGGTATCAAAGTGAAAAGGAGATGACGACATTCCTGATAAGCCGACAGACTACGGATAAAGCACCACACAAGTTGTCACCTATCCGATAAAATACTATGATCTATGATTATGGAAAACCAGCAACATACTGACAGGTTTGCACCATTACTAGAGCTCAGGTGAATGTGCAATATGTCAATCAATAAGTACGACATCCAAATCCTGAGGATAAAGATTTAGGAGACGAGGAGTTGCTAAACCCTGGTAACCCAAGGCATGCAGAGAAAATACCTATACTTGTATAGGGTAATGCTAAAATGAACCATCCGTTCTTAGAAAGGCATGATCACCAGCCATTCCAGTATAACCTCAATGATGATTATGATGGAATAGATAGAGCAGGATAAATGGGTTCAATTATTCCTCCACTATTAGCACCTATGGAGAAATTCAACATTACTAGTACAATTATTCAACTCCATAATCTATAGGGGCTCTTTGGTAGACTTGTTAGGGATGATCCAAACTTGCATCTGGTGAACTTTGTCACGATTCGTAAATCTTTTGATAACCAAGGAGTGGGTCAGAATGTTATCTTTTTAAGGTTATTTCCATTGTCTCTGTCTGGCGAGGCAAAATGAGCTGACAACCGATTCTATAACGAACTGGAGGCAGTTGAAAAGAGATTTCCTTGAAAAAAAATTTCCACTTTCCAGGAGGGTATAGTTGAGGTATGAGATCAAAACCTTTAGACAGCGCCCAATTGAAGCCTTGCATGAATCTTGGGAGAGATTCAAAAAGAAGCCGACACAGTGTCTAAACCATAATATGACGGATATACACTTGATGGCGACTTTGTACAGGGCTCTTAACTCTGTGATAAATCCAATTGTAGATGATGTAGATGGTGGTTCATTTATTCATCTTACTTTCCCAGAGGCCTCAGAAATACTAAAGAGAATGACCAAACCGAGTTGGCCATGGTATACCATAGACTCTATCGTAGAAAGCCCTACTATTTCTTTGGGTATGAATGCGGAACAACACAGAAGAGACGAGGAGCATGATGAAGACATTGCACACCTTAAAATACAGATGGACTTGCTAACCAAGCATTTACTATTAGGTAAAACTGAGAAAGTGAAGGCTGTGAGGTCGCAGGGTAAAGTAGAGTCAGACTCAGAAGAAGAGGTGCATTATGTAGAAAAATCAGGGGTGTTTACGATTCAATAGTATAGGAAAATAAGAAAAGAACGTACTATGACAAGGATGGATATAAGAACCATGAGCAAGGAAATTGGAGGAGAAATAATTATAGAAGAGGGCTATATGTTCCTCCTAGAAATTTAGAGGCTGCTACAACAAGTTCTAAAAAAATGTCCATGGAGGACATAATGGCTAAATTGTTAGAAAGAATGGAGCCTACCAACTCAGGTGTGACTAACATGAAGACCAATGTGTCTTTTATTAGTCAGTTGGTAAACTCACACTCCACTATAATCAAATAGATGCAATAGCAAATGAGCCAACTCTCTATAGCGCTAAACCAGATGAAGAGTGGAACATTACCTAGTGATATGTTACAGAATCCGCAAAATGATGGCTTATGTATGGTGATTACCACTAGAATTTGTAAGATATTAGCAGGCCCTTCTATAGGAAAAAATTTTGTTAATAAGGTAGTTGATGATGAACCAGAAGAAGGTGGTCCTGTGGAGTCTGAGAAGCTGGATGGTTCTGATGATGCTCCAAAAAAAGGGAAAGTGAAGAAAAATAAAGTAGTGGTGAAAACTCCCCCTAGACCACCACCTCCCTTTCCTCAAAGATTAAAGAAGACAGTTAAGGATACAATATTTTGCAAATTCATGGTGAGGTTGAAGCAGTTAACAGTAAATATGACTTTGGTGGAGGCACTCAATTAGATGCCTCGGTATGCTAAATTCATGAAGGACCTTGTGACAAAGAAAAGAGTAGTGAGCTACAAACTAGAGTATAGTATCCATCATTGTAGCACTATTTCTATGAGGATCTTGGTGCAGAAGAGGCCGACCCTGGAGCATTCACTATCCCATGTACAATTGGGTCTCTAAATTTTGCAAAAGCCCTCTATGATCTAGGGGCAAGCATAAATCTGATGCCGCTAGTCATGTATAAAAATCTAGTTGTGGGGGATCCTACCTCAACAAACATGCGGTTGGTGATGGCGGATAGGTCTATAAAACGGCCAGTAGGAATATTACATGATGTATTGGTAAAGGTGGCTGACTTTATACTTCGAGCATATTTTGTAATCCTAGATTGTGAGGTGGATATTGAAGTACCTATCATTTAGGTTAGACCATTCCTTGCGATTGGGAGAGTGGTAGTGGACATAGAGCTAAATGAACTGTAGTTAGGTTTAATGAAAAACAAGTAAGTTTCAAAATGCCCTCATTTAGGACACAACAAAAGGAGATAAGTGTTTTCTTAATCGTGGATGTGTTTTATGAAGATGGGAAAGAGGTAGCAGCAAGGTGTCTTGACGAACTCTGAGTAGTCAAGATAACATAGTCGAGTTGCAACATTAAATTAGGCGCTATTGGGTGGCAACCGAAAATTTTGATGTTTAAATGTAGGTTGTTTTAATTTATTTAGAACGGAAACATAATAAACGGAATAGGTACACAGAGGTATAGGTGAAACTTGATGAAGTCAACCAAGTGACCCTGGAAAAATATGTGACGATCTATCACAATTGTGATAAGACGTCATATATGTCATCAAAAAAACCAAAAGAAGGCTACACTCTTCCTAAGGTTGACGGCGTTCACGATGACTTATCAAATATCTGATAAGCCGTCAGGCAGTTTGGGCCCAATCACTAAAAATTTAACCCGACCCATAGTCGAAACTTTCCACCTTCATGAGTATTATTTTTTCTCTCCTTTAATTTTTATTTCTTTCTATAGTTATTTTTTTACCTTTCTTTTTCAAAAATATTTCCAACTAAAATAAGAAAAAATCCTTTCTTATGAGAGTGGGTTTCAATTCAAAAAAATCAAGGACCCTCTTTCATCTGTGAACTTTTCTTCAATTGAGTAACTAAGTGAAAGTCATTCCTCAAGTGTTATAATGGCACCCAAAGAAAAGAGCCCCAAATCTACAATGAAAGTAAAAAACGGGAGTGTACCTCAGAGACTCTTCGATAAGAGCTCCGATTATGAGGAGCAAGAGCCACTACTCAGGAAGCAAAATAAAAAGAAAAGGCCAAAAGAACCTTCACCACCTCCACCAGTTGAGGTAGAGGAGATAAAGAAAGTGATACTGAAGCGACAACACCACATAACAATACAGATTTTAAGTTGCCTGAGTCCGAGCATTCTGAATCTTGAGAGACTGAGTCTGAGCATTCTGAATCTGGGGATACTAAGTCAAAGTATGCTGATTTTGAGTAACCTGAATCTGAGTCCCCTTCTGTTGAGCAACATGATGCTGAAGAATCTTCGATTCGGGGAACTATGGTTAAATGTAAGAACCTTGGGGTTCAAGACAATGCTAGGTAGAAAATTCCTAAGACACAAAAATTATTCCATAATGGTCTTCTCAAAACTAGAAGAAAAACCATTAAAAGGCCCATCTTTGAAGAAAAGAGGATCATCACTATCGGGTTGAGCAAAAACCCTGAAGTGGAGCAAAAATTCTAAGACTATGACTTAAGATGGACTATGAAAGGAGAAAGCTCATTTTTCCCTACACTAGTTTGGGAGTTCTATGCAAACTATCGGGCTCAATTATAGAACATGTGCAAAGATGGAGAGAAATCAGCAAATTAACCTTTGTTGGATAAAGTTCCAGTATGGGCTGTGATGGTGGATCTCTTAGAAATAGTAATCCATAGATTTCTTCATGGCCCAGAATTCACTCCTCAGGATACTTCACCTACATTCTACACTCGACCGAACCATCGTGCAAATCAACAGTCTTGGTTAGCCACACTCATAGCTGAAAGGAAACCTAAATGGATGACAACACGAATAAAATGATTTTTAAGGCTTCCCTAACTCAAGAGGCAAGGTTCTAGTAGGGTACAGTGCATACCTATTTGATGCATATTGAGTGAGATAATATCATTGGAGATGATAGAGAAATACTGGTCGCAAGTCTTTTAGGGAAACTTAGTTTAAACTTTGGAGAGATCATTTCTGACGAGATGAAAATTCAGGTCTCAAGGCCTGACATGGATGATCCTTTCCTTTCTCTAATTAAGAGGTTGTGTCAGAAAGACAATGTACCTAAAGTTGTAATAATAGACAATGAATTTCTTGCCAAAAAGTCCCATAACCCCATCTGATATGATGAAAATCAACTGAGGTTGACACTTGACAGAGGATCAAGGGTTGAAACAGATCTGAAAGTTACAGGTACTAGCTCAACACCTAATATAGAGGTACAGGGTTCTAAAGTGGTAGCACCTATACCCTCAGCAATAGATAATTATGTTCCTAGAAATGGAACAAATCTTTCAGCTGCTGTGTGTACCACAAAATTTGCCTTCAACTAGATGAATTTCAGAAGAGTGGCAAAACAAGCCAACTGGTGCGAGGCTCAGCTACAACTTTTTTCCAAGTAACTTTCCTCTGAGGTAGACAAAAGGATTAAGGTCGCACTGGAGCCCTTCTGAGCCTTGCCCGATCAGATTGATGAGTTAGAAAACCATTTCAATACATGGTTAAGAGAAATGTCAGTCTGAGACCTTGCACAATTTAGAGCAGCCCTGAACAAGGTAAAGGCGGATGTTGGGGTATTACAGCAACACCAACTTATAGTGTTAGAAGATCTGGTTTTTGATGAGTCATAGGGTGAAATCCCATTGCTTGATCTCGCAGGGGAACCAATGAAGAAAAAGAAGAAGAAGGGTGAGAGGAAAGATAAGGGTAAGAGATAAATACATGATAGTGATGAAGAAAGGAAAGTAGAGAATAGGGCGATAAAGAAGGATAAAAATGAGAAGATGAGGAAGGCGATGATAAAGTCACTAGCTAACAATGAAACATAGGAGGAAGACCTAGGAGTGAGACCCAAAGATACCTCAACTAGTAGGCCTCCAACAATTGCTAGACAAGATGTGTCAGAACGGAGGGAGACTCCCATTGGAGATAAGGCAGCTGAGGATGAAGATGCAGGGTCAGGGACCCATGATCCCCATCCTTGATCTAATTCAGGTGTACCCTAACCCTTAGTTGAGTTTTTCTTTGATCTTAAGTTGAGGGTGTAGGGTGAGTTGTTGTTGTAACACTTTGTAGTTAACAGGAGAAACACAAGTACCTGAAGTAGTTAACGTGGTTTTGTTATTTTGTGAAAACCTCTTAAAGTTTCTAATTGTTTAACTGTGTGATACACATCTAGTTGTGACTGTTGTAAATATTTGTATGGTATTAGTTCTAAAGTCTTGATAACCATTGCTAAACAATTACATGAACTGGATAAGTAGTAACTTATGATATACTTATGTGGCAAATGCATGTGAAACTGTACTTAGTTCCGTTTGTATATTGAATCTAGAACTTTCCCGATTAGTCTTATCTAGGTTGAAGGATGGGGGCTAGGAAAGGATCATAGACCGTTTTGATATTAGCCCACTTTAGCCTAGATTACCTTCCCTGTATGGATAATATCCTTTGATCCCTATTTTGAGACTGAATAGCCTATTTCTTTTTATGATACCTATCACCATCCTATTTTTATATCATAATGAACCTGTTTTGGCCTTGGTCCTCCTTGGATACTATGCATCTTGACTTAGGCAAATGTCCTAAGTTTAGGGTGGCTATCATAGAAGTGTGTGATGTAAAATGAGTATGAAGAAAGATAGAATAAAAGAAATGAATAAAAAGATGGGTGCAGTGGAAAAGAACAAGAAAAGTTATGAACAAGAAGAAGTGATTATAGAAAAGACCGCACCCATTTTTAATATATGTGATCAAGAAAGGAGAAAAATAGAAAAAGGCTAATGAGTGAGACCCCAAAAGATAGTGTAGTGTAAAGGAGGCTTAGTCACTTTAAATATCATCGAGTATCATACCATACCCTAGCCTATATTATAAGCCAAAGAGAAAACCAATACTTATCCTAGCTGACCTGTCTGAAAGTCTTGGTAATAAAAATAAGGTCAAGCCTATGGTATTCGGCATACATAGATTGGAATTTCATTTTGAGAGTGAGGGTCTTTTGATTGTCCCCATGGTTACATATGTGATATCTGATATAAGTGGAGTGGGACTTCTTTGTAGTGAGGGCACACTAGTTATGTTGCTAGTTCTAACTTGTATAGATAGTGTAGTCTTTATATATACATGGTTGTTGTTGTTGAACTGATGCCATATCTTGATTAATGTGTGTCGCATTATTGTTCTTCAATAATATATACTATTATTTTTACACTGATTGACCTTAAAGATGTTAAAAATGTTTTGAGATAATATGGATGGTTGACTGCCGAATGTACTTGGTATCCTCTTTGTTATGTTTTAGTAGCTTGAGGACAAGCAATTGTTTTAAGTTGAGGGTTATGATGTTTGAGCAGATACTAACATATTTGAGGCTTTTAACTGAGAATAATTGCGAAGTCTTAGGAAACTTTTGTTGTTTTTGATTGTTTTCTTTTTGATATTATAGTAAGTCAAGATGAAAGAGAATCAGAAATAATGAAAGCAAAAGAGTGATTTCTGAGAAAGTAGAGAAAGAAAAATAGATGACGACTTATCTAATAAGTCGTCAGACTTGTGATAAGCTATCAGAGTTTCTGCCAGGCTTAGACAGAGAATGGATTTCAGCTGGAAGTTATGAAGACATCCTTGATAGGCCGTCAGAAGTGTGATAAGCCATCAGGATTACGTAAGGAAGGGAGTTTGAAGTGAACAAGTGATAACATTTCTGATAAGTCATCATATCTTTGATAAGCCATCAAGACTCACTGTCAGCTTAAGGTAGAGATTATCAAAGTGAAGAGTAGTTGATGACATTCCTGATAAGCCGTCAGACTCCGGATAAGGTGTTACACAAGTCGTCACCTGTCCGAGAAAATACTATGATCTATGATTTTGTTTCCATAATTAGACTGAAGTATTTAAAGCATATGTTAGGGTTTTCATTGATGTGGTTGGATCTTGGAACTCACGTTTTTTAGCATTGTTCTCTCTATTTTCCAACTTTAATTCTTTAGAGAGATTATTACAATGGTTTTGGGATTTTCTTCCGCGATCAAAGCAGAGAAACACTTGTTGCTATTCATCTTGCTGTAAATTCATATATCAAACTATGAATTCAACTTGTTGTCTTGATTATTTGATTAACAGTAGCTAAATTTCCTTAACCCGAGTTGTGGGATCTATGGGTTTGGATTTGTAATATAACTAAGTGTTCAAGATTGTGATTGTGGTAGGATCTTCTTGTTAATTCCATTATTTTACATGCTGACTATTGGTTGTTAACAATAGGCTTTGCTTACGGGTGATTTTCTTGAGATAAGAAATCAACCCTAGTAAGAAGTGAATTACCAACAGTGACTTGGAAGCATTAGACTTCCATTTAATAATTAATGATGTAACAGGATTAATTAAGTTGAGATACCATCCTGTTATGAAAGATAAATTCCCTAAGTTCGAGAGAATTAAGAGATTAAATGTCTAGATAGGTTGAGAAATATTTAGACATAACTTCGACAAGGATAGTCTGTTGTTCCTACCTACCATAAGAATCTCGAACCGTTACTAGTGTCTGTCAAATCCAAATACCCATAGTGAACATAACTCTGGTTTTCCTTATCATATTGACTTCAAACACTGAACTGAGAAGTAATTATTTGTTTCACTTTAAAAAACACCCATTTATAGGAAACTAATAACTATCAGTTGATTAACCCATAGATAACTCAAATTCATACCCTATTCACTGTGGGATTTGACCCCAACCTAGTTGGGTTATATATTGACAACGATCGCTTACATTCTCGTAAGAGAGGTGAAGTTTGAGCGTTATAAAGTCTATTTTCAAATCATGCAGGCTAAGTGATAAAGGATTCGCCTTTGTAACTGTAAAGTAAAAGCTAAAATCTCATAGCTAATGACATGTAAAACAATATCAGCATAGAATCATTAGCCTTTACACTTAGTTTCTAAAAGATATTTTGTTATTCTATTTTAGGACTTAGGCTTTAGGGAGGTTCTTCTAACCTACATACACTATGTGAGCTATCATAGTGTCGAACGTCTAGTTCCCCTATGGGGAAAACATCACATTGGAAAGAGGTGTCATACTCTTTTCAAGGAGTATAACCTAAGATAAGTGATCACAATCTATATCTTTATCCATATACAAATGGAACATAATATGAATTTGTACCTACATTGGCTCATATTTCTTGGAAATCAAATTGCAATAAACCCACACTTCCTGCTTGGTGCTAATTATTACACACTTTAATATGTATGCTCAATCTATAGGAAATCTACTTTAAAACTAGCATGATGGTTTACTATAAAAACCAGTTATGCATCTATTAAATTTAAACTATAATCAAAATTATAAGGTAGATTCATATATAAACTAAGGATGAAAAGATCAAATCTAGTTCAAAATCTGAGTATAAACTAATCATAGGATGCTTGAGAGCATAATCTTCTTGAAATATCAATATTCAAACTAGGTCTTAAAACCCATTCTTTAAATTCATGTCAAATCAAAATAATACTTCATGCTCAATAATATTCTTGAAATACTTCAATAATTTTAGTCAAGATAATGAAATCAAAATCATAATATGAATCTTATTGATCAAAACATGAGCATGCAAAATATTGATGCACTAAAGGATTTGATTATCATTCTTTCTTTCATATAACTTGCAACATAATATCATGCTTAAATCTCAATTGAAATTTTTTAAATCAAGCATAAATCGAGGAGAACAAGCATGCACTTTAACAATTAAATCACTTTACAATTCCATAAACTCAAAACAAGATAAGTTAGTTATGAACCCTAACTGCAATATATGTAAATTCAACTTTAAAACTAGTTTTGGGCACAAGGATGAAAGAGTATCCTTGTTCATAACCCCACATACCTTTTTTGATAAATTGAATATGAAAGCTTGAACTTTAAATCTCTAATGGTGTTCTTGAAACTTATTCTTGAAGTTCTTGTACCTGAAAGCTTAGATTATTAACTTTCTTGGAGAAAATTTTGTGTAGTTCTTGGTGTTCTTGAAGGGGCTAGGATTTTTTTGGAGAGAAAAAAATGAATTATGATGTATCTAATGCCTTTGGGGATGAAATTAAGTGTCATGGATTGATTTGGGTTTGGAAAAGTGACCAAAGTGCCCCTAGACCCTTTAGGGACTGAAATATCATCTGAAATACTTCCAAAACATAATTTCCATTATGTCACATTGCTAATATCATCAAGTACTGACACGTCATGTCGCGTTACAATCGCGTCAGCTTACTGCCTTATGTGGAAAATGCCCTAACTTTTTCCTCGGGTATCGAATTAAGGCAAAATTGGTATTGTAGGAAAGCTAATTAAATTATCTACAATTTGGTGGGTATTGAGCTGAAAAATTAGACTTATATAAAAAGTTATACTTGTTCAAAGTAGACCCTTGTAGAATCAAATACCAAACTTTGAACGACTCAAAGGCTCTAAGCTCAACTTTGTTCTAAATGATTCTTATGAACATTTTTCACCTCAAAAGCACATAAAACATAAGAATAAAGATCCTGAAACTTATTTTCACATAGGAATCATTTGGATTTTATCTTATACATATAGGAATAACAGTTCAAAGACTAGCTCAAATATGTTGGGTGTTACAGTTAACACGGAGAACTTCTTGAGAGAGTGAGGGCTTGCACTTAATGTTCCTTATTGCATGATCAGTAACTAGGTGTGTGAAATTTTTCTTTCTCATGAGGAGTCATGCGATCTAGTTGAGGTTGGTGATTTTTTGATCTCCCACACAATGAGGAAAATGAGGGTATAGTATGCAAGTCATTTTTGGAGTGTTAGTAGTTGTTACATTGTTGCTCACCAAAATATAATGCATCATTCACTATTCCACTTTATAATGAGGGTAGTGTTTAGAAAATTATTTGTCCATTTGTGAATTTTTTTATGGTGGTATTCAAGTTAAGTCATCATAATTATTGATTAATAAAATGAGGGCATACATTGTCTCATAATATAGGGGTAGTGTTGCTCGAGGATAACCAAAGTATTAAGTTGAGGTGTTGAAGATTGGTGTTACTAACACTCATATTTACTTATTATTCATGCACAATACCTTGATTTGAATGCATAAATGAGAAAACTTATGGTTAGATACACTAATATCCATCTGATGCAGATAAAAAAGCTAAGGAGGTCAAAAGATATGGATTGGAGCTAAAAATGATAATGAGGAAGCATAGAAGAGTGCACTTGAAGGCTTGGATAACATCCGCTCCGGTTACCACGATCGTGGTACTTTAGCTACGATCGCGGTCAGTCAAAATGGTCAAAGTAATATGGTCACAAATCTAACTGCAATCGCATAGGCACGGTTGCAGTCCAATACACGTAATAGCAGATCAACGGGAATTGGACAAAAGGCAAAATTGTAAAATATCATGACAAATCCCAAATCATATATAAGCAAAAACCCTTTCTTCTTTGGGTATTTCTTGTCTCACAATATAGTTTTGAATTCTAAGCTTGAAACTCTAATTTGGCAAGTGTCTAATATACTTTTGAGACTCAAACTTTTTAGTTTCTTATTGAAGAATGAATGTTTTTGTTGACCCACATGGAATATCTCTATTTACTTTATTCATGAGTAGCTAGGAACCCTTTGTCATCCCAAAAGTGGGACTTATATAAATATTAGGTAATCCAAACATAATCGAAAGAGGTTTAATAGGGGACAAGGCAAAGGTGAACAACTAAGTTTATGGTTTATTACCCTTTGCAATCATAGAAATAACTATTTAGGAAGTTTAAATCATGTCAAGAGAATCATCCTACGAATAGGGACGCTTGGTTGAGGTTTTGGATGGTTATATAAACTCAACACTTATCAGGTTCTCGAAAGAGCCAACAGGTGAAATCATTGTAGTTTTATCGAAAGATTAACCTCAATGACATTCGACCTAGACGATCCATTACTTAACACTTAAATCTCTTGATAAACCAACATTATCCCACATACATTGCATCTAAGGAGACATAATCCCAATATTCGTCAACCTCCTAAATTTAGACCAAAGATAGCATTCACTCTGTACTAGTTAAAGTTTTTGTAAAGAATTTTTGACAAATTCCCCCTATCTACTTATACATCTTATTTCTATTAGCATTTTGGTTAACGTTATAGTAACTTTAGAACCCATAGATTGGAAGTCTTTAGAATTAACTCTTTGAGATTTGACATCAATTTACATTGGGTTACTTGACAACGACTGCCTTATCTCTCAAATATGAGAGTGAGTTGAGCATTATCATACGTTATGTTCAAGCAACCTGAAATTGAACTCTATACTAAACACTGAACTAAGATTGTTGGAGGTATCATCTAACCAACATTCCCTAATATGATCTTATTATGGTCCAACCTTTGACCCCAGTTGGAAGGTTATCGATACCATGCCATGGATACTAACAAAAACTGTGTGGACTCACTAAAGTAAAGTCTCGAAGGTCTAAAGAGTCACCCTCTACTGGCAGGTGCCATGGTGATCTATGTTTTAACCCTCAACTGGCAGGCTAACGTCTTAAACCTATACGTGCTACGTAGTTATGAAATGCAAGGATTGCTGCAAAGAGTCACAACCTCCACTGGCAGGTTAGGCCCCATCCCTGGGTTTGCTCAGGGCTAAATCCTTCTCTCAACTAAACTGACGCAGATAACTGAGTTGATCTAAGTCTGACTGATATTATAACTGACTAACTGATCATGTTAATACATATCTAAAACTATTCTGAAAACACTGAGACTAAGTAAACAGCTAAGTATTAGGTATTCATAACCCCAGGACCCGATAGCAGTAATAATAGGACCACATGAAAGCTTTGAAAACTGTAGAAGGGAATTATTGTTCAATATTTAACACTTAGGCATTTCATCAAACATGTGAGGGTGAAATCATAACATAATTACAATATTAAAAACATGGGTTAGGATTTAACATGAAAATAATCATCATTCAAACGTGTCAAGAGTGAATTACAAAGAAAACACATGGTAATAATGACTTGAAATCAAATTTCATATGAATTTCATGGATATAAATCATAATAACATGTTAAAATCATAATTTAAAACTTAAAAGTGGGTTCTTGGACTCCCTGGGTGAAAATGGCCCATGGATGAACATGAAACATAGCATAAAATTTGTATCTTGAATGAGAAACAACTTTTTTTAGAGTTCTTGGATTAATTCTTTGTATTGAACTTGAATTTGATGAACCCTAGTTGGTTTTGGGGAGAAGCAAATCAACTCTTTTTGCCTTGTGGTGGATGATTATTGAATTATGATAGACTAGAGTAGTATTTATGCTTATTAATTACTGTTTGAAGGGTAAATGATGTTGCTTTGGGATTAAAAGAGCGGGAAAAGAACAAAAAACTGTTTAAAAACATCTTTTCAGTGCTGAACTATCCCAGGTGACGGACCGTCACTATGGTGACTAATCATCACTCCAACCTTTACTATATGACTAGAAGTCGACCTTTCTGCCTAAGGTTGATGACCTGGCGCGATGGTCCATCACTGATGCGACTGTCTATGTAATACCCCGTACCTCTACCTATCTTGAAATCATCCTATGAATTTTAGAAACTTAATTTGAAAGATGAATCCACTTTTGTACATGTGGAATTTTAAATATTTTAACTTTTTGTTGAGTGGGAAATGGAAGAAGCTTTCCAATGATAATTTCATCCAAATCTGGTATCGAAGTAAAAAGTTATGGACATTTTATCGAGAGCTGTAAGAACTGCCCAGGTAGGGGTGGGCATAAACTACCAAAAACCGAATTACCAAATCGAACTGAAAAGTTTGGTAATTGGTATTCAGTAATTTGGTATTTGGGATGGTATTTGGGTGTAAAATTTAAATATTCCGGTATTTGGGTTCGGGATTGGTAAAAAATATTACAACCATTTGGTATTTGTTATTTCCCAAATAACCAGTTATAGTTAAGTGACCCATAGGCCACATACCTAGTCCATACTTTAAAGGCCACATACTTGTGTAAATATTGCTCAAGCAAACTTTGAACTGTTAAACGTAGTCATAAAATAGACTCTTAACTTTACACAGTAGACGTCCTTGCAACCAACATATGACAATTGTTGACGAAAATATAATGCTAATACTGAAAATCATGACGTGGAAGGGATCAATAGAAAAGAAGTCTTCATGACAGCAGATGGATGCAAAACTCAGCACTTGGCAGTTGATATAACATATATTGCTCTCCATCATATTTATAAGAAGTAATATTATGACCTTATAGTTCATTATATTCAGTTCAAGTTACATCCACTTTGATGTAAATGTTACTCGTGATACATCTAGTTCTCCCCTTCTTGGGGCTCGATCAAACTGTTATAACATAGGTTTTAAGGTATTTCATTAATTGAGACATATGTATCAATGTGTAACAAGACAAAACAAAATTAATTTTTTCTACTGTAAAACTGTGTATTCAAAGGCATAAAACTATAAAAAAAATTGTTTTTTTCTCGAAACTTTGGTTGGAAATAACCATTATTATCACAAAATAGAATCAATACAAGCATGTCCAACTTTAATATGGTAATACCGAATTCCGTACCAAACCAAAATTTAATTTACCGATTATCAAATTATCGAACTGAAGTTTAATAGTATGGTATTTGGTATCTAGTTTCAATTACCAATTATCAAATTAACGAACCCAAATTATCAAAATACCGAACAAAATATAGAAGGCCCACCCCTATGCCCAGGTGCAACGCGCAGGTTGACGGATCATCGAACTAGGGATGGACCGTTGCCTAGACTGTCGTAGCTAAGGCAGTAAATCAAATTTCTTTCCATGGAACGATGGACAAGTTGATGGGTCATCGAGCATGCGATGGACCGTCGCCCTAGCCATTGCCACCAAAGTAGTGAGTCCATATTTTGGTCCACATGCGATGATCAGAACGACGGACTATCAAGCCAGCAATAAACCATCGCATAAACCATCACAGATCCCATTAAGATATTTTAAAGTCATTTTTAAAAGTGTATTTGGGTCTTTTCCCACCCGTTTTAACCCCTAATATTAATAGATCAAGGCTCATAAGTTTATTATTCTTCAACAACAATAAATTAGGGTTTTCTCTCTAAGACCAATCCTGAGAAACAAAATCAAAATTATCTTCAAGGAGATTCAAGTTCCTCAAGTTAAAGAACTTCAAGTAACTAATTACCCAGGCATGCATTGTGTTCATTCATGAACTCGTTTTGTCCATGACGCCAAAGAATCTCTTTTTAAAGTTCAAGTTTATGGATTTTTATGAATTTCATGTTAGGTTTGCTTTTGTTCATTTTGATAATGATTAATTGTATTCTATTCCATGTTTTGTGATAAATCTTAAGTGAAATTAATATTATAGGTGTAGCTTCATGTGAACCGATGATTAAACCATTGAATGATGAAATTAGAATTCAATCATGATGTTTGCTTGTTGTGTAATGTTGTCTACATGTACTATACTCACAATGTGGTTGATTAATTGACTATTTGTAGGAAAAGTGCCATACTAGTATGATAATATGAAATCCCCATTCATGTACAAGTTCAAGCATGTCAAATGTTTGATGGAATGTCATAGTCAATGAATTATGAATATGTGTGTGGCCATTGAGTTGCTTTAGAACTTGTACACTATGAATACTCCAACTTATTATATTATGGACTATTGATATGATTATGTATTTAAGAAAGTCATGCATTGTCAATTTCTATCCATCGAGTCCTGGGGGTACTTGTACCCGAAAATTTAGTTGTATGCCTAGAGCCTATGTCATGTTATCAAGATACTCTTAGTCAAGTTATGTTCAGTAGAATTTAGTCATTCTCAAGACTCAGGAAAACTCTTTAATATCAGCAATCTCAATTAGTTATCAGATCTCAGTAATATGCCATCAGTCAACCAAACTCAATTAACTTAGTCCGGTCATTTTAGTTAATCATGTTTAGTATCTATTCATATGGGATTAGGAATTAGCACTGAGTTAACCCAAGGATGGGAACTCACCTACTATATGAGGTTGTGATTCTTAGAAGCAATCCTTGCATTCCTAAACTATGTAGACAGCATAGGTTGAGACATCATATGCTTCTATATAAGGGTAGATGAGATGGCTTGACCTATTACATGAGGGTTTCTACCATTCTCATTAGAGTTATCTATTATATGAGGGTTACTCACAGATTGTCCTTACCAGTGGCGCATTATTGACACCCTTCCATTGGGATTACAGATTAGACCTCAACTCAGCCATAATAGTGTATTAGGGGCATGTTGATTCGTGACTACTCCCCGTAATTTTAGTTACAAAATTTATGATTATCAGCTATAGTTATTCAATCCTAGTAATAGAACTCAAATAGTTCTACAGAATTTTAGGACTGTCAAATACAGTCAACTCAAAATAGTATAGAACTCAACTAGTTCTATTAAATTTAGGACTGTCAGATATAATCACTCATGTTATCAGTTTTATTAGTCATCAAAATTCAGTTATCAGTCATGATAGTTATCAGTAAATTCATGTTATCACGATCTCAAATATAGTTAGTATGTATTCATGCATGTATTCTGACTTTCATATTAGCAATTTAGCCAGCATTGTTCATATATATGAACCCTTTTACATTCATCCTACCTCATATCCATACCAGTACATTTGAAGTATTGACGTATTTATGCTATGGTGTTTTATATCATAGGTTCAGAAGCACGAGCTCTAGAGCATCAGTAGCATTCCAGTCTTAGTAGTCAGAGTTAGCAATGAGTCCTCATCATTCAAGGACATGATCATTTATTTATTATCTCATTGATTAATTTATTAGCTAGAGTTAATTGGGGACATGTCCCATCAATTCCTTATTCAAAAACTTTAGTCATTTAGATGATTTTCAAACTACAGTATGTTCAGATACTTTATTTCAATTTTGTTTTGTGCATTTCATACCCAACCATGATGTTATATTTTATCAGATCTTATGTTATAGTTTTAAACCTTATGGCCTTTCAGTTCATGTTTCTGCATTTATACTGTATATCAGGCAATATACAGGTATAGATATTAGTCATGGGTTAGCTTATGGTCCTTTGAGGTCATGAGCACCATGTAGCATTTCGGGTACCAGATTCGGGGTGTTACAAACTTGGTATCAGATCCTAAGGATAAATAGTGTCCTAGCAAGTCTTAAAGTTGCATCTAGTAGAGTCTTGTACCCGGATGTATTGCACACCACATTTATGTGCAAGAGGCTATAAGATGTTTTAGGAACATTTTCCCCTCTTTTAGTATTTATATCATTGAAGTGAGCATAATCTTAATCTAATCTTTCAGTATAATCCATTTCTCTATTTCTTTTACAGAACATGCCTTCTAATTAACGAAATAGGAACCAGTCAGCTTCTCATCCCGAAGCACCTTTGTGCAAACATATTTCTCATGCAGAATTTAGAGATGCATTCACTACTCTTGCTTAGTTAGCTGTTGCTCAGAATGGATGATTAGCTGTCATTTTGACCAACCCAGTGGCCAATCAACTGCAGCCAGAATCCTCTATGCTTTTTTGGGTCTAAGTCAGATGAGGACCCTTAGGAATTCATTGATCAGGTTCAAAAGGTTACAGATATTATGTGGGTTACTCCTAGTAAGAGTGCTGAGCTAGCTGCATATCAGTTGTATGATATTTCTCACACTTGGTACAAGCAGTGAAAGTCAAAAAGGATAGATTATGCAGGGTCTATTAAGTGGAAGGAGTTTGTCACTGCATTCTTAGAGAGTTTCTTTCCCTTAAAGCTGAGAGAAGCTAAGGTATTAGAATTCATCAACAATAGGCAGGGCAACATTACGGTAAAAAAGTATTCTCGTAAGGTTACATAATTATACAGATATGCTCATCATGTGGTTGTACATAGCAGTGCCAAAATGAGTAAGTTTGTTTCTGGGGTGAATGATAGTGTGGTCAACGAGTTTAGATCCGTGATATTGAATAGTGACATGAGTTTTTCTAGGCTTATGACTCATGCTCAACAGATAGAAGATAAAAATATTAAGATGAAGGAGAAGTAGAATAAGAGAGCAAGGACAGGTAGTTTAAACTTTGCTCAGCTCAAATCAGAAGGAGGAAACCATTTTTAGTTTCATCCTAAGTCATCAGTTCCATCTCCTTTTTCAGCCAGTGCTCTAGTTCCTAAGTTTAGGGATGGTAACAAAGAGAGAGCACCAGTCTATAAGTCTCAAGGCAGTGTTAGTAGTTCCCGTAGCTATCCTCTTTGCCAGACATATGCAAGCACCATCAGGGTATTTGAAAAGTTGGTAGTGGTATTTGTTTTAAGAGTGGTAAGTCAAGCCACAGAGTTAGAGAATGTCTTCTATCATGTCCTCAGAGTGAGAAGAATCATTCCTCAGCTCAGTCTGGTTGCCCAAATTAATAGGGTGCCACTTCCAACGCTACTAGTAGGCAACGCCTAAATAGAATCTATACTCTATAGTCCCAGCAGGATCAAGAAAATTCTCCTGATATAGTTACTGGTACATTATAGATCTTTCATGTATATGTTTACGCTTTTCTAGATCAAGGAGCTTCTTTGTCTTTTATTACTCCTTATATAGCAGTCAATTTTTTATTTAGTCCAAAAATTCTAGAAGATCTCTTTTCCGTTTCTACCCAAGTGTGTAAAACCATCATAGCCCAGTGGGTATACAGGAACTTCCCAGTTATGATATTTCAGAAAGTCACTTCATTAAACTTGGTGAAATTTGAGTTGACTAATTTTAAAGTCATTCTCGGCATCTATTGGCATCATTCCTACTATGTCACAGTAGACTACAGAGATAAAATATTCAAGTTTCAGTTTTCAAATGAGCCTATCCTAGAGTAGAGGGGTAGTACTTTAACTTTCAAAGGTCAGCTTATTTCCTACCTTTGGGCATGGAAAATGATATCTAAAGGATATGTCTATCATATTGTTATGTTAAGGATTCTATTTTTTAAACTCCCTGTCTTGAATCAGTCCCTATAGTGAATGAGTATTCAGATGTCTTTCTAGAAGATCTTCCAGGAATTCCTCCCAAAAGGTAAACACAATTTGGCATTGATCTTCTTCTAGATACTCAGCCTATATTTGTTTCTCCATAGAGAATGACCACATAAGAACTCAGAGAATTAGAAGAGCAGTTGAAGGATCTCCTAGATAAGAGATTCATTAGGCCTGGTGTATCCCCATCGGGTGCACCAGTCTTATTCAAGTGCAAGAAAGATGATTCTCTCAAAATGTGTATTGATTATCAGTAGCTCAATAAAGTCATAGTTAAGAATAAGTGTCCCCTTCCCAAAATCAATGACTTGTTTGACCAACTTTAGGGTGGTAGATATTTATCTACGATAGACCTCAGATTTGGCAATCATCATCTCAGAGTCAGAGAATGTGACATTTCAAAGATAGCCTTCTATATACGGTATGGTCACTTCGAATTCCTTGTTATTTCCTTTGGTCTTAACAATACCCCAATATCTTTCATGGACTTGATGAACCGTGTGTTCAAGTAGTACTTGGACATGTTCGTCATAGTCTTCATAGATGATATTCTTGTCTATTCTCGCAGTGAGTATGATCATGAAGACAATCTCAGAATCATACTTCAGACTCTTCGAGATCATCAGTTATCTGCCAATATAAGTAAGTGCAAGTTTTTGCTAAGATCAGTTGCATTCCTTGGTCATATTATTTTTGGTGATGGAATTAGGGTTGATCCTCAAAAGTCTGAAGTGGTAAGAAACTAGCCCAGACTTTTCTCTCCATCAAATATCAAGAGTTTCTTAGGTTTGGCTGGCTATTACAGACAGTTTGCTGAGGGATTTTCTTCGAATCCATCCCCTATGTCAAGATTGACTAGAAGAAATTCAAGTTTTTATGGTCAGATCCTTGCGAGAAGAGTTTTTAGGAGTTGAAAACTCAACTCACCTCAGCTCTAGTCCTACCTCTTCCAAATGGTTCAGATGGGTTCAGTGTATATTGTGGTGCATCCAGAGTAGGTTTGGGTTGTGACCTCATGCAGCATTGTATGGTCATAGCCTACGCCTCCAGATAGCTTAAACCCCATGAGAAAAATTATCCTACTCATGATCTTGAGTTAGGAGCCACAGTATTTGCCTTGAAGATTTGGGGACATTATCTATATAGAGTTCATGTAGATGTGTTCATAGATCATAACATCCTTCAATATGTCTTTTCTCAGAAAGATCTCAATATTCATCAGTGAAGGTGGTTAGAGCTCGTGAAAGATTATGACATAAGTTTCCTTTGTCATCCGGGCAAGGCCAATGTTGTGGCCGATGCTCTCAGTAGACTGTCTATGGGTAGTGTTTTTCATAATGAGGAAAGTAAGAATAATTTAGCTCATGAAGTCCATCATCTTTCCAGACTAGGCATTCACTTAGTCAACATAGAAGAGGGTGACATTTGGGTTCAGAGTAGTTCAGAATCATCTCTAGTTTTTGAGGTGAAAGAAAAGTAAGATAAAGACACCAGTCTAGCCAAGTTGAAAGAGTCAGTCATGGATTATAGAGTAGAGGTTTTCTCCCAAGGAGGAGATGGTGATCTCAATTATTAGGGTCGTCTCTGTGTTCCAGGTATAGATGACTTAAGACCGCCAATTCTTGCAGTTAGTTGATTTGCAAAAAAATGTGTTGTGATCTAAGTATTCTTGATGGGTTATTATAATACCCCATAAGATCATAGGATCGTTTGATCTCTTAGTTGCATGTTTAAGGGGTCCAAGGCACTAATTTTACACTAAGTATAGAGGACTTAACCATTTTCAAGACCCCAAGATTTCACAGAATTTATTTTTGGCCTTATCAAATCTGAACCATTGATTTTTGAGCTAAAACATGTTTAGGGATATTAAATGGGTGTCCTTAAAGAGTTTTAGAATTTTGGGAAGGGTTTTGGGGTGTTTTTGGACATTAAAGGTAGAATTCATCTATGATTTGTGAGTATCATAGAGGCTGTACCTCCACGATGAGGTCTGTGACATGGAGGAAATACACCGAGATAAGGTCCTTGACTCGGAGGTTAGTCTTTGCAATAACCTCTATTCCACAAAGGCTATGCAGGAATTTCACTAACTTAAAGGGGAATTTTGGTCTTTCCACTCTTCCCAAACATCGAAATTCATTATTTATAATCTAAAAAGTGCATCAATTTCCCCATTCTTCACTAGTTATTATGCGTAAACACATTACCCTTTTCCTAAGAACCTAATTTCAAGTGTTTTCACCAAGAATTCAAGAATTCCAGTTCCAATTTCAAGATTTCTTCAAGAATTCATCTAATTGAGGTGTGTGGGGTATTCATCAGAGGATTTTTCCACACATTGAGCCCAAAAATTCCCTATTTGTTTAAAGTATGAATCTTCCCCCCTTTTATGAAAATTTACATGTTAAAGATGAATTTAATCAAGACTCTTTCTTAGTAATTTGATTTCAAGCCATGTCAACACGTGTTCCTATGTAAATTAGGTTATTTCATGCTTTGAGTTTCAACTACCCATGTCATATTCAATTGTTTCCATGTTAAATTGTATAGTTATGAATCAAACCATGTGATCATGTTATCCTCCCAAGTTTAACTAATCACCATGTTCAAATTCATCTAATTTATCAGTTTAGTAAAATGTGTCATGTTTGGGTCTCTCCTTTATGGATTCCTACTAGTGTTTAAGATGTTTTTATCATATTTAAAATAATCATTTAGTGTTAGAGGGTTATGAAAACCTGATACTTATCTATTTAAACATGTCTTTGTTTTAAAGTTACAAGTTAGTCAGGTCATGACTTTTTATTATAATATTCTGGTTGGGAAATTATCAGTTATGAGTTTAGTTAATAGTAATTAGTACCACTGTTAGTTCAATTAGGAGTAGGATTTAGCATCGAGTAAAACATGTGATGAAGGCTTAACTGCCAGTAGAGGACTGAGACCTTTAGTAGCTATCCCTAAGTTCCAGAGCTATGTAGCCAGCGTAGGTTATGAGATGTCACCCACCAGTAGAGGAATGACTCCCTATTGCTTTAAGACATCAGTTCAGGGGATCCACAAAACCAATGTTAGTAACTGTGGAAAGGTAATGCCACCCTTCCAACTAGGGTTACAGGTTAAACCCCGATTAGCTTATATTAGCGCATGGTTGTTACATGATAACTCTTACAGTTTTAGTAAGTACTTAGTCTATATCATTTCAGGATTGCTTGACCAAGTTTTCAGATTTTTAGTCATTTAGTTAGTCTATTTTATAGATTATTTCAGTGCACACTTATCTTGGTCTTGCATTCTATTTTTTATATGCTCATACATCCTTGTTAATTTCCTTATGTATGTTTAGTTAGTCCTCACATCATGCACTATTATATTCAAATTACTGATCGCGTACTTTTCTTTTGAATTATGTTGTTGTATAACAAAGGTTCGGATGCACAGTTCCCTAATCATCCATTGACAACTCAATACCTCTTAGCAATAGTAGCGGTGAGTCCTTATTTATCGAGAAAACACTGTTTTTTTGTAGTTATTTTCATTACTTTCTATATCTTAGATAGTCAGAGTTAGTTGGTGGTTTGTTTCATCAACTCTATATGCCTTAGAGGCTTTCAGACAAACATTCTAGCTCTTAGTATTTATCATTTATTTCAGATATGTTGTTTTATATTTCAGTATTACATCGTACCAGCACTATTATCAGTTTATCTTCCACACATGTTGTTTTATTACTATTTTATTCAGTTCTCACAGTAGGTACCAAATCATGGTTTAGCTTAGGATTACTTGTGGCTTTAAGCACTGAGTTACAACTAGGGGTTAGCCATGGGTCATAGTAAAACTTGGTATTAGAGCCTAAGGTTTTAGAGTATTCTACGGTGTCTGAAGCGGTGTTAAGTAGAGACTTATGCATGGGTGTGAAGCACACCACACTTATCGGTAAGAGGATACGAGACTGTTTTAGGAAATTTTCCCGTCTTTCAGTATTCATGTCATGCAAAAAAGCATGAGCTCTATTGAATTCCCTTTTTGTAACCCATCCTTCATTTTATTTACAGACAATGCCTCCCAAAAGAAACAATGAAAGCATAAAAGGGGATCATCTCATCCCACCACTTAATCTGGAATATCCCCTAAATGACCATGTTTTGAATGCTAAGTTTAGTCCACTTTAATAGCCTTTACCAATTTTGTTTTTGCTCAGAAATAACAGCAGGCTAATGAGATATCCAATCTAGTGTTAAATACAGCTGCAACAAGGATTTGAGACTTCACTCGGATAAATCCTTCTTTGTTTTCTGGATCTTAGTCTGAGGAGGATCTGTAGGAGTTTCTAGATAGAGTTCAGAAAGTGAAAGACATCATAGGTGTCACTTTGAGTAAGAGTGTAAATTTAGCTATTTACCAGCCGTAGGGAGTTGCTCATACCTGGATTAAGCAGTAGAAGGTGGACAAGGGTGTTGAGGAAGGACTTATAGAGTGGGAGGATTTTGTCATGGCCTTTTTGGATAGTTTTTTTCCACAAGAGTTATGAGAGGCTAAGGTGCAGACATTCGTAAATTGAACTTGAATACATAATCACATCAACAATCATAATATAATAAGTTGGAGTATTCATAGAGTACACGTTCTAAAGCACCACAACGGCCACACATATATTCATAAGTATTCATCAAACACTTGACATGAATGAAATTGTACATGAATATGGATTTCATATTATCATACTAGTAGGGCACTTTTCCGCCACATAGGAATTTAATCAAACACATGGTGAGCATAGTATATGTAAACCACAATACACAACAAGTAAACACCATGATTCAAATCTAATTTCACCATTCAAGGGTTTAATCATGGAATTACATGAAGCTTCACCTATAATAATAAATTCTACTTAAGATTTATCACCATTACATGCAATAGAATTCAATTGGTCATTGTCAACATCAATAAAAGCAAACCCAGCATGGAATTCATAAATAAATCCATACACTTGAACTTTGAAATGAGATTCTTGGGCTTCATAGATAAAAGGAGTCTATGAATGAACACTATGCATACCTGGGTAGTGAGTTTCTTAAAGTTCTTGAACTTGAGGGAACTTGAATCTCTTAGTTTCTTAAAGAAGATTTGGATTTTGTTTCTTAAGGATTGCTCTTAGAGATAAAACCGTAATTTGTTGTTGTAAAAGAATAATGAATTTATGAGCCTTGGTCGGATATTATTAGGTATAAAAATGGGTGGTAAAAGACCAAAAATCCCCTTTAAAAATGACTTAAAAATAACTGAATGTGATGTGCGATGGTGGGAGCGACGGTCCATCACTGGGTCAGCGTTCCGTCTGTCCTGATCGTCGTCCCTAGGAAGAATGGGGGCTCACTGTCTCCCTTGCGATGGCCTGAGCTATGGTCCATCGCTAGCCCGATAGTCTGTCGGCCTAGGTCATCTCTCCTGGGAAGAAGGTAGTCTTACTGCCTCACTGCTACGGCGTGGCGATGGTCCGTTGTTAGTCCGATGGTTCGTCGGACTCCACCCTCGCACCTGGGCGGTTTTGACTGCCTTCTGTAGTTTGGCCATAACTTTCTCTTTTGATGTCAGATTTGGACAAAATTGGTATCGCTGGAAAGCTACTTCTTGGGACAATTGGTATAGTTAGAAAGCTAATTCATGGGAAATTGGTATTGTCCACATGTACAAAAGTGGATTCATCTTTCAAAGTAAGTTTCTAACATTCTTGGGACAATTTCAAGCTAGGAAAAAGTATGCGGTATTACATGAATCTATTGACTTTCCTTACGAAGAGTAGAAACCGAAGACTATAAAAGAAAAAGACAGAAGACAAAAACTTCTTACACAACTTCAAGGAGAAAATTCAAAGTGTCTATTCTTAGTTTTACAAAGCTCTGTAACTTGTTTACAATTGTTCTATAAAGAGTAGGATCTAGTCAACGTTGTAACATCAACTGAAGTTGTGTCACAAGATCTAAAGAGAAAAATAAGTCCTCACAACTTGTTTTTACCATTTTACTCGATCCAATATTTCAATGATACAAGGAAACTTTGAAGCACAGAGGGAGTGGACGTAGGCACTACATTTGTGTTCCGAACTAGGATTAATCTTTGCGTCATTACTTTACTTTTTGTTACCTTCTTGCTTAACTGTGTTCAATTTAATCTATTTGTGAAGTGTTCTGATTTGTGGGCGAGTCGACTATGAAGGGTCATTAGTCGATTCATAGAAGAACATTTTAATTGACCCTCCCTCTTGAATTTCAAAAAAGGAGTGAAACTGGGGTATAAATTTAAGCCCTAAGGTGTTTGGAGTTTTGAACAATTAATCAAGAATGTAAACATAGAAAAGGGTGAATCCTTACCTTAAATTTGTAAGAGAATCTAGAAATGGATGTTAATCTAGCTTCCAAATCACCCAGAAGCTTCACTTTTAAGATCTCACACTCTTTTGGGGTTTAGCTCTCAAGAGGAATGGTGAAAAATGCCCAAAATCGTGTCAAAAGACTCACTTTATATCTAGTCCAGGTCCTCGAATGTTGTTTTAGCGACTCGAGGTGTATGATCGCACTATCCCCGGACTGTATAGGCCATTTGCGATTGCCCAAGGGCCATGATGATCGCACCAATCACGGTCACGGCCAGGGCTGGCGATTACAGACACTAGATATCACCTGAAACTTGGAAACTTTACAAGTTTTTTCTAAGGCCTTGGGATTCATGAAAAATATGATTTACGCAAATGAAGTATGCAACCGCACTAAATTTGATGTGCTAGACTTAATTATGATATCAAATTTTTAAAAATACATCATTTTCACAACGTTGGCCCCTAAAACCTAAAATCAGCATTTTCCAAACCGAGGGTCAAAATGAGATTTAAAAGTTATAAAACCATACCAAACATGTTATCACCCTAAAATCAATATTCCAAATCTGCTGGTGCAGTTTGTTCAACCATTCGTTGCAAAGATTAAAAGATAGCCATTGAAGTCCATAATAAGGCTCTTAAAGCCTCCAAAAACCACTATATCATACAAAAGGCACCATAAGACATCTGCAATTATGCCAATCAACCCTACACCCCAAAAATACCATAATTCAACTATGAGGAGGAGTAAAACCGTCTAATCACACAAAAACAAAATTTTCACATATAATACAAATTTCTAGGTCATTATGTCATCCACCACTAAAAATCCAATTCGTACTTGAACAAAGGCAAAGAAATACCTAAATCAACAAAGAGATGGCGATAAGAACTATTCATATCAGACTTGACCTCCTAAGTAGCCTCATCTATAGGTCAATGTTACCGCTAAACCTTAAGCATAGGGATAAATCTAGAATGCAACCATCTAATATCCCTAGCCAAAATGGTGACTAGCTCTTCAACGAAAGACAACCTCTTATTGAGCTGAATCAACTCCCAATGAATAGCATGAGACTCATCAGGAATATAATGATGAAGCATAGAAACATTAAAAAATTAGATGAACAACTGATAAATATAGGGCAAGGCCAACTCATAAGCCACATTACAAATGGTCCAAAGAATCTCAAATGGCCTAATATATCTAGAACTAAGCTTTCCCTTCCTTCCAAACCTTATCACACCCTTCATGGGTGAAAATCAAAGAAAAACACGATCACCAACACCAAGTCTCAATGCACGAAGTCTATGGTCAGTATAACAATTCTGCCTAATCTGAGTCGCGCAAAGTTTATCCTAAATGATCTAAGCTCTATCCAAAGACTGAGAAAGCAAGTCCGCACCTCTAGATATAACCTTAAAAACAGCAAACCAACCCACTAAAGAGCATCAACGCCTACCATAAAATGACTCAAAAAAAGCCATGTCGATAGTGGAATGATAGCTATTATTATAGAAAAACTCTAGTAAAGCCAAATATTGCTCACTGGCCACTAAAATCCATCATGCAAGTGCGGATCATATACTCTAAAACTTAGATAGTCCGCTATGATTGACCATCAGTTTGGGGGGGAAATGTTGTGCTAAGATCGACCCGAGTGCCTAACTCTTCCTAAAAAGTCTTCCAAAAGTGAGATATGAAATACCAAACCATGTCTAAAATGATAGACATTGGCACACCATATAGACGCACAATCTCACAAATGTAGATAAAGGCCAACCTCTCAGCACTTAGGGAAAGTTGAACTGGAAGAAAATGTGCAGACTTGGTCAACTGATCCATGATGACCGAAGCACTAGAAAAACCATACAAAGTACGAGGCAACCAGTCACAAAATTCATAGTGATCTATTCCCACTTCCACTCAGGATAGGTAACCTCTAAAGAAAACCACCAGGTTTCATATGTTCGGCCTTCACTTGTTGACAACAAAAGGAATGAGCTATAAAGTCCACTACATTCTTCCTCATACCATCCCAACAGTAATGTTGCCTCAAATCACGATACATCTTAGTCACTCCTGAGTGGATATAATACCTAGAAAATGGCCCTTCTCTAAAATTCATTGAATCCAACAACCCACTCTCAGCAAACAAACTTGGCCTTTAATCATCAAAACAACATCTGAATCAAGTAAGGATTTCTTAGTATCACAACTCAATAGCTTATCTTGAATCTATCTCAATCCTACATCATACTATTAATTAGCACAAATCCATTTAATTAATTAAGACCTAGCATCTACGAATAGCAAAACACACCTAGGTTTCAAAATATCAAGCCTAACCATCTAGTTGCTAAAGAATGTACCTCTAAGGAAAAAGGCATCTCCTAGGTCAAAAGATACACCAAGGTACCAATGCTCATCGAATATTGGCTCAAGGTATCCACAACTACATTAGCCTAACCTAAATGATAGAAGATAGTAAAGTCAAAATCCTTAAGTAACTCAAGCCAACAACACTCGCTTATATTAAGATATTGCTAGGAGAAGAAGTACTGAAGTCTATGAAAACGTGGGAAAATCTCACAACAGAATCCATAGAAGTAGTTTCTCCTTAACTTAAAAGCTAAAATAACTATGCACAACTCCAAATCACAGGTAGGATAATTCCTCTCATGGCGCTTCAACTGATGAGAAACATACGCTACCAAGTATAAGAGATAAATTCAACAAATCCTAGAGATTTTAAAAGCTTTCCTTACAAGCATCGAACCACTAAAAAGAAAATTTCTTCTAATTTAACTTGGTCAATTGAGTTCTAATGGATGAAAAACTCTCAACAAAACGTCGATGCTAATTGGCCAAGAAAATACAACTTTGAATCTCGATGGGTCAAGTAGGTCTAGCCCAATTAGGAACTGCTATAACCTTGGCCGAATCAACTATAATAACTTTCTTAGTCACCACATATCCTAAGAAAGAAACAAAATCCTACCACAACTCAGATGTGGAGAACTTAGAATACCACTTCTCATCCCTTAATCTCCAAAGAATAATCTTTAAATTCTCCTTACGCTCAGTCCCACTCTAGGAATAGGCCAAGTTATCATCTATATATACAATAACTAAGGAGCCGAAAGAAAGTCGAAACACCCAATTCATCAACTCCATGAACATGGCAGGGGCATTACTCAAACCAAACGACATGAACAAGAACACATAATGACTATATCGAGGCCAAAAAGTTATCTTTGGAATGTCCAAAGCTCTTATCCTCAACTAGTGATAGTTGTATCACAAATCAATCATTAAAAACACTATCCCAATAGTTGAGATGTATCCTTTTTATTAACAATCAATAGTTGATTTGTGATACAAATTTAGGATCTAAACTACTAAATTAAAAGATCTACCACTTGAAGTCTGTAAGGCCGCCTATACTGGCCTATCCATATTTTCGTGAGAACTTCTAAAATCTATATCATGAGAAGCGTAACCTCTGAACTACAAAAATAATACACCTTCTTGGTGCCTCCTTGAGATGCACTAAGAATACCCTCTATCATCTTTGCATTATCTATAATGTTCTAAAAGAATGCTCTAAATATAACCATCTAAGAAGTATCCAACTAAAGAATGCATCTAAACACTGCACAAACTTTTAAATCTTCTCAGACTCGATGGAGATAATGGTATAAGAATATCTGGATAGGGCATAAAAGCGTTCCCCATATTCTATAATTGTCATAAAGCCCAACTCCATATTATCAAACTCATCACACATCTAATCTCTCAAACTGTAAGGCACAAATATCTCTAAAAAGCATCAGTGAACTGATTCCAAGTCATCTCAAGAGCATTAATAGGTCTACAAACAACAACCAATCTCCACCAATTTTTCATAATATCTCTTGACTCATATGTATAATAAGGAACTCCATGCAACTCAAGAGAACCCAAATTATACAGCTTTTCATGACAATCAATCAAGAACTTGTAGGAATCCTTGCACACAATACCACTAAACCTAGGAGTACCCAAATGAGTAAATCTCTTAAACCTCTTCTGATCCTCAAAAGATATAACTGTACTAGCAATGAAAAGAGGCGTAGTGAATGTGGCAGGATGAGATCCCATCTGAGAAGGTAACATAGATAAAGGAACTGAAGCTGGAGGAACGCCCCATATGTCCAAAGGATAACCTTCTAAACGGGTCAAGAATCGTACTAATAATCCCTTCAAAACCAAGATAGATGAAATCTAAGGAACTAGAGTAGAAACCACAACTTCAACCTACTCAACACGAGGCTTAAGGGAGAGTCCACTAGAACTTTATCTAGATGGGGCTAATCCACCAGCCCATCCACTCAATCCAGTCCTTCTACTATTTAAGACTCTCCCTCTAGGAGAGGTCTTCATATCTATACTCTCATGGGACATAGTCAACACTATCTACGCAGAAAGAGTAAATCATAAATCAGTCCATAAGGCATACAATGAATTTGCACGATAAGGAAAAAAATATGGAAAGTTTCCTAAAAACATCCTATAGCCTCTCCAACATAGATATGGATATTTATGTACCGATCTATGGACTCTATTAGAAATCTCATTCTTACACCATTAATACCAATAAACCTAGATGTGATACCAATTTTTCACAACCCAATATCAATAGTCACGATGGTTCTCATTGCAACAAACCTGGACGAGTAAGACTATGAGCTAACTGATACACAAAAGTAAAAAGACAAAAATACCCCTAATGTAAGGCTTCTAGAATAAAGTCGAACCATATACGTATATAAAACGTGGAACAAAAATAATCCTAACTAATTCATAGTTTTCAAAGCCAGGTGTTAAAATTGTAACAACTACTAATACAATACCTGAGTCAAATACATTAAAAAAATAAACAGGAATAATGTCTGCCTTTGAATACTAGTTGTAATACACCGTACTTTCCTAACTTCATTCATCTATTATCGTATGAGTTTTCCTATATATAACCTTGATTATACTTATAATTTTCTAATTTAAGACCCATCAAGGTGTGCAAAATTTAATCATCTTTCCAAAGATATAAATTTTATCTTAATCTTGTAATCGGGTAAAAAGTACGGTGAATTTAGATTCAGCAGTAGCCCAATGCAATTGTACCGTATCACAGTGGTAGGCCAAATGGCACTTATCATTTTTCAGTGAATCACCTTGATAGTACCACATTACAGTGAAGTCCAAGTTCCCAATTGGCATTTTCTAGTGAAGCACTACAATAAGCATCGCATAGCGGATGACTGCCAATTCGCACTCGTCAATTTCTAGTGACGCAATGCGATACCACCGCATCGAGTCAAAGTGTATTTTTGCACTTGTACATGGAAATAAACTTTCATCCAAATTCCAGTGGCTCACCATGATTGCACCGCATCACGGTGATGGCCAAAATTGGGATTTTCAATGATGAAAATTTAATTCTTTCTAGGGGAAATTGTTGTTTTTCATGACCATAATCAGTCCAAACATGAGATTAATGCCCTACTATCCTAATTAATCATTATTTTATTCAATTCCCCTAAATTAAGTACATTCTCTCTCAAATAGAAAACTATAGCCTTCAAGATTAAAGGTCAATCCCCAAGAAAAATTCCAAGAAACATAAAGAATTCAACTACTATTGTATGTTAGGTGTTCATCCTTGGGTTTTATTCCATTCTTTGAGTTCAAGAACCCTTCTTTTTTTAATACTACAAGTTTTCTATTTCATGATTTACATATGTAAATTAGGTTGTGTTAATTTTTGTGTTGTTGTATGGGTTTTCAATTCATGATTTAATTATAAGTTTCATGAACATATGATAGCATAGATGTTGATTGGTGTAATTCCCAAGCAAAAACCCTTTAAATTCCAAGTTTAAATTTTAATCATGATGCTTATATGTTGTTCATTATCATGTGCATTAATTATGCTCCCCGAGTGTTTGATAGAATGTCCATGTGAAATCATGACATTTTAGCATGTGTTCTCATTCATGTATAAGTTCATGACCTCCAAGTGTTTGACAAAATAGCTCAGTGATTGAATTGTGGACTATTGACTATTGCTATGCTTTCAAGATTTGGTATGTTTTATCTATTATGCCATCAAATCCTGGGGGTATTTATTACCCAAAATCTAGCTGTTTCCTTAGTTGCAATAGTTATAGACTAGTCCCGATAAAGGTCAAGAATAGAAGTACTCAGCTAATTAAGGGAACTTAGTGAACTCAGTCTAGTATAGTTAGTCAATACGATCAATGTCAGTTTAGTCAAGCCTAGTATAGTCTAGTGATTAATTCAGTGTCGATTCAGTTGGGAATAGGATTCAGCGCTGAGCAAACCAAGGCATAGGGGCATTCCTACCAACAAAGGGTTTGACCCTTTGTGGTAGTCCCTGCACTATAGAACTACGTAGCTAGTGTAGGGTAAGTCATCCTCCTGCCAGACTAAGTTTGATGCAAACATAGATATATTTCATGAGTTTTCCTGCTAAATTAGGGTTGACCCAACATGGTTATTATCCTGTGGCAAGGTACTAAAACACTTCCAACTGAGATCACAAGTTGGACCCTAAATCAATCTATACCGGGGTATGTCGATTAGATGAACACTCTCACAGTTATAGTTTCAGTCTCTGTATTTAATAAAGAACTCAAACAGTTCTATAGACCCATGGCTATCAGCTAATCAACCAACAGAATTTAGCACTTAATTTTAGTATAATATCAGATATGGGATATATATCTATATGCTCAGTATAGCATGTTCAGTATGTTCAGTAGATATAGTTTTGATGTACTCTCATCCAGTTACTTCATGATTTCATTTAGTTAGTTATTAGCTCATGCATATGAACCTATGTATATTAGCCTTACCTTAATTAGCATACCAGTACATTCCACGTACTAACGCATACTCTTTTTTTGCACTATGATGTATTATATCATAGGTTTGTATACTCAGGTTCATGATCGTACTTAGCATCTCAGGCTATCAACAGCAGTTATAGTCATGTAACACCCCAAAGTTTCCTAAATAATTTCATCCCAAGAATGTTAAGAATTAGATTCTAAATTGAATGATGTTTATTCCATGGGGAAGTTTTAAGATTTTCACTTTTTGTTATGTGGAAAATTAAATAATCTTTCCATCGATATAAGATTCTCCTAAATTCGATAATCAGGTAAAAACTTATGACTATTTCAAGTTCCCATTGTAAACAACACCATATTAGTCAGTGGCATGCTGCGCCACATATGACAAGGGCATTTGTCAAATTCCAGTAGGGTTCCGCGTTAGTGGCGCAGCACACCAAACTTCCAAGTCACAAAAAAAGTGGCAATGTGATGGCTTCGCATCGCGCTATCCCCCAATTTATCAATTATAAAATTCTAGTGACATTGCGCGGTAGCTCTGCATTGCGCTAGGGGTCTAGGTCAGGAAATTTTCAAAAATTTAAAAGACATGTCCACAATTAAAAGGGTTAATTTTCCACCTATATTTAAACCTAATAACACATGATTTAGCTATTCTTCATATGAAATATATTGTTTCTCTCAAGAACAAGCTAGGGTTATCAATTGAGGATTCAAATTCAGTACTCAAATTCAAGTGTATCTCCTTAATCTTCATAGATTCAAGATGTAAGGTATGAATAGTGTTTATTTATGGATTTCTTTCATCCATAAAGCTCAAGAACCCTATTTCAAATTGTAAATCATGATATTTATGTTGTGGGTTAGTTTTAACCATGTTTACCATGTTATATGATTCCCAAGTTTGAATATTTATTTATTTTTCATGAAGCTACATTTACAAGGGAGTGAGATCCATAAATTAATTATTAATAATATGTCAATTTAATGATTATACCTATGCCTGAAGTGTGCATGCAAGGTGTTTCGTAAAATGTCTAGAAGGATAGAAATTATTCACTACAGCTAAATTGTGATCCAAATGACAATGTATGCTTTAACCTTATGTTCAAAATGACTTCCATGTTATTCTTATGCATTGAAATTGTTGTTAGATTGCTCATTAGTTAGCCTTATGAAATTATGCTATGTATATATGCTATCTTATTTATGTACCAAGCTATGATAATCAAATACCCATGAAATATCTCTAATTATTGTGTTATGGATTTTTGATGTTGGTCATGTATTCAAGAATGTCATGCCTTGTTAGTTTCCCTCAATCGAGTCCAGTATCATGTTTTCACGATATCTTCAGTCAAGCCATGGTGTATATAACTCAGTCAATCATGTGATTCAGGAAAGCTCCATAAATTCAGTAATTTCAATAGTATTCCATTAGTTAACAAAACCCCATAAATTCAATCTAGTCTAATTCAGTTAATCATATTCAGATCTATTCAAATGGGAGTAAAAATTAGCACCGAGTGAAACCAGGGATTGGAACTCACCTGTTATAAAAGGGTGTGATTCTTAGAAGCAATCTTTACAGTCCAGAACTATGTAGCCAACATAGGTTATGACATCATCTACTGTTATATGAGGGTAGATGAGGTGGCTTGACCTGTTATATGAGGGTTCCCACTATTCTATCTAGAGTGACCTATTATATAAGGGTTACTCACAGATTGTCCTTACTAGTGGTGCGGTATTAACATCCTTCTAATTGGGGTTATGAATTGGACCTTAACTCAACCATAATGGTGTATCAGGGGCATCTCGATTAGATGAGTACTTACCACAGTTTCAGATACAGAATCAAGACTGTCAGATACTGTCATTCGGTCTCAGTAATAGAACTCAGATAGTTCTATATAATTCAGGAATGTCAGATACAGTCAAATCAGAATAGTATGGAACTCAGTTAGTTCCATTAGATTTGGGATTGTCAGATATAGTGACTCATGTTAGCAGTTATATCAGTCATCAGAACTCAGTCATTAGTCATGTTAGTTATCATTAAATTCATGTTATCATGATCTCAAATATAGTTTCTATGTATTCATGCATGTATTCTCGCATTCATAGTATTCAGTTAGCCAGTATTGTTCATGTATATGAACCCCATGATCCATCTAACGTCACATGCATACCAGTATATTCTAAGTACTGATGCATTTGTGCTATGATAGTCTTATACCATAGGTTCAGAAGCACGAGCTCTAGAGCATCAATAGTATTTTAGTCTCTACAGTTAGAGTTAGTAGTGAGTGCTTATATTTTAAGGACATTATCATTTATTTATTATCGCAGTAATTAATTTATTTATTAGAGTTAGTTGGGGACATGTCCCATCAATTTCTTATTCAAAAAGTCATGTTTTAGAGGTTTATCAAACTATAGTATATTTAGCCAGTTTGTTTGGGTATTTATAACCTATCCCAGATGTTATGTCCTATGGTGATTTGTTAGATTTGAACCTTATGACCTTTTATTTCATGTTTCCATATTTATGCAGTATTTTATACAGTGTTGAGGTACAGATATCAATATGGGTTAGTTTATGGTCCTTTAGGGTCATGAGCACCATGTAGCATTTTGGGTACTAGATTTGGGGTGTTACAAAATTGGTATTAATCCTAAGGTTCAATAGCATCCTAGGAATTCTTAAAGCCGCATCTAGCAGAGTCTTGTACATGGGTATGTTGCATGCCACATTTATGTATAGGAGGCTATGAGATATTTTATGAACAGTTTCTCTTCTTTCTATATTCATGTTGTGCCAGAGAGCGTGAGCTCAATCTTGACTCTTGTTCTAATCCATTTCTCCCTTTCATATACAGAATATGCCTCCCAAAAGAAAGATAAAAAATTACTTAGCCTCTCAGACCAAAGATACATTTGGCAAACATGTTTCTCATGAAGAGATTTGAGCTGCATTTACTAGTCTTGCTAACTCAGTTGCTTCTCAGCATGAATGACCAATATGATGGTGAAAGATTATTCTCTTAAGTTTACTCAATTAGCTAGATATACTCCTTATATGGTTACAGATAGCAGGGCAAAGATGAGTAAGTTTGTCTTTGGGGTAAATGATAGTGTGGTCAACGAGTGTAGGTCTGCGATGTTGAATAGTGACATGACTTTAGCCAGGATAATGACTCATTTATAGTAGATAGAAGAGAAAAAGGTTAAGATGAGGGAGAAGCATAATAAGAGAGCAAAGACAGGTAGTTTCAACTTTGCTCAGCCCAAATCAAAAGGAGAAAACCATTCTCCATTTTGTCCTAAGTCTTCAGTTCTCTCTCCTTCTTTAGCTAGTTCTCCAGCTCCTATGTTTAGGGATAGTAACACAGATAGAGTGCCAGGCTCTATGTCTCATGGAAGTTTTAGTAGTTGCCATACCTATCATCTTTACTAGACTTATAGAAAGCTACATTAGGGTATTTGTAGAGTTGACAGTGGCATTTGTTTGGGATATGTCAAGCCAGGCCACAGAGTCAAAGACTGTCCCCAGCCAGGTCCTCAGGGTCAGCCGAATCATTCCCCAGCATAGTTTGGTTGCTCAAATCAGCAGGGTGTCACCTCCAGCGCTACTAGTGGGAAACACCCAAATACACTTTATGCTCTCCAGTCTCGGTAAGATTAGGAAAATTCTTGTAATGTGGTTTCTGGTATATTATAGATCTTTCATGTGATGTTTATGCTTTGTTAGATCCAGGTGCTTCCTTATCTTTTTTAACTCCGTATATAGAAGTTGATTTCAGAATCAGTCCCGACTTATAGAAGAACACTTTTTAGTCTCTACCTCAGTGGGTAAAACTATCGTAGCACGGTTGGTATACAAAAACTGCCTAGTTATGATATTTCAAAAAGTCACTTTAATAGACTTAGTCGAATTTGAGATGACTGATTTTAATGTCATTCTCATCATAGATTAGCTTCATTCCGGCTTTGCCACAGTCGACTACAGGAACAATATAGTCCAGTTTTAGTTTCAAAATAAACCTATCCTAGAGTGGAAGGGTAGTGTATCTGCTTTTAGAGGTCATTTTGTTTTCTACCTTTGAGCACGAAAAATGATATCTAAGGGGTGTGTCTATCATCTTGTTCATGTTAAGGATACTTCTAAAAATTCCAGCCTTAATTTTGTCCCAGTCATGAATGCATATTTAGATGTCTTTCACGGAGATCTTCCAAGTATTCCTCCCAAAAGGGAAATATACTTTGGTATTGATCTTCTTCCAGATACTCAACCTATATCTATTCTGCCATACAGAATGGCACCTACAGAGCTCACAGAACTAAAAGAGAAGTTTAAAGATCTCTTAGATAAGGGATTCTTTATACCCAGTATGTCCTCATGGGGCACACCAGTCTTATTCTTGTGTATAAAAGACGGTTCTCTCAGAATATTCATGGATTACCATCAGCTCAATAAAGTCATAATCAAGAATAAGTACCCTCTTCCAAAAATCGATGAATTATTTGACCAACTTTAGGATGTCAGCTATTTCTCTAAGATAGACCTCAGACCCGGCTATCATCATCTCATAGTTAGGGAATGTGATATTTCAAAAATAGCTCTCCGTACTCGGTAAGGTTACTTTAAATTTCTAGTCAAGTCATTTGGGCTTACTAATTCCCCAATAGCTTTCATAGACTTGATTAACCAGGTGTTAAAGCATTACTTGGATATTTTCATCATAGTATTCATAGATGATATTATAGTCTATTCCCACAGTGAGCGTGATCATGCAGACCATCTCAGAATTGTACTTCAGACTCTCACAAATCATTAGTTGTTCGCCAAATTCATTAAGTGCGAGTTTTGGCTAAGGTTTGTAGCATTCCTTGGCCATATCATTTTCGGTGATGGCATTAGAGTAGATTCTCAAAAGACTGAAGTAGTAAGAGACTGGACTAAACCTATCTCTTTATCAGAAATCAGGAGTTTATTGGGTTTGGATGGCTATTACAGACAGTTTATTGAGAGATTTTCTTTTATTTCATCCTCTATGTCTAGATTTACTTAGAAGAAATTCATGTTTCAGTGGTCAAATCCTTGCAAGAAGAGTTTTCAGGAGTTAAAGACTCAACTTACCTCAACTTTAGTTTTAGCTCTTCCAGATGGGTTTGTAGTGTATTGTGATGCATCCAAAGTAGGTTTTGGTAGTTTCCTCATGCATCTTGATAAGGTCATAGCCTATGCCTCAAGACAACTTAAATCCTATGAGAAGAATTATCCTACTCATGATCACGAGTTAGCTGCCATATTTTTTCCTAAAAGATTTGGTGGCAGTATCTATACGGAGTTCATATTGATGTGTTCATAGATCATAAGAGTTTTTAGTATGTATTTCTTAGAAAGATCTCAATCTTTCTCAGAGAAAGTGGTTAGAGCTCTTGAAAGATTATGTCATGAGTGTCCTTTATCATTTGGGCAAGGCTAATGTAGTGGCCAGCGCGCTCAGTAGACTGTCTATGGGTAGTGTTGTACAAGTTGAAGACGGTAAGAAGAAATTAGCTCAAGAAGTTCATCAGTTTTCCAGACTAAGCATTCTCTTGGTCGATATAGAAGAGGGTGATATATGGGTTCAGAGTAGTTCAGAATCATATCTAGTTTCCGAGGTAAAAGAAAAGCAAGATAGTGGTCCCATTCTAGTCAAGTTAAAAGAGTTAGTCAAGGATCAGAAAGTAGATGTTTTCTCCCAAGGGGCATATGGTGTATTACGTTGTCAGGGCCGTCTCTGTATTATCGGTATAGATGACTTAAGGCAGGAAATTCTTGCAGATGTGCATGGTGCGTGCTACTCAATTCATCCAGGGGCCACAAAGAAGTACCGCGACTGTGGGTAATCTATTGGTGGAGTGGTATGAAAAGAAATAGTGTACAGTTTGTGGTTAAGTGCACTATATATCAGCAGGTTCAGATAGAGCATCAAAAGCCTAGTGGGTCAATGCAGGAGTTTAGTATTCCTACTTGGAAGTGGGAAAAAGTGAACATGGACTTTGTGATAGGTTTGCCTCGTACTCATCATCAACATGATTTAGTTTGTGTCATTGTAGATATAATGAAAAATCAGCTCATTTTCTTCCAGTGCATACCTCTTATTTATCCGAGGATTATGCAAAACTCTACATCAAAGAGTTGGTTAGATTGCATGGTATTTTATTATCTGTTATTTTAGATAGAGGTACCCAGTTCACCTCTTATTTTTGGAAAGCGTTTCGAAAGGGTCTTGGTACCTAAGTTCATCTCAGTACAACCTTCCATCCCCAGATAGATGGTCAAGCAGAAAGGACCATTTAGACCCTAGAAGATATGCTAAGGGCATGTGCAACTGATTTTAAGCATAGTTGGGATGACCACTTGCCTTTGATTGAGTTTCCATGCAACAGTTGCTATCATTCCAGTATTAAGATGGTTCCGTTCGAAGCCATCTATGGTAGGAGGTGCAGATCTCCAGTTGGTTGATTTGAAGTTAGTGAGATATCAATTATAGGGCCTGACTTATTATCGATGCCCTAGAAAAGTTCAGTTGATCAGAGAAAGACTTCGGCCAACGCAAAGCCGACAGCAGTCTTATGCAGATATTTTTAGAAAGGATATCAATTTTTTGATTGGTGACTATGTCTATCTAAATATATCTCCCATAAAGGGAGTTAAGAGGTTTGGCAAGAAGGGAATTCTCAGTTCCCGATATGTTGGTCCCTTCAAAATTCTCAGTCGCTTCGTCAATGTAGCTTATAAGCTTGAATTGACTTCAGATCTTGGCTCAGTTTATCAAGTCTTCCGTGTCTCTTTGAATAACAAATGCATAAGTGACTCAACAATTGTATTCCCTATTCTAAGCATAGATGTTCAGAAAAGTCTCTCTTATGAAGAGATTCTGGTTAAAATTCTAGACTACCACACTCGTAGACTGAGGAACAAAGAAGTCCCTCTAGTCAAATTTCTTTGGTGGAATCAATCCATTGAGGAAGATACTTTGAAAGAAGAAGCAGACATGAAAATCAAGTATCCTTAACTCTTCTCTACTAACTCAGATCTAGCTCCAGATAATAGTCCTCCTTACGTTTTTCCCTTTTCATGTACAGATATCTGTTATGACTTGGTATTAGTCTCATGTCCTGAATTCCATTTTTAAACTTGTTACTAAGTACCATTGCATATTTATTTATATGTTCATGTATTGAATTAGTCATGTGTTCATGCATTAGACATGCATTATCCTTGTGAGAAACTCAGTTATCAGAAATCTCAGTCATGTGTTCATGAGTCAATTATGTCATGAAATCATGCATCAGATATGCATGCTCAATCTAAATATCAGTAATGTCAGTCATGTTTCAGTTGTTCATGTCCAATATTAACTTCAGCTCATCGTTTCTCCCATCATAGTCTGTCTCATTCGAGGACGAATGTTCCCAAAGGGGAGATATTGTAATACCCTGAAGTTTCCTAACTAATTTCATCCCAAGAATGTAAAGAATTAGATTCTAAATTGAGTAATGTTTATTCCATAGGGAATATTTATGATTTTTAAGTTTTTTTTCATGTGGGAAATTCAATAAACTTTCCATCGATATAAGATTCGCCTAAATCCTATAACCGGGTAAGAAGTTATGACTATTTCAAGTTACCATCGTAAAACAACACCATATTAGTCAGTGGAGCTCCACGCCACTAGAGAAAACGGAATCTTTTAAATTCCAATAGGGGTGTAAGATAGTATGGCGTCATGCCAAACTTCCAGGTTTACAAATGAAGTGGCAATGCGATGGCTCCGCATCGCACAATCCCTCAATTTCTCAGTTGTCAAAATTCAGTGACACTGTGAGATAGTGCTGCATCGCGCTAGGGGTCCAAGTCAGGAAATTTTCACAAATTTAAAGACGTGTCCAGGGTTAAATGGGTCAATACCCCCCTATTTAAACCCAATAACATGTTATTTACCCATTCTTCACCAAAAATATATTGTTTCTCTCAAGTTTCTCTCAAGAACAAGCTATGGTTTTCTATTGAGGATTCAAATTCAATACTCAAATTCAAGAGTCTCTCCATCAATCTTCATAGAATCAAGAACTAAGGTATGCATAGTATTTATTTATAGATTCCTTTCATCCATAAAGCTCAAAAACCGTATTTCAAATTGTAAATCATGATATTTATGTTGTGGGTTGGTTATAATCATGTTTACCTTGTTATATGATTTACAAGTTGGAATGTTTATGTGTTTTTTATGAAGCTACATTATCAAGTGAGTGAAATCCATAAATTGATTATTTATAATATGTCAATATGATGATTGTGCCTATGCCGGAATGGTGCATGCTGGGTTCTTGATAAAATGCCTAGGAGGATAGACATTATGCACTATAGCTAAATTGTGATCCAAATAACAATGTATCCTTTAACCATATGTTCAAAATGATTTCCTTGCTATTCTTATGTATTGAAATTGTTGTTGGATTGCTCATGAGTTAGCCTTAAGAAATTGTTTTATGTATACATGCTATCTTATTCATATACTAAGCTATGATAATCAAATACCCATGAAATATCTCTAATTATTGTGTTATGGATTGATGATGTTGGTCACGTATTCAAGAATGTCATGCCTTGTCAGTTTCTCTCTATCGAGTCCTGGGGGTACTTGTACCCGACAAGTTAGTTGTTTGCCTAGAGCCATTTTTATGTTTTCACGATATCCTTAGTCAATCCATGGTCCATAGAACTTAGTCAGTCATGTGACTTACGAAAGATTCATAATTCAGTAATCTCACTAGTATTCTATCAGTTAACAGAACTCCATGAATTCAGTCTAGTCCTGTTCAGTTAATCATGTTCAGTGTCTATTCAGATAGGAGTAGGAATTAGCAATGAGTGAACCTAAGGATGGGAACTCATCTGTTATATGAGGATGTGATTTTAGAAGCAAACCTTGCGTTCCAGAACTACGTAGCGAGCGTAGGTAGAGATATCATAGCCTATTATATGAGGGTAGATGAGGTGGGTTAACCTTTTATATAAGGGTTCCCATCATTCTCACTAGATTTACCGGTTAAATGAGGGTTACTTATTGATTGTACTTACCAGTGGCCCAGTATTGACACCCTTCCACTTGGGGTTACAGATTGGACCCCAACTAAGCCATAATAGCATATTAAGGGCATGTCGGTTAGATGACTACTTTCCACAATTTTAAATACAAAATCAGGACTATCAGATATAATTATTCAGTCTTAGTAATTGAACTCAAATAGTTCTACAAAATTTAGGACTGTCAGATACAGTCAACTCATAATAATACAGAACTCAGCTAGTTCCATCAGATTTAGGACTGCCAGATACAGTCACTCGTGTTATTAGTTATATAAGTTATCAGAAATCAATAATTAGTCATGTTAGTTATCAGTAAATTCTTGTTATCATGATCTCAGATATAGTTCCTATGTATTCATGCATGTATTCTCATCTTCATATTAGTCTTTTAGCCATATTATTTATGCATATGAACCCCATGCATCCAGCCTACCTCATATGAATACTAGTGCATTCAAAGTACTGACGTATTTATGCTATGGTGTCTTATACCATAGGTTCATAAGCACGACCTCTAGAGCATCAGTAGCATTTTAGTCTCAGCAATCAGAGTTAGCAGTGAGTCCTCATCTTTCGTGGACATGATCATTTCTTCATTATCTTACTAATTAATTTATTAGTTGGAGTTAGTTGGGGACATGTCCTACAACTCCTTATTTAGACAGTCATATTTTAGAGGCTTTTCAAACTACAATATGTTTAGACAGTTTTTTTGGGGTATTTATACACCATTATAGATATTATGTCCTATGGTGATTTATCAATTTTGAACCTTGTCGCCTTTCAGTTCATATTTCCACATTTATATAGTATAATATGTAGTGTTTAGGTACAGATATCATTCATGGGTTAGCTTATGGTCCTTTAGGGTCATGAGCACCATGTAGCATTTTGGGTACCAGATTCGGGGCGTTACAAGTGATGAGTCCTCATATTTCAAGGATAGAGTTTACTTAATTCAGTGTTTCAGCAGATCGGTAGTTTTTTCAATTAGAGTAAGTTGGAGATTTGTCCCATCAACTCCATATAAACAAATAGAGGCTTTCAAACTAGGATAGACATTTTTTCAATTTTTAGATTTTATTATCTGTTATACTGAGTTACTATTATTTCAGTCTTTTGAGAACCTTATGGCATTTTTAGATTTCTTCTGCATATATATTTTAGTATTGTATTCGGTACTCACAGCAGGTACCAGTCATGGGTTAACTTGTAGTCTTTCGGGGTTGTAAGCATTGTGTGACACATAGGGTGCAGTCTCGAGATGTGACACAAGTAAAGACATATACTAATACAAAAAGATAAAACAAATAATGGCATGACATGTCAATTTGGAAATTCAACCATAACTTAAATACAATAAAGTAAGTACAATGTATAAAAAGAAGAAGATGATGATGATGATGATGATTCATGAGGTTTTTGCAAAACCGCCATATACACCCATTAAGGAAAGCCTCCCGATAGAGGAACCATAGGGTTTAAACCCATATACAATCCATATATCCATACCTTCTCCTGGACACATCCCTCATAGAGGGTTTTGTAAGAAGCCACAATATCTCCTTCATGACATCACTTAGAAAGGGTTTTATAAAAGGTGTTGCCAGTGTTTATCAAATGTTGCAATGGTGGAACCAATGTTTCATAAATGAGTATGATATGAGAATTTAATTCTAACGACTAATCACATGATGTATTCCCACAACCAATCACATGATGTATTTCCACAACCAACCACAGTAATATATTTTCACAACCATACGAGTCAATATCCACTCATAATTTTCAACCATCCATGAATTTCCATATGTTTTATATGACAATAAGTATAAATATATCAGAATGCACAAATGGTACTACAAAATACCTTTTAATCAACAAGATACAATTATTAACATGATTATAAGGCTATCGTATCACAAAAGACCCTACACAGTCAAAGATATCACATAATGTCTCAAAGCCAATAATTATACCACATATAGACCCCCATAAGGGCACAACACATTAATATAGTAAAATTGATGATCAGTTCCTATCCCCTTAACATGCATTTTTTAACAATATTTACTACCCAGCCTAGTCTGAAAGAGTTACGCCATAACCTACTTTGGATGCGGAAATTGGTCCGCAACACTTCACATTGTGACCCTACTTCTCACAAATAATACCAAAATTAACTAAAACGATGAAATATAGAGTCTACGCATCAAAACAAAGACAAATATACCCATATTGCCTACTTTTTGTTTGGGGTCAAAACGGACCCCTGAAATGAGGTTTTAGAAAAGAATAGAAAAATTGTAACTTTATTTGAAAAATATATTTTCCATGCTTCTAGGAATCTACAACTGATCACTCAAGTCAAATCGAGTTAAAAATGAGGTTTAAATTGAAGAAAAACTATTTTCCAACTTTACTGGGTAAAGACTTTGAAATCCATCTTAAAACCAAGTATCGAAGATGTTTGAAGACTAAATTGAGGAAAAATAAGTAACTCTTACATTAGGAACATTATTCAAGTGAAAAGGAGTGAAATTGGGGTTCAAAATCAAGCGGAAAAGGGCCTAAAATGCCCATCAACTATGTCAAATGGTACAAAAATGTCCTTCGTCTACCTTTTGGGACTAAAACCCCCTTCATGTCTTCCTATTGGGCCTAAAATTCCCTTCCCGTCTGTTTATTGGGGCTATATTTCCCTTTTATTTAACAGATTAATTTAGAATGACTAAAAATTGATATTGTTCACTATTTATTTTTCTATTGGATAAATAACTAGCCATCTAATTTTAATGATTTGTTTTATTCAAATTCAATAAAATGGTGTCACTGGTTTTATACGAGATTACATATTAGTTATATTCAATTTAAAAATATGCATGAAATATCTATAAATATGTAATATATATTAACTAAATATGATAATTTCAAATGTGGTTTAGATACTTTCTTATATATTTTTTCGGGTAATGTTCTGATACCTCATTTGATTAAAACTTTTATATAATAATTTATTTAACCTGAGAACAGAATAAAGATTTAAAAATAAATTCATTTCTAACATCTTTATCCTTGCTATTTATAATATTAATTTTCTTAAATATATATTATTTAAAATATTTCTTGGTAAGTCTCTAAATAAAAAAATTCTTACGTTCCCAGAAAAAATTTCAATTAAAATTATAATTGTAAAATTTTCAAGTATGCATATTTCTAAGTAAATCACAAAAGAAATCTCCAACTAAATTCACAGCAACAACATCTCCAAGTAATTCTCAAAGAAAGAAAATTTCTAAGGAAATTCTCAACAAATAAATCCCAACAAAATTCATTGAACTTAAATCCCCCGGTAATACAACATATAAAAATGACAAATTGATATGTGAAATAAAAGGACAATATAGCCCCAATAGGTAGACATAAAGGGTATTTTAGGTCCAATAGGTTGACAAGAAGGGCATTTTAGGCCCAATAGATAGACGGGGGGAACTTTAACACCATTGCACATAGTTAAAGGGCATTTTAGACACTTTTCCTAAAATCAAGCCCTAATGTTTTTGGGGTTTGAACAATTAATCAAGAATTTAAACTAAGAAAATGGTGAATCTTTATATTAAATCCATAAGAGAGTCAAGAAATAGATGTTAATCTAGCTTTTCAAGCACCCACAAACTTCACTTTTAAGCTCTCACACTATTTTAGGATTTAGTTCTTAAAAGACAAGGTTAAAAATACCAAAATCATCTAAAAAGACTGAATTTATACCTAGTCTAGGACCTTGGTTGTTGCTATCACAACTCGGGGTGTGTGATCGCAATATCCCCGGCCTGGATAGTCCAGTCAAAGTTTCACTAGACCCATTGCTATCGCACAGTCGCAATCGCTGTCAGGTCTGGCAATAACCGGCATCAGATATCAGCTGAAACTTGAAAATTTTCAAGTTACGATCAAGGCATCGGGATTCATTCGAAATTCAATATACGCAAACTAACTATGTAACCACACTAAATTCGATTCTCCAAAATCAGTGGAAATGTCATATTTATAAAAAGACACCATTTTCATAAAGTTGACCACCTAAATCCAAAATAACGATTTCCAAAATGAGGGTCAAAATGAAATTTAAAAGTTGTAAAACCACACAAAACATATTACTACCAAAAAAACAACGTTTTGGATCTTCTGGCTCAGTCTGTTCAGCCAACCGTTGAATGGATCAAAACATAGCCACAGAATACCGTTATAAGGCTCTCAAAGCCTCCAAAAACCACAATATAGGACAAAAGACATCAAAACGCATCTAGAATCATGTCAATCACTCCTACACCCCAGAAATGCCATAATGCAATTATGGAGAGGAGAAAAATAGTGAAACACAGAAAAATGCATTTTTCACATATAATATCAAATTTACAAGACATTACAAAAAGGCAACTATGATAATAAAAGATATATATAAATACAAATGAAAGATAGAGAATCAAAACAAGATATCAATGACATACGAATACAGTCCACAAATGACTCTAATCCAAGTATACTAACTAAGTTCATACATTCCCCTAAATATGACAAAGAAATCAGTAAGTGCAAGAAAAAAATAAAGGAAAACAAAGAGAATAACTGGGCCTTGCAAAAAAATGAGGCTTACCACTTCACAACTGATCAATAGGTATACAAAACCACCTAACACTACATAGGATCACCAAAAAATTCCTCGAAACCTACATTATGAAATGATGTAGTATTCTGGGATATCAGTATGGTGAGTACTGTCATGTAATCTAAGGAGAGGGATAAAATAATGAATGTATAAAAAACAAATAATAAACAACATGCATAACAATTATAAGTATATATAGGATGTCGGGTAGGGACAAGGGATATAAAACATAATCGTTTAAAACATTAGACTGAATTGTATAGCCCATATCGACTTTCTAATCACCCATAAGCTATATGGGCAGACTCCCCCTGCCGAAAAGACCCCAATGCATGTTAGCCGCATGTATCAAGGAATGGATAAAGACAACAAGAAGATAGCCATCCGAAATATAATGTATGCATCAGACACAATGGTCATAGACCCCCAACATTAACAAACATGATTTCCAATGTTGGTCCCCCTAGGACTACACCTTCTCGGTAAGCTACACAATTCCTATTAAGACCAAACTCAAAAAATTTACACATAGACCAACCATTAATTATGGATTCTTTTATTAAGGTATTTTTCAACTTGGTGTCTTCATATCAATAGTCTTGAAAGCTATTCTATTTATTCCAAACCATAACCATATTCTATTTAACCATTTAAACTCCAAATTCCATTTCATAATCCAAAACTATAGCCACCAAGGGCATTGCAAAGCCTTTTTATCTTTTTTTACATTTAATCCAATGAAACATTCTTTCAAAAAATGATTTTGATTACGTAAAATCCATATTCAAAACCAAGATAATAATATGAGTTGAGGGTTATGCCATTGCCATGCCAATTTTTGTCAATTTTGTGAAACCAAGTACCAAATTCCATCATTTTCACAAGCTACAACTTCAATTCACAATTAACCATTATAACAATGAACTAAATTAGTTAAAATGCATTGCTTAAAACATCAGTAAACAATTTTAAATAAGACATAACAATGAAAGATTATCACAATCCAAATACCCTCAACCCTAGTCCAAACCCATTATTCAAAACACATAAATATTTAATAAATTGATGCAATAGTATAAAATTAAAGTTAGGGTATGTACAACATGCTTGGAACATAGATGAATTTGTAGGAATTGAAATTTTAAGACCATAGATTTGAATCCTAGAGAAATCACTTGTGTTTTCCTAATTTGGGAGTTAAAGAGGAGAAGAGAAATGTATGATCTTAATAACTGAAGAATAATGGGTTAATAGGGTGTTTTAAGTAGTTTGAGGGGGAAATGGACAAAAAATCCCCCACCCCAATTGAAAAATATAAGGCTGGGAAAAATTTGCCCAGCAGCATGGCGCAATGCTATCACGTGACTGGCCATCGTTCCACGCTCCTATTATGGACCCTCATTGGTTAGGGGTCCCAAATTGACCCCAAACCCTTTTCAAAAATTCTGAAACTTACCCAATTTATCTTGTTAATATCCTTTATCATGATTCAAGTAAAAAATTTACTTGACATACGTTAAATGGTTCAAAATAAAATAGTGGAAAATTTCTAAGTTCTTATACCCAAAGATTTTTGAAATTCCATCTACAATGTTTTTCCTCTCTGTAGCATACCTAATTGGAATCTAATTAGTATAATGTAACTTTTAAAGGACTATTACTATACCCAACCCTCATAGTGATGATTCCCAAACTGTTCGGGTAGAGGCCACTATATGAGTGGTTGAGTACTAGAGGATTCTACCATAAGAGGGGAATCATGATGAAGCACTTGGCTAAGGAAACACCAAACTTCGACAATCTGTTATGGGCCTTTGTATGGGAGATATTGATCGAGTTTATCCCTGCTTACAATCTGGAGATAGTTCAAGATTTCTATGCCACATTCTCGATTATAGACTAGTACTTGCCTCAACCTACTATTCTGTATTATAGGGAAGAACATTCTGATGGATGCTTAAATCGTCAATTAAACTTTAGAGTTACAAAACCCATCTAATGTTTCCTTTGAGGTGAAGGTTGATGGGGCCAACTTAAAGTGGTTTTCATAGAAATTGGTGTTGAGGGTCATGAGAACAAGGTATGGTAGAAGAGTATTGGGAAAATAAAAAACACTCATGTCATAGGTTGGAAGTGGCTCTTTCGGGAGGTATTTTAAATCTGAGCTTCAATCAAGCTATGGTAGTGGCTTATGATCAATCTGGGTTAATGATGAATGTGGTGATGCAAATCATCTATGAGTGAAAGTACTTATACATGAATGAGGGCCTTTGAAGGATTTTTTCTTCTCCTTCTTAATCATTGAGATGTGTTAAAGGGTACATGTGAGCAAGGAGGGAGGTGACTCTTTGGAGGTGCATGACATACCCTTCATCCCACTAAAAGTAAGTGGTTCACCGAGTGAGAGAAAGAAGAAAAGAAAGATATTGATAGACGGTGAAATAGAAGGGTCAAAGAAGGAGAGAAGTCTGGTACCCCTCCTATCTAGAACCTCGAGTCCCTTAGGCGCTCCGATATAGCAACATTGATGTGATGTTGATCTACATAGAGAAGTCCCACTTTCCTCCCTAAGTTCGACTCCTTCGTAATCTATAACTCTACTAAAGCTAACTCAGGCCTATGCATAGTTTTTAAGGGAGTTAGATAAGGAAAAGAGGAAGAGATGCACTCCGTATCGCATGCTGAAGATCGTAAAGGTCATGCTCAAATGCACAATCCCTAACTAGACACTTTTGAATTTAAAGAGGGATGATGTGGAAGAGTTCTCCTTTCTTAATGAAATGGATACAGAGGACTCTGACATATCGAGCCTTTAAGAGGATGGGAACTCCAACTAGATATCCCTATTGTATATTATACAATTCCCCTTTTCCTTAGATTATTACTATTTCTAGTCTTAGGATTCCCTTGTTTGGGGCACATAAGAAACAATCATTATTTTATTTTCGTAATTTTACGACCTTTTATTTGTTGCACATAACTTAATAAACTGTTATCATACTATTTATGCTGTCTAACTATTTATATTCTTTTTTTTGGTTTTCAATCCGGTGTTTAGTACCCGTATTGGAGCCCGACTAATTCGGATTCGCGCCGGGTAGGGCTCTATTAGGGGGGGGGGTAGTGCTCTCAACAGAGTTTCCTCTATGCCCAGGGTCGAACCCTCGACCTCTAGTTAAGGGTGGAGCAGGCCCATCGCAGCACCACAACCCATGTTGGTAACTATTTCTATTCATGCATATTACCAATACATGATCATTTTTACTCAGAACAAAAAGTCACAAAAACCCGAGAAGTTTCTAGCAGTATTTTGTATGGGCGTCACTGCATCGATGGATCTACCACTATAGCAATGTTTCGGAAACATTAATGGCATCTATGACCAATGTTTTAGAAATGGAATAGATGGATCTACCACTGCATCGTTACAAAAATTTTATAGAAGTGATGGGGATTCATTTTGAAGATGATGCTGCTAAGGCGAATCTATGACTATAGTAGTTTCCAACTAGTTAATCTGACTCTATTTTTTTCAGGTCTTTCCAGCATGATGTTATGCCATGAACATTTATTACCCCATTCTCATGTTCTATCAGGTTTAACAATGTAGAACAAGTAATATTATTCTATATTAGTTTATTATGTAGTTTTCAATTCTCTCGACTTATTTATGCTTAAACATTATTTCAAAAAGACTACATGCCTTAGGAAATTCTTAACATGATAACCTTAGATTAACCTCATACGGATATCCAAGTAGATCGTCAAAGACCAAAGAGTAATTAAGGAATACTTTAAATATCACTAAATCAAGACTATCTTACACACAAAAATAAAGAAATAACCTGAAATCACATCCAATATTTACAATTTTTGGGTATTCCCTTTAAGCCACTCATCTAATATTACTCATAATAATCAATTACACTAAACTAATGCCTTAAAAAGACCATACATCCTGATAAGTATTTAACTTAATTATTACTTCATGATGGCTCCCTATAAGTATAACCATTCACATAAAAAAAGATTTACTTTTACCAATAATCTATAATATATTAAAAGTGTGAAGACCTTTAGAAAAGTTATTTCATCTTTTCGTCCTTCATTAAAATTCTCTGCAATGGTAAAAACTGTCTTTTCAATATTTTCTTCAATTTTTCATTTAATTATTCATATAATATTTAAAATTAAAGAGCCCTAAAAGACATTATAAGAGGAAAGTATATTTTATAAATTAAGGAGTCCTAAAATATATGGTAAAATAAGAATAATAAGGTAAAAAGTATTAAGAGAATTAATAAATAAGGAATCTTAAAAAGTGGTAAGAGATTTAGTGTAAAATTAAGTTATCTATAATCTATAATATATTAAAAGTGTGAAGATTATTAGGAAAGTGATTTGAACTTTTTGTCCTTAATTAAAAGATTCCTCCTTATATCAAATTGCCTTTTCGCATTCGTTTATTACAACAACAACAACAACAAAAAACCCAGTATATTCCCACACCGTGGTTTGGAGAAGGTAAAGTGTACGAAGTCCATACCACTACCTTTAAAGAAGTAGAGAGACTATTTCCAATAGACCCTCGGCTCAAGACAAAGGACAGTATATATTGAAAAAACATCAAATGCATGTAACATGATAAAATAACATAGGTATGACACTCACCAAAAATATTGAACATTGCCAAACAAGGACACCAAAGCCCTCCTACCTACTGCCTACGACTCCACCAAATAATTTAGCTCTCTATCCTAATATTTTTCCTCCATACTTTACTATCCTGGGTCATGTCCGCAGTCACCTGTAACTTCTCCATGTCATGTTTAATCACTTGCCTCTAGTATTTCTTTGGTCTACCCCTACCCCGCTTGAAACCGTCCAAGGAAAACCTCTCATACCTACGAACCGGGGCATCCGTGCCTCTCCTCATCACATGGCCAAACCATCCCAACCTAACTTCCCGCATTTTATCCTCCACCTACACCACTCCCACCTTCTCTCAAATACTCTCATTCCTAACCCTATCAGCCCTTGTAAAACCACACATCCAATGCAACATCCTCATTTCTCCCACCTTTAACTTTTGGATATGAGAATTCTTAACCGATCAACACTTCACTCCATACTGAATGGACTGCAACTTCATAGAATCTACCTTTCAGCTTTGGGGGTACTTTCTTCTCATATAAAAATCATGAAGTTAGCCTCTATTTCATCCAACCTGCCCTAATAAGGTGAGAGACATCCTCATCTAACTCTCCATTCCCCTGAATCGTAGACCCAAGATACTTAAAACTATCCATCTTGTAAACCACTTGGGAATCCAACTTCACTACCACCTCCTCCTCTTGCCTCGAGTCTCTAAAATTGCACTCTAAGTACACCATCTTAGTCTTACTCAACCAAAAAACCTTTAGACTTAGAGGCTTGTCTCCAAACCTCTAGCTTATCATTAACACCTTGTCGTGACTTATCAATCAAAGATATATCATCCGCATAAAGCATGCACAAAGGTACCTTTCCTTGGATGCTCCTCGTCAACACATCTATCACTACGACAAAAAGAAATGGACTAAGAGTCAATACCTGGTGCAACCCAGTTAAGATCAAAAAATGATCAGAATCTCCTTCCACTATCCTTACGCCGAGTATTTGCCCTTTCATATATGCCCTTAATCGCTCTGATGTATGCAACAGGGACCCCTCTGACCTCCAAGCATCTCCACAGAACCTCCATAGGTACCTTGTCATACGCCATTTCCAAGTCAATAAACACCAAGTGAAGATCCCCCTTCATCTCTCTATACTGCTCTACTAGTCTTCGTACTAGGTGAATTGCCTCAGTCATAAAGCGACCAGGCATAAAACCTAATTGATTCTCTGAAATAGACATAATCTTCCTTAACCTCTGTTCCACCACCCTCTCCCAAATTTACATAGTGTGACTAAATAACTAAATACCTCGATAATTATTACAACTCTAGATGTCACCCTTGTTCTTCTATAAAGAGATTATTGTGCTCCATCTCCAGGCCTCAGGCATCTTAGCAGACCTGAAAATGATGTTAAACAAGTTGGTTAGCCACCAAAACACCTTCCCATAATAAAACTACCAAAAATCTGCCAGAATATCGTTGGGCCCTATTGCCCTAACCCTTTACATATTTCAAATAGGCTCGCTAACATCCTCTACCTTAAAACACCTACAAAAGCGAAAATCGCGACACTCCCCGAAGTGCTCCAACTCTCCCAACACAATACCTCTATCCTACTCATCATTTAAGAGCCTATGAAAATATTACTATAATATTTTCTTAATGAGGGTGTCTTCCACCAAAACTCTGCCATCCTCTTCCTTAATTTACTTTACTTGGTCTACATCCCGACCCTTTCGCTCCCTAACCTTGGCTAGCCTAAACAACCTCTTTTCCCTGTCTTTCTCCTTTAACCCCTTATACAGACTCATAAAAGCTACTGTCTTAGCAGCCGTAATTGCTAACTTAGCCTGCTTCTTAGCTAAATTGGACTCCTCCCTACTCACACTCTTATCTTCTTCATCCTTACTCTCAATAAACTTAATATATGTTGCCTTCTTCGTCCTTACCTTTTTCTTAACTTCTTCATTCCACCACTATTCCCCCTAATGTCGGCCAGACCATTCCTTTGAAACACCCAAAACCTATTTAGTGGTATCATTGATGCAACCCGCGACCCTATCCAATATTTTATACATGCCCCCCTGCACTCCCACACCCCCATCCATTCCAACTTTGCCCCTATTTCCAAAACACTAGCCGGAGTTAGGCCACCCCACCTAATTTTACGCTAGCCCTCCCCACCCCTCGTCTTCTTTCCCCTCTTAATAACCAAATCCATCACTAGAAGTCTACGTTGGGTCACAAGATTCTCTTTCAGAAAAACCTTACAATCCTTAGACAAAACTCTGTCCTCCTTCCTAATCAACAAAAAGTCAATTTGGGTCTTAGATAGCCTACTACGAAAAAGTAATCAGGTGATCCTCCTTTTTCAAAAAGCTAGAATTTATCACCACCAACCCAAAGGCCCTCACAAAATCCAAAAGAGTAACTCTCTCGGCATTCTTAACCCAAAAACCAAAGCCTCCATGCACATCCTCACACCCTAATAACACTAACCCGATGTGCCCATTAAATATATCTTTTTCAATATTTCCTTAATTATTTGTCATTATTTCATAGAAATTTGTTGATTGGAGTTTGTACGTTATATTTTCTTAATAATTTAACAGTATTATGTAGCCTGTTTTGGTAAGAATTGTACTTCAAATAGAAGAAAGTCTTTTAAGTAAAAAATGCCTCTCTAATAGCATGTTCAAAAGGTAATATATATTAGGTGAATTAATGTAGACTCCTAAAATTTATGAGATAAAGAATTAGAAAAAGACTCCTAACATCTATTTTAATCACAATCTTATAAATATGGGCATGAATTTCTCTCTGTAAATTATATTATTTTTGATCCATGATCATGCGGCTAATAGATACTGCAATTTCATGGTGTCAAATGACCTAAAATTCATCTTTTCCTTCTTGTTTATTTTGCTTATTCAAATGTTGTTGGATGTCAACACCTTGTTATTGCTTCCATGGTAAATGTAGCAATTTTAATTACGATGGTAGTTCTCATATTTTATATTTATTTTGACTACAAATTTTCTCATGAATTACTTACTTTTCCACTCTCTTTCTTTGGTTTGGATGAAGCCATGTATTATAAAAAATCAAATTTAATGTAAGACAATAGAATTTGATAGAATTAAAAGATGGTGAGGTAATTAATTTTTTTTGGAATAGAATTTTTTGTTAATATTTTAAATGATTTGCAGCTAAAAAGATGCTGGAAAAAAATGTGTGGATATCCCAATATGGAGATTTGAGAGATTGACGATGGACGATTTTAAAAGAGATAAAGATAGTCATTAAAAAAATGATAAAATTACCTCTTATTTTTCTTTATTTAAATAGAAAATTCCTGTAGCAACAATATCTTACGTATATACACAAGAATAATCAAGTTGTGCCTACATATGTCTCCTATTCACGGGGTAGCTAGTGACAATTTTTTGATGCAATTGCTTATGATTTTTTAATTTATATACCAATTTGTTTTTTTTCTAAAATCCTTTAAAGGTTTGGTGATTGTTTTCTCGCCTGAGTGTGAGTTGTGCTTTGATTATTGCATCTTGTGCCTTTTTACTAGAGTTGTACCAGTTAACCTCAACGATATTTTTTTTTTTCAATGAAATTTATTCAAGTTTATTAGAAAAGGACATTTTCTTTTGTGTTAACTACAATATACAATGACATTGAATATACTGTAAATAAAAATTGATTTCACACTGCAAGAATTTAGAATATCGCATAACAGTATACGCTTTATGTTTTAGCTTCTTTAAATTATTGAGAGTTTAGTGATATTTGATGGCATTGATACGACTTAATTTAAGAATTTAAGTATAGTTAAAAACCTTTTTTATTACACTTCACTTAATATCCTAGACATTGGAGAAACCAATCATTTGGCATAAGATTTGGATATGTTGTTTGTAAGTATAACATTAGAAAAACAATGCGTTAAGTATTGCTGAAAGGTGTTTTTTTAGTTTGATCAGCAAAGTATTTTATTTTTTGAAAAAATATATTAAAAATAAGTTTAGAAATTTAACCACCTTTTTTTTGAAAAGTACTTTTAAAAATAATATGATTTTAGAAGTTCAGAGAAACAGACTGTTATTTTTATTTTGTTTTAAACAATGTGATAGGACTTTAAAATTAGTTATAATTTTACTTTAAATAAACCAAACAATTAGTTTTAGTTCCATTAAACATACAATTTTTAACAATTTTGATCCATCAAAAATTCTGAGTAATGAGTATATTTAAAAGCTAAATTATGGGGAAAAATCAATATTCAAAATTTTATATCAATTTAAATTTGTTTTATTATAAATATAATTTTTCGTTGAAACATACCATATAACTATATTGTATGTCATGATTTTTTTTTTGGTATCCAATTGATTTAGAATGAAAAATGAACCAAACAAATTAATGAGAAACTAAATCATTTAAATGCTTATAGATTAACAATTTTCTAGATGATATTATACATGTAAAATATAATGAGCCAATGGGCCCCTAAACTCGTATTGATACTTAGAATTCAAGTTTAGCTTTTAGAAATTAAGGATGACTTTAAATTTATTTTTTTAAAACATAATATATTTACAATAATAATAAATAAAGTATAATGCTAGATATTCTCAAATAATGGCATACAAGCATAATGTTGCATGTACTATAGCTTCAACTATAGTATTATGCATGCCATTTTTTGTAAGTAAGCATTTGTACTAACACTACATACATGTGCATTGCACGTACACTAAACTAGTAATTGAAAATTAGACATAGCGCTAAGTCAACAAATACCTACATAAGGAATACAAATAACATACTTTCACCAGCTCACAAAATATTCAAGTACAAGTTCTATCGGGTAAGCATATTATATATATATATATATATGTATGTATATATATAGAGAGAGAGAGATCTAACTCAAAAGTTACAGTGACCAATTGCATTGCCACTAGAATATTCAATTATATCAAATAACATATTCACCTAAGGATACACATACCACTTATTTCCAACATAACTTACCACACTAGTACACCAGTCCTACACCTTTTATTGACCTCTACTGTTCCAACCTTCGAAACATCACCAAGATACTAACTGGGAACAAATAATCCTAATTGTAATTGTCGAGACATCAATTAGAATAAGCTAGTTATAAATCAAATTCAACTCAGGGAGACAACACTAAAGTAACACAACATGAGAGAAAAAAGTGAGATTGATTCCTAGGTGCCTTGTAGCTTTCTACAGATTTAATGTAGTAGTCAACAAACTATTCAGCAAGACTCCACTCAACCTTTTCTATTGTAATGGGGACCGATAACTTGCATTCTACTACCAACTTTTCATGATTCATTTCACAAATTATGCGGGCACCTACTCAACCCTACCCTAGATAGAAGAACCTTTACCACCCAACTATTTAATTAATGAAGAAGACAATTTAAGCAACTTTAAGTACAAATAAATTAATAAATAAATAGATCGCTTATTCAAAATACATATCACATAAATACATTGCAAAAGTAAATTAACAATTCTCCAGAGCCTAATCTAAACCAGTACAAGATCACTAAACATATGATAGAATGACCTAAGAGGAAACAT